>OZ014524.1:172394302-172726802 GCA_963966055.1 Lathyrus aphaca
TTAGTGCTTTCTTTCCTATAACATCCAATGACCTAAACCTTTTCCACAATGCATCAATTGCATGTGACATGTCCACCTTTGCTTCATCCTCTATGTTTATCTCTTGTTCACCTTCCATATTGAGTTTCCTCCGATGAATATGAATAGCATCAATTGGTATTGGTTCACCACTCAATGTGTATTCATTAAACAGTAACTCGTATACTGTTTAATGAATACACTTGCACATTTGGGTGTTTGTACCCACCATATCAACCATATGCCACTCTTCAGCAATGTGCCACAAAGTAGCTCTAGATATTGCCACACAAATTTCCATAATATGACTAGTGTGCGCATGCTCAACCTCATAAAAATTCTTCTGAAATGAAGCTGTAATATTGTCCACTTGAACCTTGATGTATCCATTCATAGCCTCCAATTATTTGCACATACCACCTAAACTGTTCTCCAATATTTGCTTCAGTTTCCAATGCGCAGACTCAACCCCAAAAAAAATCAGTATCATCAATATTACCATAAACAAACTATGGCTAAAAAACAAACACATTACTTGTTAGTCATGGTGTTGCCTAAATGTAACATTTTATTGATCCAAGTTTCAATAAATCTATGCCTATGAGGTATCAACCATGTGTCTTTCACATAATCAAGAAAAGGTCCATAATCCAAACATGCATGCTCTAGCAATTGTAATTTTTAATGGTACTCCACCTCATCATTAGCCATTACAAGTTTGTACCTAAGCTTCTTTATCGGTTCTTGCATATCATTCACAACATACTCCTTGTAATTCGCTATCACATTCTTGTTTATATGAAATCGACAAAGAAAATTAACTGTTGTGGAAATTTTCGTTTCAATTTCTTTCATCAAAGTAAGATCTCTATTCATTAAAATCAGTTGTGGTCATAACCCTTGTCTAGTGAATAACTGTTTTAACTTATCTAGACTAAATTACTTACAGAGTCTTTTAAGTTATTTAATTGTAACAATGTGGTCCTTTATGTCTTTTTTTGTTGCTACAAGTAAGTCCTTTAAGATATTTTAAAATATCAAGTTAGTCGCTTAAGTTTTTTTTAACGCTTTGGTCCTTTTTAAAAAAATATTATGTTAAAATAAATTGCAAACTCATATACCATTTGAATTGGTTTTTCGCGTTGATCATGAATATGCAATCAAATTTATTTAAAAAGTTACCGTTCATGAGAATCAGGTAAAAATGGACGAAATACATAATGAAAAAATCGTTGATCCAACCGAAATACACAATCAAACGCAAGACTAATTACAATTAAATAACTTAAAGGACCCTGTAAGTAATTTAGCCAACTTATCTAATACCCAACACAAAGTGTCTATTTGCTCAGATTCTATATAGACAAATGCAACAGTAAATGTTAACTCAATTGATGTCACACCAACTATTTCAAACAAAGGTTGTCAATAATTATTGATTTTTTAAGTACTATCCATAATCAACACAATATGAAACATATTCAACAACTTCACCGAGTTTGGATGGGCCCATAAGATATTTCTCACAACTTCTTACTCATCTTTTTTCCTACTCCAATAAACATAATTATATTCCTCTATCAACTTAAACAACTGTTGCATTTCTGTTCTAGGTCCCCTGATGTTTTTTTTAATCTTACTCTTATGTTTATATATTTGGGTCATTCGCGTCACATTCTCAGGATCTTGTTCTTGCAATGACAACAATATGTGTCTTGGTGGAACATGACGTTTTGACAAATCAACAATATGTTATTGGTCATCAGCCATGAGTCGACTTACAAACGCATGACCTTCAAATCTATCAGGTAAACCATGGTTGTGAACTTCACATTTTACGTCAATATTCCAACCAGAACCATCTTTTGAAGGTATTGACCTAACTTTAAAATGACAATTACATTTCTTCGTAGCACTTTGTGTTTCATTATCCCCTTATTTGTATTTTTCACCTTTATCACAACCAAATATAACTTTGTCACTTCTTCTCTTATCAATATTGGTGTCCGAACGAGTTATTATAATAGTGACTTTATTTCTGAGTTCAACCTCTTTAATCCACCTAGTCACCTCTTCTCTTGTAGAAAATTTTTATGTAGTCGAGAATACCTCTTATCTTTGTCGCATATCAAAGAAATATTCATGTCTCCTAACAAAAGTGACACAAAAAATACACGCTATAGATAACTGTGTCAAGTTATCCAGTTTTCAAAAAACCCAAACCGAATTACTCAACCACAAGTTATCCGGAGTTATAATAAAGACCAAATGGATATCTTGCAAATAAGTTATCCAATAGTTTTCTGCCTTTAAAAAACAAATTGGAAAACTTCCTTATAAGTTCTCCGATTTTGTAAAATACACAACCGGATTTCTTCTCAACATGTTATCCGATTTGATAAATTAATACTCCGAAAATCTTTACCTTATGTTACTTGATTTTTACAGTATACCACCAAAAAATATTTTTTGACTCATTTGACTGCACAGTAAAAAGTAAAAAAAGTAAAATAAGGATTGAAAAGGATAAAATTTATAATATTTATAAAAATATAGAAGTATAGGAATAATTGTAAGGGTATATAGGATAAAATTTACCTACAGTTACTTTTTCGGACTGTTGCATAATTTCATAATTTCATATATATATCGAAAACACACAACGTAGTGACTGTCCTAAAATTATCATAGATTTTTAAAAATGTTTCTAAAATTCTATTATATAAGACAAATTTACTAGTGACATGGATATTTCTTTTGAACATTACATAGCAATTTTTTTTAATTTTATTTTGTTTGAACTTTAAGTCAACTCAATCATATCCCATTCAAACTCAATCAAATCAAAAGTTTAGAACTAAGAGAGGAATGACCACAATTCCTCCCTCAAACACCTCTAATTACAACACATGTAACAAAGAAGCCATATATAAGTTAGCATTGACATACAGATTCTTCAACCAGTTTCTTGCTCAAATTCTTCACCCTCAGACTCCTCTGCATTGTCGGGATCATCGTCATCAGCCTCATTGTCAAAGTCTTCCTTGTCATTTTCATTTGTGGTTTTCCCTATCACAATCAGATTGCTGTTCATCTTCCTGATTTCGTTGCACTGCAATGGTTTGAGCCAACAATGAGGCGATGCATAGAAAGCAAATTAGACATTCAAAGAGCACCCTCATGTATTCCTCTATGATGTGAATATTTCAGCTTTTACACGACGACTTCTATATAAATATAGACCACTCCCTTGCAGTGGCTGAGCTAAACATAAATAAAAGAATAAAAATTGAAAAATGCAAATAGCTAAACCTATGTTGTTACTTTGAGGTAGGAAATGCAAATAGCTAATGTTTAATTCTGAATCTATTGCTTCAACTATTGCTTATATATCTACAAAATGTAAAACAGGAATTAGTGAAAAGGAAAAACAATATGCCGCAAAATCACATTTGATTTTAGGATAAATTTATTTCTTACTTATCAAATCCAAAGATTCAAAACCCTATAGCAAACCCTAATTTCATTTTCTCTATTAATCTAAAACTATCCTATCGAACATTCAAACCCTCGCAGACAATCAGGAAATAGTTAATTGTATAACAATGTCAACGTGTGATTTTGAATTTGAAAGCAAAATGAAATCGTTTTGAAATAATGGAACCTAGACAGAGATGATGAGAGTTGAAGAGAAGAGGAGAGGGTACCTTTTCTTCAAAGTCAGACTCCTCCATAGCTAAAAGGAGTTCTTCACTTTGGGGCTGAGGCCACTGAGAGGGTAGCAAATACGACGTCGGAATCATCCTCGTCGACAATTGGTACTGCGTCATAAACGCCGGAAACTGTAACATCTTCGTTTATTTTATTTTTCTGTTGCTTTGTTTCTTGATCAGTTACGGTGAATAATCATTGTCGTCGACATTAATTTGGATCTCGATTGATCTTTTTTTTTGGGTATGGGCCGGATCTTCTTTTGGATCTTTACCGGATCTGAAGGCCCTTTGCTCTTCTTTTTTTGGCAAAATATATTTTTTATCTTTTAATTTTGGTTTTTTATCCTTTAATTTTATTATGATGTCTATTTTGTTCTCTCAAATTTTAAAAGAGGTTGAGTTGATCTTTCAATTATTTAACTAGCGTTATGGATGTCATTTCTAGAGGTGGCAAAACGGGTCCGGCCAGTTAGACATGTCTGTTTTGCCCGTACTTTAATGCGGGGTGGACTAAGGATTTAGACCATCACCCTCTAAAGTGTCCGTCTCGTCCTGTCCCGTTTTCGTCGCGGGCTTTTGCGGACATGCATATTTAGCTAAATTTTTGTATTTTTAGGTTTAAAAAGTGTAATGCTCGTGGGCTTTTCCCACCCCGCCCTAACTTTTTTGCGGGGAGGGCTTAGGTTTTAGGGCCGCATCCTCAATTTTGACTGCCCCGTCCCGCTCCAATTTTTTGCGGACTATTGCGGGGCGAACTTAAACAGGGCGGGCATGCCCGTTTGCCACCCCTAGTCATTTCTATCTATTTTTCTCAAACGACGTTTGTATATATATGTGTCATGCTAAGTTAATATTGAAATGTTGCATTCTTCATTTCTAACCTCGAGTTTTGTCTTTTTTCTGTTAGGTTTTTGCTCAAATCGAATTAGGATTAAAAAAACTGACGTGACAAGTAAATATTTTATTTTATACTTTTATTTTTTATGTGGATGACGAAGTGGTTTTTTTTAATTATTTTTATATTTATTGTTTGGTTTAGTTTTGGATGTTTAAAACTTAAATTAAAACAAAAAATGCTTCTAATGAGTATTGAATACCCACGACCTAGTGTTTATAAGTGGCAGCCCATCCACTACTCCACTGAACTTTATATTTGTTTGCATCAATTAATACAAAGATTAATTTCAACATATTATTATCACTCTTTTAATTTGTTTTGTTTATATTTTATGATATATTCTACTATATTTTTTGATTTTTTTTATAGGTTATAAGGTTGTAATTTTACTATGTCGTATTGAATTAATCGATCAATTGAAAGTCGGACGATATATTGATTTGATCTCCTCCGAAAATTGTAAGGCTAAAACTGGTATTTTAACCTTTTTAAGGCATAAAAATTTCATTACACTAATCTCCCAAATCTAAATGAATACTTTTGGCTAAAATCAACTTAAATAATAATTAAAACAGGTTGTATTTAACTTAAATAAATTAACTTTTGTGTGGTTAGTTGTAATGAAAGTAGTGAAAGTTACATATGGGCTATTTTTAATGGAAATTATATCCTGATTATTTTAATATTATTTTGATAGGTAATTTTTATTTATAATTATTAATGAATAATTTGGATGTGTCATATCTTTTAGTCACTATAATTTTAATCCTAATTATTAATACATCTAAAAGATTGATAGGAAAAAAATACATCCAAAAGAAATCTCCCACTAACCACGTATCAAACCTTTTCTTCTTTTAGTTTACTAAAAAAAAATCATATAATTTAGTCATTAATAGTTGATTTAAAAAATGGTTAAAATATAGGACAAGTAATTTTCTTTTTTTTATTACAATTTTCTTTGTATAGCCCATTAACTCCATCTTTTTAATAAGCAACAAAATATTAATAAGGATACAAAGGGGTATCCAAACTCACATACAAAAATGTATACTCTAATTATTAATTATATTTTTTAAGTATACTTTAAAACATTTTAAGTGAATTTCTCTACTCTAAATTTAATGTTTTTATTTTCTCTTGCTCAATCGTTATGTTTTCTTTTGTGCCCATTAACTCAATTAATTCACAATTATTCATAAATTTTTCATCCATAATTGATCATATTTCACATTTTTTATATATAATAATTTGGAGATCTATTCTTTGTTTGATTAAGTAGCACAAAAATGTCTAAAAGATGACAGGTTAAAAGAAATCAACGAATTAAAAAAAAATATTTATCTATTCAAATATATCGTGTGTACTCTCTTCCTAATGTTATTGTTTTCTAATTATTAATTATATTTTTTATGTATACTTTAAAATATTTTAGGTGAATTTCTCTACTCTAAATTTATTGTTTTTATTTTCTCTCGCTCAATCATTATGTTTTCTTTTGTAGATGTAAAATTTGAATATCACAAAAATAACATCAAACGATGAATTAGAAGAAGTGTCTTTCTCTATATATCTATGATTTTTATTTTTATTTCTTACTTTAGTATTGATTTTGAATTCTTGGTTGTTTTATAACATATGTGTTCTCTTCCTAAATTTTATTGTAGTATTCTAATTCTTAATTATGTTTTTTTTTAGGTGTATACATTTGAAGCATCACAAAAATAATATGTTCATTTTTAAATATATGATTTTTATTTTTATTATTGCTTTCTATTTCTTAATTGTATTTTATTATGTAAATATGATGTTGAAGAATGCGAGTTTTAAGAGAGACTTACTTATAAATATATACTTTTTAATAAAAAAAACAAAATTTGTTGTTTATAAATTTTTAGTTGTGTTTTTAGGGATATTCTTGAACTATCGTAAAATATGTATTTTGGGTTAAAAAATTAATTTAAATAGTAGATGGAAACGACTTAAAAAAAAGTTTTAGTTATGTTTTTTTTAAAGGATATACTTTGAAGTATCATAAAATATATATTTTGTATTAAAATATAATTTAGACCGTAGAAGAGAGATTTTAAAGTTGAATACTCTTTAAATTTTGAATTTAACTATATACAAGTACTAAATATAAATGTTTAAATAAATTATAATAAACCAACACATAATATAATTTAATCTGTAGATGTCTTGAATTGGCAGAATTTTTGACCTACAAGAAATATTGAATTCAGTTCAGAATGTCCTATCAAATGTTGGGACATTATCAAACAGAGTATATGAACTTATTTCAGGATGTCTCACCAGATGTTGGGACATTGTGTTAATGACTTAAGTTCAGTTTTTCAGGATGTCCCAACAGATGTTGAGACATCTCAAACCTGCTACCAGAATTAATTATTGACTAACTGATCAGAGATATTTAAGGAGAGTTATCTGGAATTAATTAATGATGGATAAAAACAGAACAAGGCGCATCTGTTGGGAGTTTTATATTGAGGATTCAGATTAAAACAGAAGGCCTAAATCACCTAGAATCTAGGAAGTAACAAACCCTAAATTCAAGGTGGAAGCTGCATGCGCATTAGGGCTGGATCATCCTACAGAAAGCCCAAATTACAGATACCTATTTAATCAACAGAAACTCATAGAATTGAGTACGAATTTCAGAAGACCAAATAGGTTGTTTATTGTTTTAATAGCAGGTTGTTTTTATTGTACCACTTTATGAGCTTTTAAGCAAAAGTGCATTTGTGACTTGATTGAAACTGTGAAGTAAAATCAAGCTGTTTTGTTTGAAGAATGTCTTCAATTTTATTAAACTTGTAAACTTGATCACTGTGTGATTGAGGGGGAGTGAGTAGGGTACTCTTATCTAAGTTGTGTCTTAGGTAGAAATTGCATTGGGTAGTTATTAAGTGATAGATTAAACAGGGTGGTTTAAGTCTAGAATTAATATTACTTATAGTGGATTTCCTCCTGGCTTGGTAGCCTCCAGATGTAAGTGTGGTTATACACTGAACTGGGTTAACAAACTTCTGTGTTGTTTATTTTTCTTGCTATTTAAGTTTTGGTTAAATTTGTCAAGTGTTGGGACATCTCTTAGGACATCTCATACCTGATTACAGAATTTCAATTGGCATCAGAGCAGGCACCCTGCCTGTTTATACTGGGTGAGATCTAGGGAATACAAATTCTGGAAACATGGACAGAGATATAGGATCAGTAAATAGACCACCTATACTGGATGGTTCTAATTATGACTACTGGAAGCCAAGAATGATTGCATTCTTAAAATCACTTGACAACAGGGCCTGGAGAGCAGTCAACATTGGATGGGAACATCCTATCCAAGACACCAAAGATGGATCAAAAGTGTTGAAACCTGAAGAAGAATGGAGTAAGGAGGAAGTAGATTCAGCACTAGGCAACTCCAAGGCCTTAAATGCTCTATTCAATGGCATTGATAGGAACATCTTTAGACTCGTGCATCACTGTGAGCTAGCCAAAGATGTGTGGGATACTCTCAAAACAACTCATGAAGGAACATCAAAGGTAAAGATGTCAAGACTTCAACTTCTCACCACCAAGTTTGAAAACTTGAGAATGAAGGAAGATGAGACAGTTCATGAATTCTACATGAACATCTTAGAAGTAGCTAATACTTCTGGAGCTTTGGGAGAAAAGATGACTGATGAAAAGCTTGTAAGAAAGATTCTCAGATCTTTGCCAAAAAGATTTGACATGAAAGTCACAGCAATAGAAGAAGCTCAAGACATATGCACTATGAAAGTTGAACAACTCATTGGTTCCCTTCAAACATTTGAGATGGGAATGAATGACACAAATGTTAAGAAGAACAAAAGCATAGCCTTGGTGACAAATACTGATGAAGAAGAAGATGATGAATCAGAAACTGGTAAAAGCTTATCAGACAACATTGCTATGCTTGGAAGACAATTCAAAAAGATTCTCAGAGGGATGGAAGGCAAATCCAATCCCAGTGGAAGATACACAAACTCTTCTGAGAACAAGAGACCTTATGATGCTAACAGAAGGTCAAATTATGCTGAAAAGACCAGTCAAGATAAAGGAATCAAATGCCATGGATGTGAAGGATATGGACACTTTAGGAATGAATGTCCCACCTACTTAAAAAGGCAAAAGAAAGGACTTTCTGTAACCTGGTCTGATGAAGACTCAGGAGTTGATTCAGAAGAAGAATCAGCTAAGCATATCACTGCTCTAGCTGGACTATATGAATCTGAAAGTGAATCCAGTGATGAGGAGCTTACTTTTGAAGGTCTTGAACAAGCATACAAAGATCTCTACAAAAGAAGCACTGAAATATGCAGTGATGTTATAAAGCTAAAGAAGGAGAATGAAGCACTAAAAGATGAAAAAGCAAATGATCAAGAGATCATTGACACCTTGAAAAGTGAAGTAAGTCTTCTCAACTCCAAGTTGGAACACATGTCCAAATCTGTTAGAATGTTGAACAGCAGCTCAAATACACTGGATGTTATTCTCAACAACAATAAGCATTCAGGGGATAAAAGTGGACTGGGATTTAACAGAGTACATAAAGATGAAGCCAGCTCTAGCAAAACTACTTCAAAATCCATACAGTCAAACAAGATGTCCCAACAGATGTTTCAACATCAGGAAAAGAACACAAAGTCAAACATAATGTTCCAACAGATGTCTCAACATTCTGGAAAGAACAAAATGAAGAAGAAGTATCAAAGATGGAGATGCCATCACTGTGGAAGATTTGGACATATCAAACCTCATTGTTATAAGCTGCATGGATATCCAAATCAGATGTATCAGCAACCTTCTTAGCAGAAAATAGAAGTTACCAAGAAAGTGTTGCATAAACATCAAAGAAATCAACAACCTTCTAAGCAGAAGACAGAAGTCATCAAGAAGGTATGGAGACCAAAAGCTAGCATTCAGACTGATCAAAGCTACATACACAAGAACAAGATCAACAATCAATCTTGGATATCTACTAATGAACAACACACAGGGCAGAGGCATCAAAAGAAATCTCAACTCAAATGGTCAAAGAAAAGTGCTGCATATATAGCACATACATCACTAAGAGTATCAGCTAAAGAAGACTGGTATTTTGACAGTGGATGTTCAAGACACATGACTGGATTGAAGAATTTGCTAGTAAACTTAAAGTCACATTCATCCAGGTATGTAACCTTTGGAGATGGAGCTAAAGGAGAAATCAAGGGAGTTGGAACCTTGGACTGTCAAGATGTTCCAAGACTAGATGATGTGCTGCTAGTTAAAGGTTTAACTGCTAACCTGATCAGCATAAGTCAATTATGTGATCAAGGGTACAGTGTAAACTTTACTAAAACTGAATGCATAGTGACTAACAAAGAAAAAGAGGTTGTCATGAAAGGAGCCAGATCTAAAGACAACTGTTACATGTGGGAACCTCAAGACTTCATTCTTACTTCAACTTGCTCTTTAGCTAAAGAAGAAGAAGTGAAACTATGGCACCAAAGGCTAGGTCATCTTCATTTCAGAGGCATAAAGAAGATAATATCTATGGATGTTGTAAGAGGTATTCCTAAACTGAAGATTGATGATGGCAAAATATGTGGTGAATGTCAAATAGGCAAGCAAACCAAGATGTCCCATCCAAAGCTCCAACATCTGACAACTTCCAAAGTTTTGGAACTATTGCATATGGATCTTATGGGACCTATGCAGGTTGAAAGTCTTGGTGGCAAGAGGTATGCCTATGTGGTGGTTGATGACTTTTCAAGATATACATGGATAAATTTCATCAAAGAAAAGTCTGATGTATTTGATGTATTCAAATAATTATGCCAAAGATTACAAAGGGAAAAATCCAGCTGTGTGATCAGAATAAGAAGTGATCATGGAAAAGAATTTGAGAACCAAAAGTTCTTAGATTTCTGCTCTACAGAAGGAATCAATCATGAATATTCTTCACCTATCACTCCTCAACAGAATGGGATTGTTGAGAGGAAGAATAGAACTATTCAAGAATCAGCAAGAGCTATGATCCATGCTAAAAAGTTACCTTTGTACTTATGGGCTGAAGCTATGAACACTGTTTGTTACATCCATAACAGAGTTACTTTAAGGAAAGGAACTTTGTCCACAATATATGAAGTCTGGAAGGGCAGAAAACCCACAGTTAAGTACTTTCATGTGTTTGGAAGTAACTGTTACATTCTGGCAGATAGGGAGCAAAGAAGAAAAATGGATCCTAAAAGTGATGAAGGGATTTTCCTTGGATACTCTATAAACAGCAGAGCATATAGAGTATTTAATTCTAGAACCAAGGTGATCATGGAGTCCATAAATGTGATAATTGATGATGCTCCTACAGATGTCCCAGAAGATGTTGGAACATCTGCTGATATCAAGATTGAAGCTGAAGAAAAGAATGATCATTATAACTTCACTCAAACTGATACAAGGACAGAAGAATCCAGCAAACCTCCCTCCATCAGAATACAGAAAGATCATCCCAAAGATTTGATAATTGGTGATCCCAACAGAGGTGTGAGCACTAGATCAAGAGAAGTAATTTCAGGTTCTTGTTTTGTTTCTAAAATAGAACCTAAAAACATCAAGGAAGCTCTTACTGATGAATACTGGATTTGTGCTATGCAAGAGGAATTAGGTCAATTCACAAGGAATGAAATATGGAATCTTGTTCCTAGACCTGATGACATAAATGTGATTGGAACAAAATGGGTGTATAAGAACAAGTCAAATGAACAAGGAGTTGTTACAAAGAACAAAGCTAGACTTGTAGCTCAAGGATACACTCAAATTGAAGGAGTAGACTTTGATGAAACCTTTGCACCAGTAGCAAGGCTTGAATCAATCAGACTACTTTTGGGAATTGCTTGTATCTTAAAGTTCAAGCTATTTCAAATGGATGTGAAAAGTGCCTTTTTAAATGGTTATCTTAATGAAGAGGTATATGTAGAACAGCCTAAAGGATTTGTTGATCCAAGCTGTCCAAATCATGTATACAAACTAAAGAAGGCACTTTATGGTCTGAAGCAAGCTCCAAGGGCATGGTATGAAAGACTGACTACATTTCTTATCAAGCAAGGGTACAGAAAAGGTGGAATTGACAAAACCTTGTTTGTTAAAGATGAAGAAGGAAATATCATAATTGCTCAAATATATGTTGATGATATTGTCTTTGGTGGGATGTCTGACAGGATGGTCAAACATTTTGTCAAGCAGATGGAATCTGAATTTGAAATGAGCCTAGTAGGAGAGTTAACCTACTTTCTTGGTCTACAAATAAAGCAAATGGAAGACTCAATGTTCATTTCCCAAAGCAAGTATACCAAGAACATAGTCAAGAAATTTGGAATGGAAAATGCTACTCATAAGAGAACTCCTGCTCCCACACATTTGAAGCTGACTAAAGATGAAAAGGGTGAGAATGTAGATCAAAGCTTATACAGAAGCATGATTGGAAGCTTGTTATACTTGACTGCTAGCAGACCAGACATAGCATTTGCAGTAGGTGTATGTGCAAGATATCAAGCTGATCCAAAAGTCAGTCATCTCAATCAAGTCAAGAGAATTCTTAAATATGTTAATGGTACTTGTGACTATGGCATAATGTACTTTCATGGTTGCAAACCAATTCTCACTGGCTTCTGTGATGCTGATTGGGCTGGAAGTGCTGATGACAGAAAAAGCACTTCAGGAGGATGCTTCTTTCTAGGAAACAATTTGATTTCTTGGTTCAGTAAGAAACAAAATTGTGTATCTTTATCTACAGCTGAAGCTGAATATATAGCAGCTGGAAGCAGTTGTTCTCAGTTGGTTTGGATGAAGCAAATGCTCACTGAGTACAATGTCCCACAGGATGTCATGACATTGTACTGTGACAACTTAAGTGCAATCAACATATCAAAGAATCCTATCCAACATAGCAGGACCAAGCATATTGATATCAGACATCATTTCATCAGAGATCTTGTAGAAGAAAAGGTGATTTCATTGGAACATGTAGCTACAAATCTGCAGTTGGCTGATATCTTTACCAAAGCATTGGATGCTACACAATTTGAGAACTTAAGGGGCAAACTGGGAATCTGTTTATGTGAGATTTAGCAGTTAATGAAATGTGCCAACATGTCATATGACATTGTATGGCATAAGTTCCAGATGGCAACACCAGTCTGGTCAAGAACTTTGGGTATTCCATTCCTAATGATTTGCAATGTAACGGCTACTTATTTAGTAACAGCTTATAATCAGCTATCAACATCCTCATCATACTATCAAAAGTGAATCACACTATCTAGCTGTTCTTCAGAAATCATCAACCCTAACACTCTTCATCCATCTTCTTTGACAATGTCTCAAAACCCTAACACTCCTGAAGAAGTTCTCAACAAAGAAGATGTAGTTCATGCAACTCCCATCTCTGTGGTACCAATGAAATCAACCCCATTGGACGAAATCAGAGGAAGTGCTTCTCATGCTAAAAAGCCAAGAACTCCAAAAAGAGCTAAAGATCAAGTCTGCAGCAAATCCAAAGGCATTCCTTCTCCAGCAAACATGCCTCCAAAATCTTCTGACTATGTGGATGCTTCCATAAAGGAGATAGTCAACAAGATTCTTTTTGAACAGAGAGTGGTTAGTGGGATTTCTATTCCTCTAAACACCATGCCTGCCCCTCAAGAAGAACAAGCTCAAGCTGCAGAGGACACTCCTGCTCAACAGGATGTCCCAATAGATGTTGGAACATCTGAGGATGAGAAGAAGACCTCATCTGATGCTGATATTGAACCAACTGAGGACCAGAAAAAGGCCTCAAATGAAAGTGATGAAGAAGAATCTGAGGATCAGACCAGAGCCTCAACTGAAGATCATATCTCTGCTGATCAACCAGCTGAAGAGGAGACTGCTCAATCTCCTCCTGTGGTGAATCTTGAGCAGGATTCTGATACAGAGATCATAGCCTCTGTAAGACCTAGCATAGCCAAAAGGCTCAGGTCTAGGAAAGGAAAGATGCAAGCAGAACATGCAGTCCCTGAGAAGAAGCAAGTCACTCCAAAGAAAGACAAAGCCAAAACTGCCTTTGGTCCAACAAAATAATGGAGTAAAGTCCAAACCCAGAAGAGGAAAGCTGTCACCCCATCAGACTCAGATGTTGAATCAGATGTCCCAACATCTCCTCCCAAGAAGAAACCAGCACCATCCAGGGCTTCAACTACTGTTCCAGAAGCTCCCTTGGACAACATCTCATTTCATCATGTTTCAAGTGTAAACAGATGGAAGTTTGTGTACCAAAGAAGGGTTGCCCTTGAAAGAGAGCTGAGCAGTAATGCACTTGAGTGCACTGAACTGATTGATCTCATCTCTGCTGCAGGCCTCTTCAAAACAGTCTCAAATCTCTCTCCCTACTATGAACTTCTTGTCAAAGAATTCATTGTCAATCTTCAGGAAGACTGTGCCAATGGTAAGTCTTCTGAATTTAGAAAAGTCTTTGTTAGAGGTAGGTGTGTAGAGTTCTCTCCTCAGATCATCAACCAATACCTAGGAAGAGAAACAGATGGACCAAATGAGCTAGGTAAGACAGATAACCAAGTCTGCAAGGTTATCACTGCAAACCAGGTCAAGGCATGGCCAGTTAAAGGAAAGCTCTCAGTGAGCATGCTAACAAGAAAATCTGCCATGCTGAACAGGATTGGTACAGCAAACTGGGTGCCTACCAACCACACATCTTCAATATCCACTGGCCTAGCCAGGTTTATCTATGTTGTGGGAACTCAGACTAAGCTGGATTATGGTGCTTACATATTTGATCAGACCTTGAAGCATGCTAGCTCTTCTGCAACAAAGCTGCCAATAGCTTTTCCCTCCTTGCTGTGTGGTATAGTGCTCAATCAATACCCTGGAATCCTCACTGAAAAGGACACAGTCTGCAAAAGAGAAAGCCCTCTGGCTTTTCACTACAAATTGTTCCTTAGTCATCATGCAGCAGATGTTGAAGCACCTTCTGGGACATCTGCAAGTCCTTCAACTGCCAAGACTCCAATCTCCAAGGCTGCATTGATTGCTGAACTAAAAAGCACCTGCAAAGAACTTGAAGCAAGGAAGCTGAAACTTGAAGAAATCATCCAAAGGCTGGAGAGTGAAGGAGATCAGAAAGCTGCCTCTGATGAAGAAACTGGAGTTGATGAAGAAACTGAAAGTGACGAGTCTGAGTGATCATTGTATGTGAGGACAAATGTAATGACAGCTGCATTGTAATTTAGTTTTAGTCTCTTTGGCCCCAAAATTTGTGTCTAACAAGGGGGAGAACAACACCAACAACAATGTGTAATCAACAATGTGTAATGTTGTTTGATTATGAATGAAAAATCTGTTTGCTTCTGAACTGAATAAGTTTTTTTCTGTTGCAACAAGACTGGACACATATATGTTTGAGGGGGAGTAATCTCAAATATGAATCAACAAAAAAGTAGTATTATACTCTGATAAAAGAACTTCTGCTGCACTCTGAAAACCAGAAAAGATGTTAGCCAAAAATTAGCCAAAGGGGGAGTTTGTAGATGTCTTGAATTGGCAGAATTTTTGACCAACAAGAAATATTGAATTCAGTTCAGAATGTCCTATCAAATGTTGGGACATTATCAAACAGAGTATATGAACTTATTTCAGGATGTCTCACCAGATGTTGGGACATTGTGTTAATGACTTAAGTTCAGTTTTTCAGGATGTCCCAACAGATGTTGAGACATCTCAAACCTGCTACCAGAATTAATTATTGACTAACTGATCAGAGATATTTAAGGAGAGTTATCTGGAATTAATTAATGATGGATAAAAACAGAACAAGGCGCATCTGTAGGGAGTTTTATATTGAGGATTCAGATTAAAACAGAAGGCCTAAATCACCTAGAATCTAGGAAGTAACAAACCCTAAATTCAAGGTGGAAGCTGCATGCGCATTAGAGCTGGATCATCCTACAAAAAGCCCAAATTATAGATACCTATTTAATCAACAGAAACTCATAGAATTGAGTACGAATTTCAGAAGACCAAATAGGTTGTTTATTGTTTTAATAGCAGGTTGTTTTTATTGTACCACTTTATGAGCTTTTAAGCAAAAGTGCATTTGTGACTTGATTGAAACTGTGAAGTAAGATCAAGCTGTTTTGTTTGAAGAATGTCTTCAATTTTATTAAACTTGTAAACTTGATCACTGTGTGATTGAGGGGGAGTGAGTAGGGTACTCTTATCTAAGTTGTGTCTTAGGTAGAAATTGCATTGGGTAGTTATTAAGTGATAGATTAAACAGGGTGGTTTAAGTCTAGAATTAATATTACTTATAGTGGATTTCCTCCTGGCTTGGTAGCCTCCAGATGTAAGTGTGGTTATACACTGAACTGGGTTAACAAACTTCTGTGTTGTTTATTTTTCTTGCTATTTAAGTTTTGGTTAAATCTGTCAAGTGTTGGGACATCTCTTAGGACATCTCATACCTGATTACAGAATTTCATAATCATTAAAGTCTATACAATTTTTTTTATCTTCCATCATTTATGAATTTTTTTATTTTCTATCTTAATTTCACAACTCTATTTATTTTATTTTTCAATTATTATTTTGATGTTAAATAAAACTGATCTATTTTTTTATTTATTAATTTTATGAAAAATTAATTTTAAATAATACTATAAAACGTCAAAACAACTAAACTATAAAACTGGTCATATTATTCTTTTTTTAAATTATAATAATTATCATTAATATTTAATAAGAATATAACCGTACATCACACGGATGTACGTCTAGTTTATATATATATATATATATATATATATATATATATATATATATATATATATATATATATATATATATATATATATATATATATATATATATATAGTTTACATTCAATTCAATATAGTATAACGTTTAGTTTCAATTTATTTATATACTGATTACTTTCATTTTATTTTAATTGATATTCATTATAATATAACGATTATAATGTTTATTTTAGTTAATATTTATCATTATTATTTATTTTTAATTTTAATTTATTTATATATATTGTTTAGTTAATATATATTATTTAGTTAATGTTTTATTAACATTTATTAATATATATATATATATATATATATATATATAGTTTATTTTATTTAATTTTTTATTAATATATATTATTTAAATAGTTTATTTTAATTAATATTTTAAAACTAAGTTATTGAATATATTTAAGAAAATAATAATATTTTAAACTGAAAGTAAATAAAATAAATAAATAAAATAATAAATTAAAAGTAATTAATAATAATAAATAAACTGAAATTAAATTGAATAAATAAAATTAATTTCAGTTTTATTAAAAATAATGTAACAAAATTATTGTCAACATACACATATTAGTAATGTGTAGTTATTATTATTTTAGTTTTATTAAAAATAGTATTATAAATTAAATTAATAATGTATAGTTATTATGTTTTAGATACATATATTAGAATTTTACAATATATTTTTAATTGGTGGCAGATGTTCAGTTACATATATTAGAATTCTACAATATGTTTTTACAATATGAATTCTACAATATATAATAAATTGAAATTAATTGAAATCTTATAATATATATTTGAATGCAAGAGTGAACATAAAAACTAAGCAACCCAGTGGTAAGGGACGTCTCGTGCAAGTTTATTGTCTTGGTTTCAATAAATATATAAAAAGTCCAATTAAAGTCCACGTCAGATTAAAAAATAAAAAATATATATTGTCATGCCAGTTTTTTTGGTGACCGGATGTAATGAATGTCAAAATTGAGAGAATCTTCAAATGTTAGAGAAATTTGTACAATTTTTTTTTGAGTTAAATATGTTTTTAGTCCCTATGAATATTTCAATTTTGATTTTTAGTCTCTATAAAAAAATGTCGAGTTTTAGTCCCTATAAAATTACTTTTGCACGCGGATTTAGTCCCTCCAAGAACATATTTAATCCATTTTTTTCGCAGGGTTTTTTTCTTCCAAAATGCACCTATATGGTAGCGGAAATAGGTATTAACCCTTAATTGAATAATTCTCTACTAAAATTGCTCGTGGAAATCAAAGGAACCATCTACAATGAATTATGGACGTTGTATAAACCAATCTAATCAAAAGAGATCTGGAAGTTTTGATTCCAATGTATACACAAGCTCAAATTTGTGATGAAAACACATATGTCATTGTGAGACATGGATGTTCTTCGTAGGGCATCAATAATTACGAATCTTAGGTCTACAAATAAGGAACATAAGCAACAATTGAGGGAACTTCAAATTCAAATGAACAAGATAGTGAACTGGATTTTTTTTTGAAAGATTGTGTTTTGTATTGTTTTATGTGTGTTTGTATTTAGGATGATGTAATTGTGTTAGGTTACATCTGTTTGTATCGGCTTGTAACATTTGAAACAGATAATGTTTCTATCATTCAATTAATTATGTTACGTTGCATCTGTTTGCATCAGTTTGAATGACATAAGTGTGTCAGATAATTTATGGATATCAATGGTTATCGGTTTAAGTAATTTACATCAGTTGATACATAATTTTATCAGTGGCATAATTGTATCATTGGTTTATTTCACATTTTATTTGTTGATACATAATTGTTATGAGTGACATAATTATATCACTGATTTACATCTGAATACACATAAAACTAACACAATTTGTGATTTATACCAAAACACATTACTAATATGTGATGTAACCAAAATATATTTATGCATAACAAAGAAAATAAGACATAATTGATTTATACCAAAACACATTACTAATAATATATGGTGTATACCACTAATATTCTACATTACAACATAGGTTCAAAACACATAACATATTATGTATAAAAACATAGGTTCAAAACACATTACATATCAAAAACACATTGCATAAGGACTCGGGTTCAAACTTAAACTAAATTATAACTTAAATTTAGTTCAATAGACAACAGACATATAATTCTAACTTAAACTAATTTTTCTTCTTTGGTATGGTTCTCTTAGTTAGTTTAGTCCTTCTTGTTGTTGGTTTAACTGCACCCTTGGTTGCACCAAATCTAGTTGTAGGCATTGGTGTTGCAAATGGTGTTGATGACTTCCTAATGGGTAGCTTCTTTGCCCTTCCATGATTTGATTGTTGAGATGTTTGAGTAGTTGGTTGAGATGTCTTCTTAACAATTATCTTTTGTCCCTTCCATGAGTTGATTGCTGAGATTTTGAGTAGCTGGTTGAGATACTTGTTAAGTGGATGGTTGTTGAGAGGCTTATTAAGTAGTTGGTTGAGTAGCTAGTTGTTGAGATGGTTGACTAGTTGGTCTCACCTCACAAGTAAGTTTGTTATGACCTAGTTTCTTGTACCTACTGCATTTGACAATGAAATCAGTTCTTCTCATTTTGTGATCAAACCCATCAGTCTCTCCTTGCTCTAGATTCCTCGTATTCTTTGGTCTTCCAGACATTTTCCTTTTCTTAGGTGGTTGCACATCTTCATACTTTGTTCTAACCCACATATTTGATCCATTAATAGGATAAATCACATGTTTTTAGACTTCCATATATCTTGATTTTCTATAATATTCAGGGATATTGTCATCAATCTTATGGTTTCTACTTTTTATAGCTGAAAGTGCATGAACACAAGGAAGGTCTGTGAGTTCCCATATCCTGCAGAAACATAAATGTTCCTTCAAATTGACTGCAAACTTATTTTCTGGATTTTTAAGGTGCTTCACTTCAAAGATGTGCTCAAAGTTGAATTTTAGGTCAACACACGATACTCACAAAAAACATGTATGACAAACACAAAGTTGTTTCTTGTGAAGTAACCTGACAAGCCATAAATTTGTGTATGTGCTTGTTTTTTTAATTTTCCTTCTAATATTGGGTAACACATCGACATCTGCCAAGTTTCTCTATGGCATTATAACTAGCTCCTGGAAGCAATCTAACAACTCAAAATAACTCCACCTATCAACCTCTACTTTCAAATTAACAATAATTTATCCTTCGTACACACTAAATTCCTCATCAATGAATTCGTCACTGTGATGGATTTTAAGATGTAAATACTCCTCCATTTCAAATTACACCCTAAAAATAGAATTGTAGAAACATATTGATTTCAGAAAGATTTCAGAAACCATAAATACCTAAATCTAAACCTAAACCCTAGAACTACAACATTATAGAATTGCAGAAAGATTTCATGAAGAAAACTTGTAATCAACAATGGTGTCTTCAATTTTACCTTCAAACAAGCTTTCGATTGCCTATTATCCTCCTTTCATAAATCGTAGTTGGTTCCTCCTTTGTCTATTGCTCTTCTAGGGTTCATACGCCTTGAATATGTTTTATGAACAAAAAGCCTTCAGTTTCTTTTTTTAAGGTTGCCTAATATCCACCTTAGTGACACGTATTTGCCATATGTACCATAAAATTGACTTTGATTAATAGGGAAAACAAAAAGGACTAACATGACGCTCACTACGCCAAATTTGGTTTTTGGCAGCACTACATAGACATCGTTTTTTTACCTAAAGCATTGCTATAAGTTTTTTTTTATTTAAAAAAATGCTAAAAAAAAGCGTTGCTAAAAGCTAACCTTAGAAAGCGCTTATGAAAAGCACTGCTAAAGGTCATACATAGGCCACACCTTAGAAATCTTTTTTGGAAAGCGTTGCTAAAGACTAACCTTAAAAAACGCTTTTGGAAAGTGCTGCTAAAGGCCATACCTAGGTCACGCCTTAGAAAGCGCTGCTATAATCCAAATAAAAGTAAGCGCTTTTAATTCAAAAGTGTTGCTAAAGTTAATACATAAGAAAACGTTTTCAGAAAGCGCTGCCTTATGTCATTAGTTTCTAATAAAACACAAACTATTATTTTCACATATGATATAATTATGAACCTTAACTTTGAAACTCTCTATATATTTCCCTCTCTTTGCGACTACTCCCTCTAATCGTATCTCCCTATCTTCGCAACTATTCCCTCTGATTGTCCTTCCTCCATCTGTTTTGGAACTCCCTCTGTTTTGTCTGTTCCGACCGGCTCCAGTTCTAGACATACTCCCTATATTCATCTTCTCCACCTGCAGTTTCGAAACACCTTCTTTTTTAGAAATGTATTTCTTTTTTTCGTCTTCTCCCTATGTTAGGTGCTTTTTTTAGTTAAAATAGAGAGAGAAAAATCTTGTGTGGTGTTGTTGTTTGACATTGTTGATGGGTAATGACATTGTTGATTGAAAATGATAATGAAGTTAATTGTTGATTTTTGAGGTTGAAGATGATGAATAGTGATGATATTGTGAATTTATTTTTTATAGTGATGACATTATGAATTAATTTTTTTATTGAAACTTTAATGACATTGTGAATTTATTTTTGATAGTCATTGTGAATTTATTTTGAGAACTTTGAAGTTAATTGAACTTAAGTGATGAAGTTGTTTTTTGTGACTCACTTGAGTTGAAACATATTAAGTGTTGATGTGTTATTTGTGATGAATCAAAATATACCATCTTGAATTAATGTGATAGAATTTGAGTGTCGATGCCACATTTCTTAATTGAAGGAAGTGTCGATGTTTACTAAATTTGATTCTTGAGACTTTGACTTATTTCTCCGATATATCTTGTTTGTCCTATTATATACTAAATTTGTCCTTTTATATTTGGTACATTATCGGTTACTAACTTAGTGAATTTGATATAGGGGTTATATGTGAATAGTGAAAGTATGATCATTTCCAAGAATCTTACACTGCATGGTTCCAGAAGTTGCTTACTTATCTAAAGGTAATTAGTTATTCTTTTGCTATAGTTGCATAAATAATTAGTGTTTTTGTTTAGCTTACTTAGTAAAACCATGGATAAAAAATGGATGTCTTCCAATCGATTGTCAAAAGAGCACGAGAACAGGGTATCAAAATTCGTTAAGTTTGTTGTTTAACACACCAAAGACCCCAGCCGAATCACATGTCCTTTCTTAGGTTACTGTTATGGGTTTCGGATTGACGCAATTCAGTTGGAATCGCATTTAAAGATGAATGAAATTGATCAAAGTTATACATGTTGGATATTACATGGTGAGATAAGTAACGAGAATGTTGAATCGAGGGATAATACAACCTATGCTTCAAAAAAAATGGCATAAATACATGATTATGATCGAGTCCAAAAGATTGCAGAAGCACTTGAAGAAGATCTTCAGGATTGTCCCAGAATGTTTGAGAGCTTGTTAAACGATGCAGAGAAACTGTTGTACAAAAATTGCACTAAATTCACAAGATTTTCTGCAGTATTGAAGTTTTATAACTTAAAGGCGGACAATGGATGGTCGGATAAAAGTTTCACGGAGTTATTACCCCTTATGAAAGATATGCTCTCAGAGGATAATGTTCTTCCCAATCGAACCTATGAGGCCAAAAAAATGTTATGCTCAATTGGAATGAGCTATAATACGATTCATGCTTGTCCAAATGATTGCATTTTGTTTCGAAATGAATATGCATCCTTAAACGAGTGCCCTAAATGTGGTGTCTCTCGATATAAGAAAAAGTTGTCTCCAGCAAAAGTCTTATGGTATCTTCCTATAATTCATAAATTTAGACACATGTTTCGTAGTGAAACGGATGCAAAAAACTTGACTTGGCATGCAGATGGAAGAAATATAGATGAAAATTTGCAGCATCTGAAAGATTCACCATAATGGATAAAAATTGATAATGATTATCGTGATTTTGGAGAAGAAGCAAGAAACCTTATCTTGGCATTATCTACTGATGGAATGAACCCACATGGTCTTCAAAGTATCTAACATACCACATGGCCTGTGATTATTATGATTTATAACCTACCTCCATAGTTATGTATGAAGCGTAAGTACACGATGTTATCTATGTAAACTTTTGGGCCTAAACAACCAAGGAATGACATAGACAGATACTTGACACTTTTAATCGAAGATTTAAAGATTTTATGGGAGAATGATGTGGAGGTTTATGATAGATATAAGAAAGAAAGTTTCAATTTGAAGGCAATGTTGTTTGGCAAAATTAATGATTTTCCAGCATACATAAATCTATCAGGGTATAGCATTAAAGGTCAATGTACGTGTCCTATTTGTGAAGAAAACACATATTGGACGTGATTGGAGTTTTGTCAGAAGAATGTCTTTTTCGGTCATCATAGATTCTTAAATTCTAATCATCACTACCGTGGGTGGAGAAAATCATTAAATGGAAATCCATAACAAGGTAGAGCTCTGTAACACTGTGGGAGAACTGACTTTAGTTAAATGTTGCGGATAGCAAGAGTCGCCACCGACTTTTATTTTATCCAAAAGATAAGGACATAAAAGAACAGGAAAGACCTTAAAAAGATTTTGAGTTCGGGGGGTAGGTTATACAAAGGGAAGGTGTTAGCACCCTTTATATCCATGGTTATCCATGGGCTCTTAGTTACTTAGCTCACTTTAAATTGTTTTGAGAAAGGTGTAATGTGTGGTTAAAAATTTTCTAAGTACTTTATAATGATCCTCGTATGGATGTATATAAAGACATTGTTTTGAAAATTTGTTTGAAATGTGAAGTGTAAAATGTATTTTGAAAAGGTGAGCAAGTACTTTAAGAGGAACTTACCATATATTAAGTCTTTAATGTTCTTATGTTCTTTCATTGGTAAGACTATCCCTATTATTAAGGAATAGGTAGTCATTACCTTTGATGTGTTAAGGGACATGTGAAGGGACATCTGAATTTAGGCAACTGCATGGTGTCTTTATCAATTCGTAGGGATTATCATCTGTTATTCGAAGGGACAAGATCATTTATCGTAGGCAACCTCGAAGGGACTTGGTCTTATAAACTTAAAGGGACTTGATGATATTTATGAAGGGACTTTGCTTAAGATACCTTACTTGACCTTAGAAATAGGCAACATGAGAGGTAACCTTAGAAAGTGTAGGATGGCGATCAAAGATCGACTTACGCGTGTGCGTGTTCGTATTCAAGTATTTATCTTATTTAATTAGTTTTCTAAATTATTTTAATTACACAAAGTTATACACACCCTAAAATTACTAACCATGGCAATAAAAATATTTACAAAAATAAAATAGAGACAAAAAATAAATCTACGGCTATTACATGGCTTTCGCAATTACATAATAATAGAAACAATAATGATAAATATAATAAATAAGTAATAATTTAAAGGGTTAGTAATAATAATAATAAAAAGGTTAGTAAAAATATAAAGAAGATAAAAATTTAAGAGAAATATTATTTTTAAGTTAAATGAACATTTAGAAGAAAAAAATTTAGAAGAGAATAGAACAATTAATAATAATAATAAACAAATATTAACTATTTACATATTAAACAGATAATAAATAATTAATGATACTTTATAAAAATATTAGATTAAATTTTTAAAGGTTATGAAAATTTTGGATTAAGAAAATTAGGGTTTGGAAAATTAGGGTTTAGATAATTAGGGTTTAGATATTTTAAACAATTAATATGAATTTATATAAATTATTTACAAATTATAAACAATAAAATTATATACAAAATTATTTACAAAAAAAATATATTATGATATTTATGAAAATATAATTTTGATTAACATTTTAAATAGAGTTTATAATTTTAATATAAAACAAATTAAGTAATTAGATAATATATATATAATTAAAAATAATTAAGAAAAATAAAATAACAAAACAAGGGTTTAAAAAAATGGGGGAGGCCTGGATTTGAACCCAGGACCTCCCCATTACCAGCAAGATGAGAGACCACTGGGCTGCGCCTGTATAGCTGATAATGAAATAGTCCAACGTCAAGATATTGTAAACCTGAAAATCAAAGGAAAATTGCCCAAAAAAATATACCAAGCCAGGAATCGAACCCTGGTTTGCTGCCTCACGTATACGCTTCCTTACCAACTGAGCCAATCAGTCTTTCAAACATATAAACGCAAACAAAACTAAATAAGATAAACTAACAATTCAAAAATAAACATTCCCACGCCCTGGTCGTCTTCAACCTCTGTACCTGCGAAATTTCTTACGAAATTTCCTGCGAATTTTCCTGCGAATTGGTTTTCGCAGGAATTCCTATGTTCCTTCAACGACCACGAAACCTGTAATAATTTTCAAAATTGAACACACCAATTCAATCCTCATGTCAATCACAGTCCAATTACGTTGTCATAATCCATTTATTTTGGCTTAATCATGAAACCCTAATTTCATCCTTAGAACCCTAATAATGGTGATGAACGATTTAAGCCGTAAACCTTTGATTTAATTATCCAAGAAGCATCAACACCTTAATCCAAACATGAATCAATGAACAAAATTGGTTAATAACACTTGTAAGCATGAAATCGAAAAATTTATAAAATAAGAACAAACAAGGTTTGGATTGATCATATAAGCATGATTTGGATTATGATAATGATGCAAACAAGTTCAGAGATTGTCCAAGAATGATTTGCCACCTTCAAATCACCTGAAAAACAACAAATTTGAAGAATCCGAATTTGAATTTTTGTGAGAAATTTGAAGTTGATGAATGGTGTTCTTGGCTGCCAATTTCGTCCTCCTTGTGTGCTTTATGTTGTACATATATAGTGTGAACTAATTAGGTCAAAAAAACAGATCATACTTTGGATTTTTGGATCAATTGAGATTGAAAAAGATATGCTTCCAAATATTGAAAATTTCTTGATATATCCTTGCTATTTTGGTTGATATGATTTTGTATGATCTCAATCACTTATAATTGTCATTTAAGACTTTCTAGAACAAAAATCTTATCAAATATTGCAACTTTTATATTTTATTTTGATTTAAAATGATTTTTAATGTATAAAATCATAATAAATAAAATAAAATGAATAAAAATTTGAATAAATGATTTTTAATTTGTGCATGATGTCATGGAAGTGTTTGGGTCATAAAAATGAGAGCCCATTTGGAGAAATTTGGTTCTAAGGTCCCATTTGCTTCATAAACCTCTCAAACATTTCCCAACTTTGCAAAGGCACAAATCCCTCAATTTTAATGCTATGAAGGTGTTCTTTGACATTTTGGAAAGCTTAAAGAGTCCTCTAACCAACCTCTTTAGTCTCATGTCCATATCTTTTACCATTCTCAAGTTATGCTCTTTGGAAGATGTTGACTTTTTGTTGACTTTTGAAATGACCTATAATGTCTTAGCTCATACCTTCCAAATGAAGCATTTTTGGGCTTGGCTTGTGAGACACAAATTTGTAGAGAATTAAATTTCCTTCAAAATGAGATTTGGATGGAAAATGTTTGATGAAGCATGTGAAAGTTATGGCTGGTCAAAGTTCAGTTGACTTTTCCTATGAAAACCCTAATTTAGAAACTCCTGATTCTTGATGATCTGAAATCTCCTTGATGAATCATGATAAACCCTTGATCAAATGATGAATTTTACTTCATAAACTTGATGTTGGAAAAAAATCATGAAGTTTGACTTTGGTTTGACCACAGTTGACCTTAGTTTGACTTTTTAACTGCTTTGACTGATTTTAGCCTATCTGATCATCTGACTGAGCAAACCTTTTGGGAAAGCCTTGAAACTTGACATGGGGATTATTGAACACATGTAGGATGCTATGAAGCTCACTTGAAGCCTTGGAAGTCCATTTAGCCTGATGGAAGTCAAAACCCTAGTTTAAGATGCATTGCTTAGGAGGATGCATTGTCTAAGGGAATTGTCAAACTTTCTGGCTAATTGTGAACCTTGTGAACCTCTTGGGACACCTTAGTACATAATTTCTTGTCTTGGTGAGGGCAAAGTTTGGGGTGCAATAGTTTCCCCTGTTCAATTTTCTGAAACCTGAGGGGTTAGATTGGCGTATGTGCCATTCGTGACCTGGAAGGTTGAAGGGGATTGAACACAAAAGCCCAAAAATTTGCACTCGCCGGTGCGTAAAGTAACACTGATGGTTAGTTGTATATGCTTAAGTGGGCTTGAAGATGCCACTTGGAAGAACTGGAGATGGTCTTATAGATGCCATCCATAATATCAGGAGGTGATAATATCTTTATGTTGATATTGAATATCAGTATTAGGTCTTCGTATAGGCCGTCTCTGAATCGTTTATGCAACATGGTTTGAGTTGAATGCTAGCACTAGATCTTCGTATAGATCGTCTCTGCACTATCTCTGGGGAAAAAGAATATCCTTTATTAAGTGTCAGGGCTTAGATCTTCATATCGATCGTCTCTGAACCATATCTAAGAACATACTTTAATTTAAGTATCAGAACCAAATCTTTGTGGCGATCTTTTTCTGAATTAAGTATCAGCACTAGACCTTCGTATAGATCGTCTCTGAACTGTTTTGAGTTGTTGAATAGACCGGTGGAAATAAATCTTCGTGACGATTATCTCTTCTGGAAATATCCTGGATTAGGGAATAGATCTTCGTATAGACCGTTTGCCTACTATCCAAGGACAACTTGAGTAATGATTATCAGCAATGAATCTTCGTAGCGATCCTCCCTGAATTAAGTATCAGCACTAGACCTTCGTATAGATCGTCTCTGACCTGTTGTGAATTGTTGATAGTATTTTATCTGTATATAACCATCCTGCAAGGAAAAAGGTTAGTTTATGCAATATGTATGCATGTATGGCATGGTGCATCTAAGTAAATGTATTATTCATTTATGGATATGTTATGTTATGATGTAAATGATGTGTATGAATCATGCAGCCTAAAGCGTCTGGGTATCTCTGTATAACAACCGCTGGCTAGGGAAAATAAATCCCGGTTCGTTGCTGAGGAAAATGAAGACTTCGTTCCCATCTTGTCTAATAGTATAATACTTATAACCTCCTGTCTTTGTTCGTCGCGCTTTTATTGAAGGAATAAGTTCCTGAGTATCCCGACTAAGGATAAAAGAGATGGACATAAATTCAAGGGGAGATGTAACTCGAAGTATCTATAAAGATAGATTTGCCCTGCTGGGGATTTGTAGTTGTCTTGTGGGGATGAACCGGCGAAGCTTCGTTGAATTCCTACCTTCGTTCGTCCTTAGTAAATACTATTACTGCATTTTATGCATTTTTGGTAAACATCAATCATATTCAAAAGCATACATACATTCAAACACAACCAATGGACGTTTTCGCTTAGGTAAATAGGGTAAAAGTAAATCTGGATTCAAAGACGAAATTTTATTTATGTTATAAAGTGACCTATACACAGGCAAGTTTGTACAAGGAGACAGAAATCCTAGTAAGAGGAATTTGTCGTAAAAATTTTACAAAACAAAGAAAACAGCTATGTGAGAAATAATCCTATTGAGTTTCAATTCTACTATTGCCATTATCTTCAAGTATCTCATCCTTTGTTGTCGAGACGGAAACGATTGAATTGAGCTTTATCTGTTTGAACTTTGAGTTAGGTAGCATCAACAATTGGGGTTACAAGAGTGATCCAACGAGACATAGTCATACGCTTTAATCCCTAACTTTTGCCTGGATTTCCCTTTCAGGTTTTCAATCCACCGGGATACCCTTTTTTGCTCAAGCCGCCCTTTCAGGTTTTCGACTTGCCGGGTGTACATTTTTTTGTATATATATATCCCTAATTTTTGCCTGAACCCTTTTGGTTCGCCGGGATGCCCCTATTTTTGCCTAGGCCAGTCAACCTAGCGGGTCTCTTTTTATGCGTAGTATTTTTTAACTATGTCTGCGTTTACGGGTTGTGGGAAGTCTTCACCATCCATAGTAGTAAGCATCATGGCACCTCTTAAGAATACCCTCTTGACTAAAAATGGTCCTTCATATGTAGGAGTCCACTTGCCCCTAGGATCACCCTGTGGTAATATGATACGCTTGATTACCAAGTCACCAGCCTGATATACCTTTTGCTTAACCTTCTTATTAAAAGCTTTGATCATCTGTTTCTGGTACATCTGACCGTGACAAACAACTGTCAGCCTTTTCTCATCAATCAAATTTATCTGGTCAAGTCGAGTCTGAATCCATTCATCTTCATCCAAGCCTGCATCCTTCATGATTCTTAAGGAGGGGATCTGAACTTCAATGGGCAGAACTTCTTCCATACCATAGACTAAGGAGAATGGGGTTGCCCCCGTTGAAGTAAGTATCGTAGTACGATAACCATGAAGAGCAAATGGTAACATCTCATGCCAATCTTTATAAGTAACAGTCATCTTCTGTAGAATCTTCTTGATGTTCTTATTGGCAGCTTCTACTGCCCCATTCATTTTCGGACGATACGGAGAAGAGTTGTGATGTTTAATCTTGAACTGCGTGTAGAGATCAGTAATCATGGTGTTGTTCAGATTAGAGCCATTGTCTATGATAATCCTTTCAGGGATGCCATACCTACATATGAGATTATTCTTAATGAATGAGCCACCACATTCTTAGTAACAGATGCAAATGAAGCTGCCTCCACCCACTTTGTAAAGTAATCAATAGCAACTAGGATGAAACGATGCCCATTAGAAGCAGTAGGCTTGATCTCACCAATCATATCTATGCCCCACATGGCAAAAGGCCAAGGAGCAGTCAACACATTCAATGGAACTGGAGGTATATGCACCTTATCAGCATAAATCTGACATTTGTGACATGTTTTAGAATGTTGATAGCAGTCAGCTTCCATGGTAGACCAATAGTAACCTGCTCTCAATATCTTCTTTGCCATGGTATGACCACTAGAATGAGTGCCAAAAATCCCATCATGCATGTCTTCCATAATCTCTGTTGCTTCCTTCTTATCCACACAACGAAGCAAAGTTGAATCATGATTGCGCTTGTACAAAATTCCATTGCTCAAGAAGAACTTAGCAGAAAACCTCCTCAGAAACTTCTTATCTTTGGCAGATGCCCCTTCAGGGAACTCCTGAGTTTCAAGATATATTTTCACCTCATAGAACCAAGGCTTCTCCTCTCCTTCTTCAGTATCAATCTCATTGCAGTATGCAGGCTTCTCAAATCTGTCAATAGTAATTTTGGGAGCTTCATCATCCCAGCTAATCTCAAACATAGATGCCATGGTGGCTAGTGCATCTGCCAACTGATTCTCTCCTCGTGGAATATATCCAAAGGTAATATCTTCAAAATATGGGATCAAGGACAACACATGCTCTCTGTAAGGAATACGATTTTCATGCTTGGTATCCCAATATCCTTTAATCTGACTCACTACCAGGGCTGAATCTCCATATACGTCCAGGAACTAAATCTTCATCTCAATGGCAGCTTTGATACCCATGATACATGCCTCATATTCAGCCATGTTATTGGTACAATAGAAACAAAGTCTTGCAGTGATTGGGGTATGACAACCTTCAGGGGAAATGATCACAACACCAACACCATTACCAAGTGCATTAGAAGCTTCATCAAAAACCATAGTCCATCGGGATCCTTGTTCAGGTCCTTCATATTGTCCATGTTCTTTAGTAATAATCATAATGTCTTCATCAGGGAACTCAAAATTCATTGACTGATAATCATCCACTGCTTGATGAGCCAAATGATCAGCTACAACACTTCTTTTAATGGCTTTCTGAGTAGTGTATTGTATATCATATTCCGTTAAGATCATTTGCCATCTTGCTATTCGTCCGGAGAGATCAGGTTTCTCGAATATGTACTTGATTGGATCCATCTTTGAAATCAACAAGGTAGTATGAGTCAACATATACTGCCTTAGTCGGTGAGCAGCCCATGCCAAAGCGCAGCAAGTTTTCTCGAGCAGTGAGTATCTTGTTTCACAGTCGGTAAACTTTTTGCTAAGGTAGTATATAGCCTGCTCTTTTCTACCAGACTCGTCATGTTGCCCCAACACACACCCCATTGAGTTGTCTAACACTGTTAAGTACATAATCAAGGGTCTTCCATCAACTGGTGGCATCAAGATTGGAGGTTCTAAAATATATCTCTTGATTTCATCAAAGGCTATCTGGCACTCGTCATTCCATTCCATCACCTGATCTTTCTTTAATAACTTGAAGATTGGCTCACAGGTAGCAGTTAGCTGGGAAATAAATTTTGCAATGTAATTCAGTCGTCCCAAGAATCCTCTAACTTCCTTCTCAGTACGGGGAGCTGGCATCTCTTGTATGGCTTTCACTTTTGCAGGATCTACTTCAATACCTTTTCCACTGACAATGAAACCCAGGAGTTTACCAGATCTAACTCCAAAAGTACATTTGTTTGGGTTCAATCTCAACTTGTATTTCTTCAACCTTTCAAACAGTTTATGCAGATGATCAAGATGTTGCTCTTCATTCTGGGACTTGGCTATCATATCATCCATATATACCTCTATCTCATGATGAATCATATCGTGAAACAAAGCCACCATAGCACGTTGATATGTTGCCCCAGCGTTCTTCAAACCAAATGGCATCACTTTATAATAAAAGGTGCCCCACTGTGTAACAAATGTAGTCTTCTCCATATCTTCAGGTGCCATCTTGATTTGATTGTAACTAGAGAAACCATCCATAAAAGAGAATACCTTGTGCTGAGCAGTATTGTCTACCAGAACATCAATATGAGGAAGTGGAAAGTCATCTTTAGGGTTGGCCTTATTCAAATCTCTGTAATCCACACACATGCGTACCTTTCCATCTTTCTTAGGTAATGGTACCACATTCGCAACCCATTGAGGATAAGAAGTCACAGCTAAGAACCCTGCATTAAACTGTTTCATCACCTCTGCTTTAATCTTTTCTGACATTTCAAGACGCATGCGACAAACCTTCTGTTTCTTTGGACGACAATCTTCTTTTACTGGTAAACGGTGAACCACAATGTTTGTATCCAACCCTGGCATATCTTCATAGGACCAAGCAAAGATCTCCACATAATCACGTAACATCTGAATTAATCTTCTCTTAACACCATCCTCTAATTCAGCCCCTATCTTGACCTCTTTCCTGTTTTCTTCAGTTCCCAGATTCACAACTTCGATTGGCTCTTCATGTGGCTGTATAGCTTTCTCTTCTTGTTGTAACAACCTAGCAAGCTCTACAGGTACTTCACAATCTTCCTCCTTTCCATTTTCAGCTTGATAGATCGGATTCTCGAAATTATAATTGGCAATAGTAGAACTGTTATCAACAGGATCCAGAGTGGATGAGGATCTGCATTTAATGATGTGGGTGTGTGTAAGAACACATAGCTGATAAACAAAAATAAAAAGAAAAGAAAGACAAGGAGCACAATATTTACGAAAACGAAACGTCCATTGATTTTTATTGAATGAAGTATGCAAATGAAATGACATCCCGAAATCAGCATGCCATTGTGCCCCGGGCAAGGCACAAGGCTTAAAAGTTTAATTGTTTTAAAATTACAAACTTAAAAATAAAAACACAGTAATAGTATTTACTCCTGACTAAAGGAGATAGGAATAACGTCTTCGGTTTTCCAATTGTTGAGCCCATCACCCAAGGTAGGAAAGATCCAGTCATCCAGGTTGTAGTCTTCACTATAGTCACCCACATCATTGATTTGATCCCTCATGACCCCTTGATTGGTGATACGAACAACGCAAGCACGATGAACAACCTTCTGAGATTCTGCAGTGAAACCCAAACCAAACTTGTCAGACTTGTAAGGGATGTCAGGAAGCTGACCCCAAATAGTACAACCACCTTCTTCAACCACAGCTCTATCATCTTTGAGGGAGGCCATTGTAGGAGGTACTCTAGTAACCACAGGAACTCTTTTAACAACAGGGGGAGCTTCAGTAGCAGGAACGACCCAAGAAACTACCTCAAATGTCTGGCAAGGAGTCTCAACATATTCACCCTCCACCTCAACATATTTAAAAGTGTTCACATGACTGACCATGTATTCTTCTTCACCATAAATAGTGACAATCTTTCCTTTCACCGGATATTTCAACTTCTGATGTAAAGTGGAAGTCACAACACCTGCCCCATGGATCCAGGGGCGCCCAAGCAAACAGGAGTACGCAGGACGAATATCCATTACATAGAAAGTAGAATTGAAAACTTGAGAGCCAAATTTGATCGGGAGGTCTAATTCTCCATGTACCACTCTTCTTGAGCCATCAAAGGCCCTCACCACCACATTACTTGGTCTTAACACAACATCTTCAGGATTGAGCTTGTCCAAAACCTCTTTGGGGAGCACATTTAATGAAGAACCATTGTCTACCAGCACATGAGACAAGGTAGTGCCCTTACATTCAATGGAGATATGCAAAGCTCTGTTATGGTTTCTCTTGGAAGGAGTCAAGTCAGCATCAGAAAAGCCCAACCCATTATCATAAGTCAGATGTGCAACATAATTCTCTAATTGATCCACAGAAATCTCATTTGGTACGTGAGTAGTCTTTAAGAACTTGATTAAGGCCTTAACATGAGCCTCAGAACACAGCAACAAAGATAACATGGAGATTTTGGAGGTAGTATGCCCCAACTGGTCCACAATATCATAATCACTCTTGCGAATGATCTTCAGCACTTCTTCCATCTGTTTAGAAAGATTTTCAATAGTCGGTGCTTCAGCTTGCACAGGTTCAACCACAGGACCTTTGCCCCGAGCATCAGTACTTGGCCCAGAATTGGAAGTAGTAGTTGGAGTAACTGTATCTTTGGAGGTAGCCTGAGGAGAAAAAATTCTTCCACTTCGGGTGATCTTACTAGATCCAGCAATATTATCAACATCAAGGTTATCATCAGTAATAGGTGCATCAGTCAGAGGTTCTTGCTTGACACCATGGATGTAAACATCAGAACCGTAATTCCAGGGTATAGCTTTATCAAAAGTATAAGGAACAGGGCCGGGAGTGGTAATAATCATGGGAGCCGCTCTAGCTTCAGCAACAGTCTTCACAGGGCCTTCAGCAGTAATCCTGACAGGACCCTTAGAGGTGATCTTGACAGTGCCTTTGGAGGTAATCTTCACTGGCACTTTATCAACCACAGCTACATCTTCAAGCTTCGTACTTCGAGTCAGATGTTCACACATACTTTCAACAGAAGGAGTCTTCTCAAACAATATAGTGTAATTGTCCATGAGGCGTTGAATACCATCTTTCAACTTCCAGCAGCTATCGGGTTTGTAGGCACAATAAAAACAGTCTTCATTACAACCTGGAAAGAAACCAGCCTGCACCAGCTTCTTCTTGGATAAGGGAGTAGTCACATCTTTTACTAAGGAAACATAGGGAACCTCATCAACAACATTAACAGTCTTCTCATGGTTGGGCATAGGAGCAGTGATCACATTTGGAGTCCCAGGAGGGTCAAATTCAATCTCCCCAGCTTTAATCATGTCTTGAATCTTGTTTTTCAACACCCAGCAGTTGTTGGTGTCATGTCCCAGACTATTAGAATGATAGACACATCGTGCATTAGGATTGTATCGAGGAGAGGAAGTATTAGGATTCTGAGGAGGGTCCTTCAAAGTGATGAGTTCCCCTTTCAACATGTGTTGCAAGGCTTGGGCCAGTGACATGTTGATTTTGGTGAATTGACTTCTAGGCTTTTGTTGATTGTTTTGTGGTAGCTCTGGTGCTGTAGGAGTAGGATTGGAAATGTGAACTGCTCCCACAGATTGGTGACTTCTGTTACGACTATGTTGACTATACACAGCATTAGACTCCTTCTTTCCACTAGGGGGCTTCTTAGCAGTGTTTGATGAAGAGGCACCCACCTATATCTTACCACTTCTTATACCACTCTCCACACGTTCTCCAGTCATTATCAATTCGGTGAAACCAGATGATGAACTTCCAATGAGGTGACTATAGAAATGACCACTCAATGTACTCATGAACATATCCACTAGCTCCCTGTCAGTCAGAGGAGGTTGAACTCTGCCAGCCAGGTCTCTCCATTTCTGGGCATACTCTTTGAAAATCTCCTTAGCACCCATTGACATGCTTTGGAGCTGCATGCGAATAGGTAATAAATCAGCATTATATTGGTATTGCCTGTAGAAGGCCTCATCAAGATCATTCCAATCACGAATATTAACACTCTCCAGTTGGTAATACCATTCCAATTGAGCTCCGGACAAACTCTCTTGGAATAAATGAATCCATAACTTCTTATCAGCAGTATGTGGTTGAATCCTCCGGACATAGGATCTTAAATGCAGCTTGGGACATGAGACACCATCATACACCACAAAAAAACAGGAACCTTGAAACCAATAGGTATAATCACTCCAGAAACTAAACTCAGATCTTCAAAATTAAACCCAGAAGAATTTTGTAGCTCTATAGCGTTCATTCTATCTACCAGCATCTTGTACTTCTCCTCACCAGTAGGATCATGATAATAATTTGCCTCAGAATCAGAATCTCCCACAGTATCATGGAGACTACCTCCCTCTTTCTCAGAATTTTCAGACTCAGAATCCTCAATTTGTTCCTTTGTCTTGATAGGACCTCTGAATCTTCTTCCCAGATTGATAAGGCCTCCTGACCTTCTAGTCTTCTTCTTCTTCTTAGCCAACAGTGTCTTCAACTCATCTTGTCCCTTGGACAAGTTTAGAATCAACTCTTGGAATTGTGCATTCTGAGCCTGGAGATCTTTGACAGTCTGTTCAAGAGCCATTTCTGCTGAAATAAACAGCGAGAAGATAAGATACCTGTTCATAAGAAACCTGTGATGCAATGATATGGTATGTAAATGTATATGCAATGTTTTCAAGGACCGCAGGATTTAAATTTGTTTAAACAAACAAAAAGTAAACTTTTATTAGTAATTAATAAATTTGTTTACCCCTTGGGCTTACAACAAAAATGAAATGAGTACAAAGATGGGGTTTTAAGTCTCCCATGGACGTTTCCTCTTTGTGTTGAGGTATGAGTTGAGATTCCGCTCCTCGTGAAGTTGTCTTGTTAGCTCCAGGATTATTTCTTGACTAGCTTTGAAATGCGTCTCAAAAGTATCCCTTTGCTCCTTCAACTGGATCCAGGACCTTTGCAATTCTTCCATGTCAGTGGGCATGTCTGGATGAAGAATGATATAAGGAGTATCTCCTTCAGTAACAGGCTTCATGGTAACTGGAAGGATGGAAGGATATGGCATCATAAGAGTCTGAGCACGAGATCGCACCCATCTGAGATAAGGTTCCATAGGAATAGTGTATTTGGGTTCCAGAGTCTTGTTGTCAACCTTGTTCACTTTACCCTATGCTCGTATGAACCTTTGACGGTAACCTTGTAGATTGTTGTCGTAGTCGAACACAATACCCTGAATAAGCATGTCATGAGGACCATTACTCCGAGCATAACCAAACTGATGTAGAGCTAAAGAAGGATTGTAGGTAATGCCTCCTCTTATGCCAAGGAGTGGCATATTAGGGAACTCCCCATAACGGTCAATGATAGTAACATTCTCCATAGATCTAGAACACCAATGAATATCTGAATGAGAAAGTGACATGATCCTCTTGGACCACCTTAGCCCTTGTTTGTTCTTCATCACTGATCGAGGAAGGTGAGAAATAAACCACCTAGACAATAAAGGTATGCAACACATCAGAGTTCCCTGTGCCTTCGTAGTACGGGTATGAAGAGAATGTAAGATGTATCCAAGTAAATTAGGCACTGGATTGCGAGTCAGAAATATGTTGATGGCGTGTACGTCTATGAACTGGTCTGGATTAGCGAACAACACTAAACCATAGATCAATAGGGCTAAGATCTCCTCAAAAGCATCATAACTCATGGCCTTCAAGAACACTTGAGCCTTCTCCATCAATACCTTAGCAAGAATACCCTTAACTCCACTCCTTGTTTCTAGGACAATGTCTGATTTCTTCAAATGTAAGGCTACAACAATGACTTCAGGTTTAAGCTCCTTCTCTAAGCCTGTGAAGGGTCTCTGATCAAGGATAGGTATACCCAGAAGTTTGGAGAACTCTTCCATTGTAGGAACCAGCTGATAATTGGGGAATATGAAGCAATGATGTTTAGGATCAAAGAACTGAAACAGAACACTCATCATGTCTTCATTGAACCCTGAAGTGACTAGATCCAGTAGGTGACAATGCCTCTTGATGAACTGGGAGTTTTCAGAAACTTGAGAGACCAATTATTTAAGCTTAGGAGGTATTCCTACAAAGTTGATCCTGATAGTATTCCTACGAGCAGAAGCCATGACCTGAAAACAAAGAACAAAGATAAATCCTTTGGTCCTTGAAATGGTTAGTGAAAATGCTATGCTTATGATGCATGATGATGCTATGATGTTATGCTCAATCACAAACATGTGGCACACACAAACAAATCACACAATAGCCCTAGGTTTGAAGGATTTCATGAGGTTTAAAGGTAAGTACCCTCCCCTGAAGTTTAGTTGGTTCATCCTGTCCTACAAAAGTAACCAGGTTCTAAGGGATCTCAATATCATTGATCCTTCACAAGGGTGGTTGTTCAGTAGGCAACTTACTTGCCAACCAAAACCCTCCAAGTTTAGAATCTCAATGAGTGTAGCATCGAGTATCAACCAATTTCAGTCTTCACCAAAGCCGGTTATCTCACTACTTTTCTAAAGGCCAAGATGGGATGACTAGGGTTCTAAAAGTTAGTTAGTGTATTGACAACATATGGCAGCCTCATATTATCCTCAACTTGCTTAAGGAACATAAGCATCAACCAAGAAGTCACACTAACTATGGCCACCTGATCAACCATATCGGTATACGCCGTACAGTTTCCTTAGTCTATTGCCATTTACCTAAGGTACACTAGATCCGGGTTAGGATCTTTCACACATAAGAACACCCAACAAGTAAAGTAAAACAAACAAGGCAAACAATTTTAAGTGATCTAATTCCTAAGGGTACCCCTCTTTTATTAAGTCCCCAGCAGAGTCGCCAGTTCTGTAACACGGTGGGAGAACTGACTTTAGTTAAATGTTGCGGATAGCAAGAGTCGCCATCGACTTTTATTTTATCCAAAAGGAAAGGACATAAAAGAACAGGAAAGACCTTAAAAATATTTTGAGTTCGGGGGGTAGGTTATACAAAGGGAAGGTGATAGTACCCTTTATATCCATGGTTATCCATGGCTTCTTAGTTACTTAGCTCACTTTAAGTTGTTTTGAGAAAGGTGTAATGTGTGGTTAAAAATTTTCTAAGTACTTTATAATGATCCTCGTATGGATGTATATAAAGACATTGTTTTGAAAATTTGTTTGAAATGTGAAGTGTAAAATGTATTTTGAAAAGGTGAGCAAGTACTTTAAGAGGAACCTACCCTATATTAAGTCTTTACTGTTCTTATGTTCTTTCATTGGTAAGACTATCCCTATTATTAAGAAATAGGTAGTCATTACCTCGGATGTGTTAAGGGACATGTGAAGGGACATCTGAATTTAGGCAACTGCAAGGTGTCTTTATCAATTCGTAGGGACTTATCATCTATTATTCGAAGGGACAAGATCATTTATCGTAGGCAACCTCGAAGGGACTTGATCTTATAAACTTAAAGGGACTTGATGATATTTATGAATGGACTTTGTTTAATACACCTTACTTGACCTTAGAAATAGGCAACATGAGAGGTAACCTTAGAAAGTGTAGGATGGCGATCAAAGATCGACTTACGTGTGTGCGTGTTCGTATTCAAGTATTTATCTTATTTAATTAGTTTTCTAAATTATTTTAATTACACATAGTTATATACACCCTAAAATTACTAACCATGGCAATAAATATTTACAAAAATAAAATAGAGACAAAAAATAAATCTACGACTATTACATGGCTTTCGCAATTACATAATAATAGAAACAATAATGATAAATATAATAAATAAGTAATAATTTAAAGGTTAGTAGTAATAATAATAATAAAAAGGTTAGTAACAATATAAAGAAGATAAAAATTTAAGAGAAATATTATTTTTAAGTTAAATGAACATTTAGAAAAAAAAATTTAGAAGAAAATAGAACAATTAATAATAATAATAATAAACAAATATTAATTATTTACATATTAAACAAATAATAAATAATTAATGATACTTTACAAAAATATTAGATTAAATTTTTAAAGGTTATAAAAAATTTGGATTAAGAAAATTAGGGTTTGGAAAATTAGGGTTTAGAAAATTAGGGTTTAGATAATTAGGGTTTAGATATTTTAAACAATTAATATGAATTTATATAAATTATTTACAAATTATAAACAATAAAATTATATACAAAATTATTTACAAAAAAAATATATTATGATATTTATGAAAATATAATTTTGATTAACATTTTAAATAGAGTTTATAATTTTAATATAAAACAAATTAAGTAATTAGATAATATATATATATATATATATATATATATATATATATATATATATATATATATATATATATATATATATATATATATATATATATAATTAAAAATAATTAAGAAAAATAAAATAACAAAACAAGGGTTTAAAAAAAATGGGGGAGGCCTGGATTTGAACCCAGGACCTCCCCATTACCAGCAAGATGAGAGACCACTGGGATGCGCCTGTATAACTGATAATGAAATAGTCCAACGTCAAGATATTGTAAACCTGAAAATCAAAGGAAAATTGCCCAAAAAAATATACCAAGCCAGGATTCGAACCCTGGTTTGCTGCCTCACGTATACGCTTCCTTACCAACTGAGCCAAGCAGTTTTTCAAACATATAAACATAAACAAAACTAAATAAGATAAACTAACAATTCAAAAATAAACATTCCCGCGCCCTGGTCGTCTTCAACCTCTGTACCTGCGAAATTTCTTACGAATTTTCCTGCGAACTGGTTTTCGCAGGAATTTCTATGTTCCTTCAACGGCCACGGAACTTGTAATAATTTTCAAAATTGAACACACCAATTCAATCCTCATGTCAATCACAGTCCAATTACGTTGTCATAATCCATTTATTTTGGCTTAATCATGAAACCCTAATTTCATCCTTAGAACCCTAATAATGGTGATGAACGATTTAAGCCATAAACCTTTGATTTAATTATCCAAGAAGCATCAACACCTTAATCCAAACATGAATCAATGAACAAAATTGGTTAATAACACTTGTAAGCATGAAATCGAAAAATTTATAAAATAAGAACAAACAAGGTTCAGATTGATCATATAAGCATGATTTGGATGATGATAATGATGCAAACAAGTTCAGAGATTGTCCAAGAATGATTTGCCACCTTCAAATCACCTGAAAAACAACAAATTTGAAGAATCTGAATTTGAATTTTTGTGAGAAATTTGAATTTGATGAATGGTGTTCTTGGCTGCCAATTTCGTCCTCCTTGTGTGCTTTATGTTGTACATATATAGTGTGAACTAATTAGGTCAAAAAAACAGATCATACTTTGGATTTTTGGATCAATTGAGATTGAAAAAGATATGCTTCCAAATATTGAAAATTTCTTGATATATCCTTGCTATTTTGGTTGATCTGATTTTGTATGATCTCAATCACTTATAATTGTCCTTTAAGACTTTCTAGAACAAAAATCTTATCAAATATTGCAACTTTTATATTTTATTTTGATATAAAATGATTTTTAATGTATAAAATCATAATAAATAAAATAAAATGAATAAAAATTTGAATAAATGATTTTTAATTCGTGCATGATGTCATGGAAGTGTTTGGGTCATAAAAATGCAAGCCCATTTGGAGAAATTTGGTTCTAAGGTCCCATTTGCTTCATAAACCTCTCAAAAATTTCCCAACTTTGCAAAGGCACAAATCCCTCAATTTTAATGCTATTAAGGTGTTATTGGACATTTTGGAAAGCTTAAAGAGTCCTCTAACCAACCTCTTTGGTATCATGTCCATATCTTTTACCATTCTCAAGTTATGCTCTTTGGAAGATGTTGACTTTTTGTTGACTTTTGAAATGACCTATAATGTCTTAGCTCATAACTTCCAAATGAAGCATTTTTGGGCTTGGCTTGTGAGACACAAAGTTGTAGAGAATTCAATTTCCTTCAAAATGAGCTTTGGATGGAAATTTTTTGATGAAGCATGTGAAAGTTATGGCTGGTCAAAGTTTAGTTGACTTTTCCTATGAAAACCCTAATTTAGAAACTCCTGATTCTTGATGATCTGAAATCTCCTTGATGAATCATGATCAACCCTTGATCAAATGATGAATTTTACTTCATAAACTTGATGTTGGCAAAAAATCATGAAGTTTGACTTTGGTTTGACCACAGTTGACCTTAGTTTGACTTTTTAACTACTTTGACTGATTTTAGCCTATCTGATCATCTGACTGAGCAAACCTTTTGGGAAAGCCTTGAAACTTGACATGGGGATTATTGAACACATGTAGGATGCTATGAAGCTAACTTGAAGCCTTGGAAGTCCATTTAGCCTGATGGAAGTCAAAACCCTAGTTTAAGATGCATTGCTTAGGAGGATGCATTGTCTAAGGGAATTGTCAAACTTTCTGGCTAATTGTGAACCTTGTGAACCTCTTGGGACACCTTAGTACACAATGTCTTGTCTTGGTGAGGGAAAATTTTGGGGTGAAACAAGCTCCACTTACATTGACAAGTGACCAAATTTTTTAAAAGGTGAAAGATGTGAGTACTCAGTTTGGCAATCCTTTTGCTTATACCCTTGTCAAATGTGGGTGGAAGAAGAGGTCAATTTTTTTTGAAATTCCATATTAGAATTTATTGTCTATAAGACATTTTATTGATTTTATGCATATTGAAAAAATGTATGTTAAATTTTTATTGGTACATTACTCAATATACATGGAAAGTCTAAGGATAACCTTAAAGCAAGAAATGACTTGATATTGATGGGAATAAGAAATGAACTAGGACCCTAGAAGAAAGGAATATGAACATATCTACCACCTGATGCTTATACTCTATATAGAAAGTGTCGCTCCCGGAATTTTCATCCTAGTACAAACGCGGAAGTGGCGCGGAAAGGTAGAGTCGCCAGCCAGGCATTTTTATCCCGAAGGAACGGGAAAGGTAATGCTACACAAACCTGAGGAAGAAGGAAAGGACAAGGTCCTGTGAACCAAAGATCTGGGTTCGGAAGTCGGTTACGACCTGGGAAGGTATTAGCACCCCAGACCGTCCGCCGTACCCGACGGGATCCATGCTTGTTTGTTTGTTTCAAAGGGTAAAAGATTATAACTGCTGCTGAATAAAACTGCTGCTGGAACTAGAATGGAATGAGAAAGGGAACTGAGAAAGGAACTGGAGAATGGAAAGAGAAATGGGAAAATGTAGGGAAAATAAAGAATATACTCGAACGGGCCCTACCCCGCTGCCTACGTACCTCATCGGGATAATGAGGATCAGAGTTGACGTAGTTTGCCTAAATAAGGCAGGAACTTTGTTTGTGTTTTAGGATGACGTTGCCATAACTCTAGCTCAGGTGTTACCGGCTCTGACTCGAGGGTGTTTACCGTATCAATGTTTGAACTGTCGAGGCAAGTCGCATTCGTCCGTAAAGATTAGGAGATGACAGGAGAAGACGTGGTGTCTTTGTTGATTGTCTTTTATGAGAAGTGTTTTGGAGTTTATTGTTTGTGAAGATAGTCTCATGATTAGACTTGTACATCATGCTAGGAAAACCCACACTATTCCAAGATGGAATGAATATGAGTGCCCCATGGAATAAGGTTATGCACAATAGACTATTTCAATCTTTTATTAAGTGTCTTTTAGATTTTGTTTGAAGATGAGAGAAGAAGACTCAAATCGGAAAAGGACAAAAACTAAGGGGGACTAAGACCAATCCTAAGTTATTTATTATGCACAAAAGGAAGATCCTAATGGTTTATGAGGTTTTTCTATTCCTAAGGAAGAAAAGGAAAAGAAAGAATAAAAAGGATGCAACTTACTTCCTAAGGAAGATAAGTTGGTCCTAACAAAGGGGATTCCTACCAATCACAAATATGGAAGGAAAAAGTGAATTAAATGCATAAAGAAAATGCATACAAAATTAAAAGGATAAGGTGTAAGGAAACATACATTTCCCTCCCTACAAAACAAGGATTATTGTTGTATTTTATTAAAAATAATAAAGCAAACACACAACAATTAAATCCTACTAATTCTAGGACCTAACTTCTAGAATTCAACTTAATTCTAAAGACTAAAAGAATGCTAAAACAAAAATTCAGCACCTACTACAGCCCCTAAACTTAAAAACAGCTATCAAAACAATGCATAACACAAAGCAACCTTTTACAGCCAACATGCAGCATGAAAAGGTAGGTGTAAAAAGTCAAATACAACATGCAAACATAACAAACAGCATGTATTCTACGACACCTATATGCAAAGTCAGCTATAAAATGTAAAATGCAGATTTGATTATTTTCATTTTTTAATGCACAAACTTAATGAAAAATGTACCAATTGATCATGAATACGCATTTGAACATAGATCAACATACACAAATGAGTGACATAATTATTTTGGGAGGATTATGCAAGAATGCACCACATGATTGGTTATGCAACAAGTATGTAAAATATGACACATGAACATGGCATATGAACATAATGAGCATTGATCATGAATATGCAACATGATAGATCAACAAGAATGCTAAGCTTAATGCAAAATTCAGAATTGAATTGATGTGAATGATATGATCAAACATGTAACCAAATGCAACTAAATGCACATACATACATGGTTATGTGAAATGCAACATATATATTGATACAATGAAATGCAAAAGATTTAATGAATTGTGCAAAAGATGCAAAAACAGAATGCAACATGATTATTTACATGCTAAATGATGCATAAACATAGCAACAAAATGCAATGAGTCAAATTATACACAAATGAAAACATAAACGCATAATATGCAACATGAACGGAAACGCGTCGAAACGACTCGAAATGGGGGAATGAGATGTCGAAACCAACCTAGAAAATTCTCTAAAATTAGTACCTAAACATGCATGAACATTAGAGGCACAAAGAGGCAAGGACAAGAAAGCAAATAAGCAAAAATTCCAAAATCCAACAGCGTTAACCGGTTAACGGACCCCAGACAACACTGATTTGTGGCAAAAACGCATGCGTTAACCGGTTAACCAAACCGTTAACCGGTTAACACTGAACAGAAAGTGAAAAATGATTTTGAAATAAGTGCTTTTGGCCACAAACTTACTTCTAAACATCCCTAACACACATCTAATCATGCTAACACTAATTTCTACTCAATTAGGGCTTATTAACACATGCTAGAACCTATAACAAGCTACAACCTAGCTTCTAATCCATTAAACTCCACAAATCGCAAGCAAAACGTAACAAAAACATAATCAACCACAAGTAACACAAAAAGCACTTAAAGAATGCCGAAATGGCGAGATGGAGAGAATAATTTAAAGCTAGTATGGTTTTAGATTATCAACCTACGAAGCGGAGAAGTGCTTCGGCAAATGTTGTGAGAATCAGAGCTTGATCGAAGAGAAAACCGCGAATCTGCAAAATAAATGCGTTCTTGATGCTTGAGCCTTCTCGCGCTTCCGATAAGTCGAAATCTTCACAAAAATCAGTAGCTTCTTCTTCTACAATCCACAATTCAATGGAGGTTGGAGGCTAAGCTTTAAGATCTTCAAGTTTCAATGTGAAACTTAAAGAGCTTCTTCAAAAAAGATTTGGTGAAAAGGGAAATGGAGGAAAAGTGAGAGAGAAAAAGTGATTCTAGAAATTGTGAGAATGTGAAAAAATTGGGAAAAAAACTTGGGAACCTTTTGCATTGAAGTGATTAATGATTATATAGAGGCTAGGCTTGGAGCTAGGTTTGAGAATGGAATTAGGTTTAGGAATGGAGTTAGGTTTGTAGTTAGTTAGGGTTAGGGTTGGAGAAGGAATATTCCATGGAATACTCTAGAAGGTTGTAGAACATGGTAGAAGCATCCAAGGGAAAATGAGTGGAATTGAAGTGAAAAAATAAGAGGGGAAGAACGAAAGAAAATATGGAAGGAAAGTGGAAGGAAAATGGAGGGAAAAGTGAAATCTCCTTTTTTTGGTTGGTTAGCTTGGAAGGGGTTTGGATTATTTTTGGTATATTATTTTTCTCTTGAACTCCAATGTTTGGCAAGCCTCGATCGACCACACACCTCATGCGTATGCAAAGGATGATGATTTATTTATTTATTTTTTAAATGTGATGCAATGATATGCGGAATGATGCGAGAATGAAGCGTAAATCGCTCGAGGTTGATAATAAATAAGAGGGCAAATTTTGGGGTGTTACAGCTGCCCCTATTCAATCACTGTAGACTTGAATGGATGATAGAAGTCGCTTTCAGACGTTTGAAGTATGCAGGGATTGAATACTAAAAACAACCAGAAAATTTGCACTCGGTGGAAAAGAAAAGGGAAATAAACCCAACCATCTGAACTCTGCTTGTGGAGAATCTTGATGTAAAGAATAGTGAACTGGTGAATGTTTTGGAAAAACGTTGGGAGATTGTTGATTTGCCACGCTACGGGTGGACTTTTTCAAGGCTATTAATGACCTGCCACACAACGGGTGGTCTTCTAAATTCTTTGCCACACTACATGGGTCACTGCTCGCTACAGGAGACTTTTATTTCGGCCACACTACGGGGGCGCTCTTCTCACTACGGGAAACTTTCGATACCTTGCCGCCCTGAGAATGGACTTTTGCTCGCTCTGCGGGGATACTCTGCCACACTGCGGGGGCTTTGGAAATCTTGCCATACTACGGGGGCACATTGCTCAGCTACGGGAGACTTTGAAAATTCGCCACACTACGGGGGCACATTGCTCAACTACGGGAGACTTCTGCTCACTACAGGAGACTTCAATGTTTTTCCACACTACGGGGGCTGCTGCTCGCTATGGGAGACTTTTGCTCACTACAAGAGACTTTTGCTCACTACGGGAGACTTTGGAAATTCGCCACGCTATGGGGGGCAGATTGCTCACTACGAGAGACTTTGGCCCATTACGGGGGACTTTTGAAATTCGCCACACTACGGGGGTTGTTGCTCGCTACGTGAGATTTTAAGAATTCGCCACCCGGAGGATGGACTTTGGCCAGTCTGCGGCTGGACTTTAAGAATTTTCCACCCAGAGGATGGACTTTGGCCAATCTGCGGTTGGACTTTGGATAAGTTGCCACGCTGCGGGTGGACTTTGGATATAAACATTGGATTGAGCATGCATATATTGAACTGCATGACATAATGCCCCATGACACTGGGGGATAGGTACAAAGGGAATTCCTGACACGAAAATAACAAATCTTTGATGACTCTGTGGGGAATACAGATGATTGTCGATATTTCTGTTGGAGAAGGCTTTGACTAGCCTGTCTCGACTTATTACCTTTGCCAAAAATAAATTGGACTTTAGATTTTAAGACCCTGCTAGGGGATGCCTCAACTGCTAGGGATTGAATCGCACCCCATAGATTTCGCTGGGGGAAGACCTGTCAAGGCTCTGCTGAGGAGAACTCTCTTGTATACCTGAATTTTCCAAACCTTTGTGGGGAAGGGAACCGTTCAGCTAACTACCGAGAATTTCTTGATTCTTGTAAGAAGTGCTTCACTACGGGAAGCCGACTCTTGCTAGGGATGATCCTTATTGATCTGCTGGGGAAGAGAAGGATTTAGTTTGAGATCTGCTGGGAAATAAGATCAAGGAAAACTGCTGAAGAAAAGTTTGACGACTTTACTGGGGATAACTTCCATGCACCTGTTGGGGATAACGAAACTGAACCGCATCATGCTGAGGAGGAAAGATTTCAAGTAGTCTTGTGCTAGAGATCATTTGCTTTGATTCGGGATTTACCTTAAGAGGATTTTACAAAATACTTGGTGTCTTTAAACTCTTCAGGAGTATAATTGCCCAGGTATTCTGAACTTCCGATTATCTGTCTTCGGGAAAGAATGAATCCTCGTGCGATTGGGGTGGCTTGCCCCAGTATGAGTCTTTGACTAATTGCTCTAGGAGAGATCTGAATCTCGAGTGATTGCCCCAGGTTGGTTGATTCTTATCATGACTGGTTAGGAAAGTCCTTACTCAATGGAGTTTTCTCGGAAAACTGCACCTCGACGTGACTGTCTTTCAGAAGTTTTAGACTTCTCAACTTGGCAAGCCTATGCTTCTGGACTGAATTTCCGTATGTGAGCTTTTTATGATGTCAAACAAATGTATGCAGGCAGAAAATGTTTATTCAGAGAATGGAAATTCTAATGCAACACACATGATAATCTTGAAGTTTTGAAAATGGGTCGCAAACCTTTGTGAGCAAATCACTGGTTGAGATACAACATTATTTTTTTATTGAAAGAACGCATGCACATGCAATACCAACAAGGTCTTTTAGCATAACTCATAGGAGTTAGGAACGCCATCTCGTGGTAGTATGCTCTCAAATTAACCCTGTTTCAGTTAGGACTTTTGAGGGTTGTATCGTGGCCCGGTTCACGGTTATAGAAACAAAGGATATAGGCTCAAAATTATTTGTGCCCGCCCCTCTTCATGATGTTCTCCATTCCTATGTTCAGCTAATTTTCACAAGCACTCACCTTTCACAAGGGTTTCGTATCGGTCGAATAACCATTGCTGCTATCGGTTTAGGCACCAATCAAGTTGTTATTTGGAGTCAGTCACCCCTTTGTCTTTCGTGTCTGTGCCACGCGACTTTGTTCTTGCTTAAGGATCTTTCTTGTGTAATCCTTTTCGTCTTTCGCTTTTGCGTTATTTTGCTTATCCCTAACTTTTTCCTGGACTGATTCTTGTGAATCTTTGATTGTGAATTCCAGCGGGATGCCCTAATTTTTGCCTAAGTCGCTTGTTTTCAGGTTTCGACTTAGCGGGGTTTTCATTTCTTTCTTTTTGAACAAATCGTGTGACACTGTTTTTCTTGATTGCTTTGCGAGGGCTGTGACTGCCTCATTCTTTGGTCGATGAAGGATAACCATTGTGGCTTCTAACCTTTGGACCTCTTGATTTGGATAACCATTGTGGTTTCTGGTCTTTAGACCTCTTGATTAGCATAGTGGAATGTAATGGGTCCTCAAATACACTCTTTTATGAAAGCCTGAACGCTTGGTCCGACTAGCTGACATCTACCCTGCCCCTGAGTTACATGTGAGGGTTTTCCATGCGAGAAGAAACTCATACTTCAAGGCTCAAGGGGGTTAGCGAGGGTCTATCTCCCTTATATCTCCAGTGTTTAGGGATTCGAAACAAAGCTTGTACATCGTTAACAGGGTCTTATTCGAGAGCACACAATTAGAGATTTCTGCGTTTTGTTTCGTCATTCTCCCTCATAGAGTTTAAACACGACAATTGGTATTGCAATGTAAACATGCAAAATTAAATTGACAAATGAATTACTTCAAGAAAAACATGTGAGTTTTATTATTGCTAACGTTCAAAAGTAAGAAAATTTCATACATGTATACAATTGTTTTGCAAATAACAGAAACTACAAATGAAAATGCAGTAAAGAAGCTGAATATTGTCGTTGTTGAGGAGGCCTGACTCCGTCTGGACTTGTCAGTCTTGGATACTTTCAGTGATCAATAGCTCTTTCACATACTTGTAATCTTCAATTTGTAGCCGTATACCCAACCATAGTAATCATACCTCTTCTTCTAGTTATCCTGACTCTGACACGAGACTTCTGAAGGAAAGAGTGAAACTGGAGAGTAAAGTTGTCTTATAAGGTTGTTCGGAAAGACCTGACGATCTTCTGCCTACGTATCTCCATTGACCCATGACCAATGAAGAATCAGAGCGACATAGTTCCCCTCAATAGGGATGAAAATGCATTGAAGAAAAACAAACAAACAGTTGCCATTGCTGAGAGTATCTAAATACTGATGGCTTTATTTGCTTCCTGAAGATTCCAACTTAACGTGGACCATCTGGTAAAACAACCGTGACACCGGCTCCGTTGTGATTAGGCATTGGATTCTGGAGTACATTTGGGTGAGGCTCAAAATTGATCCCTTGGAGTCGATTAGGAGCTGTACCTTGTTCTGAAAAGCCCAACACTTCTCAATACTGTGCCCCTGGGCACCCGAATGAAATTCACATATGGAATTTGCATCAAAGTTTGGAGGTAGATTATCAGGAGAAGGAGCTCTCATGGTACAAAGCTCGACCATGTTAAACTTTAGCAGCTCTGGAAGCAATACAACATATGGGCATGGGATGGGATAGAGTCTGCGGTTTCTGCTCTTGTTCTTTCCTGATTTGGTCTACGTGTCTGATATTGATGACCTTGAGGTTGTGGTTGAACCTGTGGCGTAATAGTCACTACAACTATTTGGTAGTAACCTTGTGAACAACCTCTGTCTCATCCCCTATACACAACATTGGTCTCGCCTTCTCTTCGTCTTTGGCCATTGCCAAAAGGTTTATTCACACCAGAAGAACCAACATTGCTTGCATCTTGGATCTTTCCTAATTTCAGGAAATTTTCTATATTTTCTCCAGCGATGACAATATCAGCAAAACCGATGGACGGGAAGGCGGCCAGACGATCCAAGTATGCACCTTGCAAGGTGCCCATAAACATGTCTGCCATTTCCCGATCGAGCAACGGAGGTTGAACCTATGGGGCCAGCTCATGCCACCTCTGAGCATACTGCTTAAAACTTTCCTTGGGTCCTTGAGACAAATTCTGCAACTGAATGCGGTTTGGAGCCATATCAATATTGTATTGATACTGCTTGAGAAAAGCTTCAGCTAAATCTTTCCAGCATCGGATAGAGACCCTGTTCAGCTTCATGTACCAGCTCAATGAAGCTCCAGATAGACTATCTTGGAAGAAATACATCCAAAGTTTCTCGTCATCAGTATGAGCCGAGATTCTTCCAAAGTATGCATGAATGTGAGTTCTAGGGCACGTGTTGCCGTTGTACTTGTCAAATGATGGCACCTTGAAGTTGGGAGGGATTCTGACTACTGGAACTAACCCAAGACTGGTTACATCGATGCCCAGGGAATTCTGACATTCCATGGCCTTAATCTTCTCCGCCAGCTCTTCATACCTTCGATTGTTGACCTCATTCATATTACCCATATCAGCATCTAGTAGAGTGAACTGGTCTTCCTGAGTGTCTTCATTACGGGTCGCGGTCCCATTTAGATTTGGCCCTCCGTTACGGGAAGCGTTAGGATCCACATTCTCAGTCGGTGTTCCAGCATTAGCATTCCCATGGGGTTGCTCAACCATCAACCTGAGAGGCTCTTGATTCTGAGCAATGCTGGTCATCATTTCCATGAACTGATCCATCCTCTGTCGGAGCTTATTGAGATCAGTCTGCATCCGTTCAGCCATTATCACTCGGTTTCTTTTTGTTGGATACAGATGAACGCGTTGACCAGCTATATTGCCTGAAGTTGAATAAGTTAGAAAGTATGAATAACCTGTAAAAATGCAAAATATGCAAATCATGCAGTAAATGCGTATGATATGTTCATGAGGATGCGACATGCGACCTTGCAAATGAGTAAGCATGTGTTAGTAATGCAAGCATGCAGAGGATGCTATGCAATGCACTGACATGTGATCAAAGGCTTGGCGATCACTGGTCTGACGTTGGTGTTGAGAAGACAGTCATGTGCTATTGAAGAATCGTAATAACAGTACCACCGAAATCCCGGATTTCAAAACCAAAGGACAATGTAGAACCTGATCATAATACTGAACAATGCTGGCAAAGTGGGTATGTTGGAAGTTTCAGGGTTCCTGCAAACCTGTAAACCCCTCCCATCTCAGGGGTATGCTACACCGAGTCAACATCACGGACTCTCAAAGCCGGATAGCAATAATACGTTCACCATTTCCGAGAAATGGATCCTGACCAAATCAGGGAATCGGTTTGGCATTATATACTACCCAGGGAGGTCTCAGCTGAGTACGGGAAAACAAGCATCCCTCATAAATCCTCAGCTTCAAGTACTGAATCGATAAACAATAGTACATTCACCCCGAAGGGTACAATACTATCGTCATATGAACAGTTTGCCTTAACCGGATTCATATGAGAGAACCAGGCCATCCTATGCGAGTCCCTAGTGGGCCCTCGGATGCGAGTGGGTTTGCCAACAAATGTGGTCTGCCACTGTAATCACTGGAGAGGGATGTTTCCACAAAGGTTCTCAATGATCGATCCCCTGACTGCACATAACTATCAAGGTAGTGTATTACCCCATAAAGATTCCAGCATCAATACATTCCCGAGAAAGTCGTAAGTCAAGGTGTCGAACTCACTACTACCAACATAGCAAGATGCCATGAAGCCAAAGTGGAACCACTCTAAGTCCTAGGGTGCACTCGAGCTCCGGTTACGAGCTCATCTCACAGTAACCCCATCCCACAGAAAAAAGGAAAGCCAAACAGTCCAACATATGATGCATGTGAAAATAAATACTGAAAGCAGTAAATAAAGCTGTAAAATAAACTATAGACGAAAACAATAAATAAGCACAACAACACACACATATAAACACCCAAAGAAAGCAAAAACAAACAGGCGCTAGGATTGAATCTACAAGGGAAACCAGGGATTGTCCCCAGCAGAGTCGCCAGCTGTCGCTCCCGGGATTTTCATCCTAGTAGAAACGCGAAAGTGGCGCGGAAAAGGTAGAGTCGTCAGCCAGGCATTTTTATCCCGAAGGAACGGGAAAGGTAATGTTGCACAAACCTGGGGAAGAAGGACAAGACAAGGTCCTGCGAACCAAAGATCTGGGTTCGATAGTCGGTTACGATCTGGGAAGGTATTAGCACCCCAAACCGTCCGTCGTACCCGACGGGATCCATGCTTGTTTATTTGTTTCAAAGGGTAAAAGAATATAACTGCTGCTGAATAAAACTGCTGCTGGAACTGGAATGGAATGAGAAAGGGAACTGAGAAAGGAACTGGAGAATGGAAAGAGAAAGGGGAAAATGTAGGGAAAAAAAGAATGTGCTCGAACGGGCCCTACCCCGCTGCCTACGTACCTCATCGGGATAATAAGGATCAGAGTCGACGTAGTTCGCCTAACTAAGGCGGGAACTTTGTTTGTGTTTTAGGATGACGTTGCCATAACTCTAGCTCAGGTATTACCGGCTATAACTCGAGGGTGTTTACCGTATCGTTGTTTGAACTGTCGAGGCAAGTCGCATTCGTCCGCAAAGATTAGGAGATGAGAGGAGAAGACGCGGTGTCTTTGTTGATTGTCTTTTATGAGAAGTGTTTTGGAGTTTATTGTTTGTGAAGATAGTCTCATGATTAAACTTGTACATCATGTTAGGCAAGCCCACACTATTCCAAGATGGAATGAATATGAGTGCCCCATGGAATAAGGCTATGCGCAAGAGACTATTTCAATCTTTTATTAAGTGTCTTTTAGATTTTGTTTGAAGATGAGAAAAGAAGACTCAAATCGGAAAAGGACAAAAACTAAGGGGGACTAAGACCAACCCTAAGTTATTTATTATGCACAAAAGGGAGATCCTAATGATTTATGAGGTTTTTCTATTCCTAAGGAAGAAAAGGAAAAGAAAGAAGAAAAAGGATGCAACTTACTTCCTAAGGAAGATAAGTTGGTCATAACAAATGGGATTCCTACCAATCACAAATATGGAAGGAAAAAGTGAATTAAATGCATAAAGAAAATGCATAAAAAATTAAAAGAATAAGGTGTAAGGAAACATACATTTCCCTCCCTACAAAACAAGGACTAGTGTTGCATTTTATTAAAAATAATAAAGTAAACACACAACAATTAAATCCTACTAATTCTAGGACCTAACTTCTAGACTTCAACTTAATTCTAAAGACTAAAAGAATGCTAAAACAAAAATTCAGCACGTACTACAATCCCTAAACTTAAAAACAGCTATCAAAACAATGCATAACACAAAGCAACCTTTTACAACCAGCATGCAGCATGAAAAGGTAGGTGTAAAAAGTCAAATACAATATGCAAACATAACAAACAACATGTATTCTACAACACCTATATGCAAAGTCAGCTATAAAATGTAAAATGCCGATTTGATTATTTCATTTTTTTTAATGCACAAACTTAATGAAAAATGTACCAATTAATCATGAATACGCATTTGAACATAGATCAACATACACAAATGAGTGACATAATTATTTTGGGAGGATTATGCAAGAATGCACCACATGATTGATTATGCAACAAGTATGCAAAATATGACACATGAACATGGCATATGAACATAATGATCATTGATCATGAATATGCAACATGATAGATCAACAAGAATGCTAAGCTCAATGCAAAATTCAGAATTAAATTGATGTGAATGATATGATCAAACATGTAACCAAATGCAACTAAATGCACATACAAACATGGTTATGTGAAATGCAACATATATATTGATACAATGAAATGCAAATGATTTAACGAATTGTGCAAAAGATGCAAAAACAGAATGCAACATGATTATTTACATGCCAAATGATGCATAAACATAGCAACAAAATGCAATGAGTCAAATTATACACAAATGAAAACATAAACGCATAATATGCAACATGAACGGAAACGCGTCGAAACGACTTGAAATGGGGGAATGAGATGTCGAAACCAACCTAGAAAATTCCCTAAAATTAGTACCTAAACATGCATGAACATTAGAGGCACAAAGAGGAAAGGACAAGCAAGAAAATAAGCAAAAATTCCAAAATCCAACAGCGTTAACCTGTTAACGGACCCCAGACAACACTGATTTGTGGCAAAAACGCATGCGTTAACCGGTTAACGCTGAACAGAAAGTGAAAAATGCTTTAAAATAAGTGCTTTTGGCCACAAACTTACTTCTAAACATCCCTAACACACATATAATCATGCTAACACTAATTTCTACTCAATTAGGGCTTATTAACACATGCTAGAACCTATAACAAGCTACAACCTAGCTTCTAATCCATTAAACTCCACAAATCGCAAGCAAAACGTAACGAAAACATAATCAACCACAAGTAACACGAAAAGCACTTAAAGAATGCCGAAATGGCGAGATGGAGAGAATAATTTAAAGCTAGCATGGTTTTAGATTATCAACCTACGAAGCGGAGAAGTGCTTCGGCAAATGTTGTGAGAATCGGAGCTTGATCGAAGAGAAAACCAAGAAAACCGCGAATCCGCAAAATAAATGCGTTCTTGATGCTTGAGCCTTCTCGCACTTCCGATATGTCGAAATCTTCACAAAAATCAGTAGCTTCTTCTTCTACAATCCACAATTCAATGGAGGTTGGAGGCTAAGCTTTAAGATCTTCAAGTTTCAATGTGAAACTTGAAGAACTTCTTCAAAAAAGCTTTGGTGAAAAGGGAAATGGAGGAAAAGTGATTCTAGAAATTGTGAGAAAGTGAAAAAATTGGAAAAAAACTTGGGAACCTTTTGCGTTGAAGTGATTAATGATTATATAGAGGCTAGGCTTGGAGCTAGGTTTGGAAATGGAATTAGGTTTAGGAATGGAATTAGGTTTGTAGTTAGTTAGGGTTAGGGTTGGAGAGGGAATATTCCTTGGAATATTCCATGGAATACTCTAGAAGGTTGTAGAACATGGTAGAAGCATCCAAGGGAAAAGGAGTGGAAGTGAAGTGAAAAAATAAGAGGGGAAGAACGAAAGGAAATGTGGAAGGAAAATGGAGGGAAAAGTGAAATCTCCTTTTTTTGGTTGGTTAGCTTGGAAGTGGTTTGGATTATTTTTGGTATATTATTTTTCTCTTGAACTCCAATGTTTGGCAAGCCTCGATCGACCACACACCTCATGCATATGCAAAGGATGATGATTTATTTATTTATTTTTTAAATGTGATGCAATGATATGCGGAATGATGCGAGAATGAAGCGTAAATCGCTCGAGGTTGATAATAAATAAGAGGGCGAATTTTGGGGTGTTACAGAAAGGAGAAAAAATATTGTGTATGTTTATAAGTGAACTTAAAGTACCAGAAGGATACTCTTCAGATACTTGAGAAGACTTGTGTCTATGAAAGACCTCAAGTTAAAAAGTTTAAAGACACATGATTCAGACTCCTTGTTACTTCATATTCAAACTCCTCGTCAACAGGGGCGGTCACCTCCTCCAGCTCAGCCACCCTCGCCCGTAGGGTCTCGTTCTTCTCAGTAGTCGTGACAGACGCAACTTCTTTCAACTTAAAGGTCTTGTTTTCCTCCTCCGCCTTTTCCAATGCAACCTTGGTATACTTCAGTTCGGTGACCAGCCTGACCTAAACCTCATACCTGTTCTTATACTCCTCGAAGTCGCTCTTGAGCTTGTCCTTCTTGCCCTTAGTGGTCTTCAACTTTTTCCGGATTTCCTCAATCTCAGTAGCCAAGCAAGCATCATCATTCAGAACTAGGTATGTCTCTATAACCCTCATCACAACAGTTATGTTTTATGACAAGTTCTTCCTCCTGGTCGCCTTGTCCATACCTATGATAGCCTTAGCGTCTGCCTAGGACATGCCTAACAAGCTTTCCTCGTCAAATATTCCCCTGTGAAGGAGGCAGGAGGCAGCATGAATGTCTTTGCAGACTCAATGAGATCAACGGTGGACGGATCCTCGTAGCGCTTGCGATTAAACAGGTTGTTATCCTCTTGAATAAGTGACTGGGTGGCTGAGGAGTATGGGGAGGAGGAGTCGAGGAGACACTGTCTCCTGGCCGACTATTTGGTCGACACGCCCTCTAGGCCCTTTCTTATGACCCTTCACATTGGCCAACTTCAGTCGACGCTCCTAAAGGGTGGCCATTACACCTGCACAAGAAAAAACAAGCACGATCATATGGTTACACAAAATCTAAGCGAAAACACTAATCGACCACACTTTCCTAAAAGCCTAAGCGCTTCCTGGTCATCTTGACACTCGAGTAACACCTTGGTATTGATCATCCAAACACAATAGGTGTACTCCCCGATCTCTGAATAGATAAATTTGTTATCCATATCCACGAACTTGGTTGGGGTAAGGCCGTCGATGAAGGCCACAAAATTTTTGTAAGTGAGTGTATTGTCAACCCGCAAGTTCTTGGGCTTCACAAGAAATTGGTTCTTCGAACGACCGATGTGCCCCCGTTGCCATTCAAGATGCATTATTGAGTGAAGACGTTTCTCGCCTCCAAGATCTTTTTTCTCCAAATAGATGGAGTCAATTTCCTTTGGAGTAAGGGACTTCACAGTGAACGACATATCTTTAAAGGTCCGGACAGAGTCAGTGTATGTTTTGAACAACCTCTTCAAATTTTTGAAGGAGACCCAGTTGTGGTTATCGTTCATGGACGAGCGCTGCAGGTGGAAGACACAGAAGAATAAGGGAAGAGTAGCGCCGTTCTGGAGGTACTGGAACACGAAGTTGAATGCCCACTGTAACACGGTGGGAGAACTGACGTTCTATAAATGTTGCGGATAGCAAGAGTCGCCACCGATTTTTATTTTATCCATGTGGAAAGGACATAAAAGAACAAGAAAGACCTATTTTTAAAAGACTTGAGTTCAGGTGGTAGGTTATATAAAGGGAAGGTGTTAGCACCCTTTATATCCATGGTTATCGATGGGCTCTTAGTTACTTAGCTCACTTTAATTGTTTTTTTGAAAAAATGTAGTGTGTGATTAGAAATTTTCTAAGTACTTTATAATGATCCTTGTATGGATGTATACAAAGCCTTGTTTGAAAATGTTTGAAAATATTGTGAGGTGTGAAAAGTATTTTTTTAAAGGTGTGAGCAAGTAACTATGAGGTACCTACCCTAAACTAAGTCATTCATGTTCTTATATGTTCTTTCAATGGTAAGATTGTCCATATTATTAAGGAATAGGTAGTCATTACCTTGGATTTGTTAAGGGACGGGCGTAGGGTCATCGTACGATCAATAAAGGCAACTTGAGGGTGTCTTTAGCAATTGAGAGGGACTATCATCTTTTAAACTGAAGGGACAAGATCAATTAGGCAGCATCGTAGGGACTTGATCTTTTAACCGAAGGGAGGGACAAAATGATTTTATTTTTATGGAGGGACTTTTGCTTAAGACACCCCTATATTCGAGGGACTTGACCATTTTAAATAAGGCATCCAAGAGGGATTCCCTAGGAAGTGAAGACGACGATCTTAGATCAACTTACGTGTGTGAGTGTTATTTTTCAGATATTTTATCTTATTTAATTAATTTTCTAAGTCCATATTTTACAATTAGGTTATCACTCCCTATTTACTAGCCACACATTTAAATAATAATAATTAAAAGGAAGGAAAAGTAAATCTAAGCTATTACAAGGCTTTGGGCAGTTACAAAATAATTGATCGAGAAATAAATAAATTATAATATAAGGCAAGAAAAAATAAATAACAAGATAAGAAGAATTAAAGAAATAATAATTAAGCTTAAATAAAAGAAGCTAAACAAATTAAGATTTCAAATTTAAAATTAGCTTAAAGTTTTAATATAAAAAAAATTAGGTTAAGAAAATTAGATTAAAGTTTAAAGTTAGAGAAATTAGGGTTAGTTAACAAAATTAGGATTTTTAGAATAAAATTAGGTTAAGGATTTAACTAAGAAAAATAAGAATGATAAATTTATTAAGAAAATAAGAGGTAATTATTAATTAAAATATAAAAGATCAATTATATACATAATATCAAAATTTAGAAATTTTAATTATAATAAGAGTTATTTAAATTTTTATTTACAAAAAAATACATATAAAGATTTATTTACAAAATTATTATTATAAGAAAAAAGAAATAATTAAAATAAAGTTTTTTTTTATAAAGAAAATAGTTGAGGAATTATGTTAATGGTTAATTATTAATTATTATTTTAATTAGTTAATTGTTTATTTTAAAAAGAAATTAGAATAATAGAAAAATTAAGACAATAGAAGAAAAAAAAAGGAAAACATTTGAACAAAATAAAGGGACCTGGGATTCGAACCCAGGTCTTGTACCTCAGGGATGAGAACTTTGACCAACTGAGACAGGCATGCGTTTTAATCATAGTCCATATAACGTTTATTATATAAAAAAACCTGCAAAAATACACAAGCGTAAAAAAATCTTTGTTGGAGTTTGGGATCGAACCCATCACCTTTGGTCATCCGCGCGCGTACATTACCACTGGACCACCTGCACCAATTTGAAATTCATATGAAACAAAAATAATAAAAAAACAAACAATAATTTGAATTTTTAAATTCGCGCCAGACTTCTTCGTCTTCTTCCTCCCGCCCTGCAAACTTTCCTGCGAATTTCCATATAACTTTTGCTGCGAATTTCCTTGCGATTACAGACCTGCGAATTCTCAAGCGTTGCATACAAGTACAATCTGATCAAAATTAATAACATCAATGGATTCCACATGACCTGTACAATTCATTTATACTATTAAAAGGCATTTATATTATGTAAATCAAAGAACCCCAATTGGAAGTTCCAAACCCTAGGCATGGCAGATGAGGCATCTCGCGTCAAACCTTTCACCTAATTACCCATAATTCATCTTTATGATATAACAAACACGAATCAATCATTAATTTTTAGTTATCACAAGCATTCATATACGAATCGAAAAAAAATAAATGGTCATGAAAATGTATTCGGGTGAGGAGTTATGCAATGCTTTTGATGATGTTTATGATTGAATCACGTTCTAAATAACCTCAGGAATCTATTCCCACCTTCAAATCACCTGAAAAACAACAAAATATGAGAAACCGAATTTGAGTTTTTCTTGAATTTTTTGAAATTGGCTTTGTGTTCTTGGCTGCAAAATTCGTGTCCCCTTGCTTTGGTTATGTTATGCACTTATAGTAGAGTGAAATTAGGTCTGAATTTGGGCTTGGTCTTTGTGGATTTTTGTTTCTTGAGTGTGAAGAAAGATATAACCAAAAATATGAAAAAAAAATCCAATATATCCTTACTATTTTGGTTGTGCACGATTTTGGAGAGTCTCAATCAACTTTAAATGTTATGAGATTCCTTCCCAAACCAATATTTGATCTATTTTTTGAGATTTTATATTTTATCTATATTTAAATTGAATTTTAATGATTAAAATCCAAATAAATAATGAATAAATTATAAAAATCAGAAATAATTGGAATTGGGTCGTTCTTGATGTTATTATGAAGATTGGGTTGCAAATTGATGGGCCCATTTGGAAAAAAATTGGATTTAAGACCTTATTTGCTTCATACACCCCTTGAAAATTTCCCAACTTTGCCAAGGCATAAATCCCTCAATTTTAAGGATATGAAGGTTTTCTTGGACATTTTGGAAAGCTTAAAGAGTCCCTTAACAAACCTCTTTGATCTCATGTCCATATCTTTTACCATTTTCAAACTATGCTCTTTGGAAAAAGTTGACTTTTTGTTGACTTTTGAAATGACGTGTAATGTTTTAGCTCATACCTTCCAAATGAAGCATTTTTAGGCTTGGCATGTGAGATACAAAGTTGTAGAGAATTCAATTTCCTTCAAATTGATTTTTGGATGGGAAATTTTTGATGAAGCATGTGAAAGTTATGGCTGGTCAAAGTTCAGTTGAGTTTTCCTAGGAAACCCTAGTTTAGAAACTTCTTGATTCTTGATGATCTGAGATTTCCTTGATGAATCATAATCAACCCTTGATCAAATGATGAATTTTACTTCATAATCTTGATGTTGGAAAAAAATCTTGAAGTTTGACTTTAATTTGACCACAGTTGACCTCAGTTTGAATTTTTAACCACTTTGACTGATTTTTGCATATCTGATCATCTGACTGGTCAAACTTATTAGGAAAGCCCTGAAACTTGACATGAGGATTCTTTAATAAATGTGGGATGTTATGAAGCTAAATTGAGGCCTTTTAAGTACATTTAGCTCAAATAAACTCAAAACCTTAGTTGTGGATCCATTGCTTAGGATGAGGCTTTGTCTGAGGTAACTCAAACTTTCTGACCAATTGGGGACCTTGAGAACCTTATGATCATTGAGAAATCTTGAGAGATATTTCCTTTATTGTGGAGGGAAAATTTTGGGGTACAACACCCACAAAAACGCAATGGTGTTGGGGTGAATTTGAGAGGGAGCCAAGTCCAGCCAACGGAAGATGCCCGCCTGAAAACTTTTAAAGGGAAGTTAGAGTCGAGCCTCTTTGAAGGCGGATGCATACATCAGGAAGCGCGTCCCCGAAAACACCGAGCAGATACGTTTGTGATGTCGAGGAGAATAAGATTCCCAATTAGTAGGGAATCCTTCTTATAAGTCCTCTATGACGTCGAAGGTGAGCTTGGGCTCGTCGACAAAACACGAGGGCGTTTCCGAAAGCTCGTCCCTGACCAAGGATAAATCGGGCGTAACATACATGACAATCAAAGGGTCTAATGTGTTCATGTCGAGCATGTCCTCATCAACCTCGTGTTGGTCTATTTTACCTAAAAAGCAGAGGAAAATAGTGAATTCGACTTCGATATCAAATCCACCCTTCCATCGCAGTTCAAGTGAAAGGGCGAGGAGAAGCACAAAGCTACACCCTCGACGGATTCCACTGTTAAGGAGAAAGGAAACACGAACGAAGGAAAAATGAAATAACGTTACCCCCAGGGAAGGACGTCTATAGGCACCTATAAGAAAAACCAAATGCGCGAGGAGTCTCCTCCTCGACACAAACCCAAAAAACAATTAACAGAAAAATCACGAGGAAGGCCCTCCTCGACCTAAGTCTGATGGATATTCATCGAAAACTTCATAAATATACCAGAAAACTCATCAGAATAGCTCTAGTTTCCGGGAAATTCATGTGTTCCCAGGTTGACGATCACCATTAAAGGAGCTTATGGCTACCTAGGGTTAGATAGAGGAACTAACTTGGTGATTAGTGATGGAAGACAGCGACAAAGAGGACTTCCGACGGTGTTGACGACAAGAGCAGGGACAATTACGGTGAGAGCAGAGGGAAAAGATGATTGGCAAAAGGAAAGTGAGAAATGAACTCTCCCTTGATTCCTTTTATTGCCACACCAGTACACGAGGAAGCATAACCTAGGCCATCGTTGCCTAGACCCTATTTTCTCCTAGTCAATGATGGCGCAATTAATGTGCCGTCATGCGTAAAATGAAGAGGCAACACGCGTGAAGATTGGGCTTCCCAAATAATCCTTAGGCTATCCACTTCCCAAGGCGTCGAGTACACACTTCTCCTCGCCTAAAGTTGTTCAGAAATCCTCCTCGGGCATATATCGCTCCTCACATCCCCTAGTGCTAAGATTTCCTCTCGAGCACCCTACTTCCTCGTGCCATCAGAGAAAAACTCCTCCTCATCGGAAGGATCCCCAGACTTAATAGGTTGTCCCCACGATGTCCGCCCACAAGTAGATGTTGCTCACAACGACAACCTTGGCACCTGATCCAATGTGCCATTCCATTTCGACACGCGAGTTGATTATTAAGTCATCACTCCACCTTGGAGCTAAGACTTGGGGGATCCTGTTCTGGACTAGGCCTTAGGCTTCCCTACCATCAGGCACGACCCAATCCTATGCAATGAAAGGCCTAATGCGTGATGTCCAGGCACTAATAACGATTGGGGACATCTCCCCCACGTGCTCATCACAAGTGCGCGATCAACCACCCTATACGAGAGTCTCCCACTACTCATAAAATCAATGGCTAGTTGAACCAGGATGAAGACCACGTGATAGGTCTTCCCCTGCTTCTTCATAGATCCTGACAGTTCTCGTTATGGGCTTAGTAATCCATCCCATAATGAGGACCTTGGCCCAGCGTTGGGGGAACATTATAAATACCCATTTTCACTAGAGGGTCAGGTATTCTAAACACTCTTTCTACTTTCGATACTTGCTTTTTCCATCAATATTTCTTACTTTGGCATCAGAGTACCTTGTAGGTACACCCCCTCTCCTCTATAGTCATCGGAGGTATAGCCTTTGAAGGTCCATTCTGATCATGTGAGATCACGTACTATGCGCAAAGTAGGGATAGGTGGAAGTAGCAGATGTAAGTACTTCATTTTTAAGCAAGGGTTAACGCGTTAGTCGAAATGGTGGTGCGTTAGGTGATCAAATGAAATCAAAGACATGTGGACGACATGCAATTGTTGCTTGTTAAAGAAGAAATAAGGTTGGTCAGAGTGGTTTGAGAATGGTATACACATTGGGCGCAAGAACAGTGGGCCTAGTGAAAACCTCGTAATATTTCTTGTAGATAGAATTTTCCAGTTCAGCGCAAAGGGAGCTTCATTGGATCATGGGAGTACAAAATTAGATGATAAGAAAGAAAATCTGAAGGTGGAAGCGTTGCTTAAGTGACAAGGTAGATCCTGGTTCTGAAGTTAACTTTTCTATAAAAGTTAGTTGTTACACTAACCATGTTTAAACATAGCTAAAATTTCTATTGTTAGGGTTAAATGTAACATTCATATGCATGTACTAAGTAGGTCATTGCATTCTATGTGAGTCTACTTAGTAGTAATACTGGTGACTCTTTAATTTTAATGTTTATTTTAACTTTGCAACCTAAAACATGTTTTCTTGGCGTGACCTGACATCGAAAGGTGTTTGTCATTACTAGATCCAAGATAATCACTTATTGGTACTAAGCCTAGACATAAGTATCGACTCAATATCCACACATAATGTAACAAGATCGGTGTGGAGTCTCGCTATTTTACAATTATTGGGACTTAATGCTTTGTGTTGATTAATAGTAACATATATTGTTCTATTGGGTAACACATTGATCTCACTGTGTGAAGATCGAAAGGAGATACAAATTAGGTAATAAGTGGTAATAATATATGATGAGTAGATAAACAAAATAATAACCTATGGATGTACATGATAGACACATAATGATTAAATCTACCTCCAACAAGCATTCTTAATGTTAACACCAAAACCTCCAACTTTATTTTATGTCATTTATTTCTTGTCATTTACTTTTTCTACATCACAACAAAAGCAAAACCCTTTTCTTACTTACAACTAGATTGTCGACCCGTGCTATGCACAAGTATATTAGAAATAATTTTTTATTTACATATAAAATTATCTTGTAGTCCATTTAGATAATGTTTGCAATTATACTATTAATTTTTTTAATAAGAAACAATAATACAAAAATAGTGTTTTATATTATTTTATTTTTTTTGTTATCAGAAGATCTATTATGGTTACATTTATATATCAAAATAAATAATTTATTTTTAAACATTATGAGTATAAAAATATGAATATAATACTATGAATATAATTTTATTAAGAATATGAATATAATTTTAGTACAAATGAATTTAATAGTAACAATAGTAATAGTAATTTCGTAGAAATGAAAAAATATTAGGAATAAAAATAGATGTATTTATGTCAACAACTATCTCATAGACCTCCAGAGCAGCAATGATGGAAGAACTAAAAAAAAGTCTCATATATCTTGTGCTCCTGTTTCATGTGAAAAAATACTTATATTTATATTAACCAATACAAAAATGAGAAGGAAATGTAGAATAATCAACTAAGACAAAAATATATCATTAAAAATAATTTTTGATAAACCGGACTAAACCGGTGGTGATAAACATAAAAAAATGAATTAGTAAAAATATCTTAAAATAAATTAGTTATAATTAGCTCTGGTAATATATATTATTTATATATTATTTATATGATTATTAATACTGAATACTGATGGTTGAATAATCCTTTTAAAATATAATATTGATATTATTATTAGGATTATAAATAATTTATTATTTATATTATTATAATTATAATTATTTATATTGATGATTTAATATTTATATTATTATTATTATATTAATATTATTATTATTATTATATTATATATTAATTATATAATTATTAATATTGGTGGCTGAATAATCCTTTTATAATATAATAATAATATTATAATTAGGATTATAAATAATTTATTATTTATATTATTATAATTATAATTATTTATATTGGTGATTTAATATTCATATTATTATTATAATATTATTATTATTGTTATATTATATATTAATTATATGATTATTAATATCGGTGGCTGAATAATCCTTTTATTATATAATAATAATATTTTAATTAGGATTAGAAATAATTTATTAGTTATATTATTATTATTATTATTATTATTATTGAATCAATAAACTATTGGATTAATTCAAAGAACCAAACAATTACAAATAAAGTCTTATAGCATGAGTAGAGTTATATAATGTGTATACTTTCTATTGCTCCATCCTCTTTGGGTAATGACTTCTATGATGTTATTTACAACTATATGACTATCCAACCCTTGCTCTCCATTAAAACACACATTGTTTCTATAGTTACAACAGTGATATAAAAGTTTCCGCTATAGCTAGCTTCATCACCCCCACTTTCCGTCCCTTTCCTTTGCAAAATCCACTCAACCATTGAAGCTCTCCCTCCTAATTCAGAGGTATATGTTCGATATGCATCCATTACAGAATTCTCAACCAAATCATTTTCATCTCTTGGTAATCAAAGAAAAGGTGGTTTTGGTCTTCAGCTTCCTGACAAAAACAACAACTTGTGTCAATTTGGATTCCCAATTTCGTAATGCGTTCTTTTGTAGCTAGTATGCGGTGGCAAGCTTGCCAAAGGCAGAAGACAGCTCTAGGCCTCGCTCCGTTTCCTCCAATCAATCTATACCAGTCCATATCAGGTTCTGCATCAAGCATTTTGCGATATCCGACTCCCATTCGAAATCTCCCATCTCGCAAGCTTTGATCCCAATACTCTTGGAGCTCAGGGATCTTGCTTCTGACTTTCAATATTCCTTTAACAATCCAGGATGTGTTATTGCTTCTATCCATTGTGAGAGCATCATCATCTTTTATGAAATAGATACATCCATTTCATCCAAAGGTTGTGACTTTTCCTGCACAAATTCCACAACAGCTTTAGCATGGTCACAGTCTTTCACCTGTCCAAATCAATGAGGTTCATTCCTCCTTTCTTATTATTATTATTATTGGTTATTTAATATTTATATTAATATTATATTAATATTACTATAGATATTATTATTACACGTAGGCAATTATGGTTAGAAATAATATTGGATATACTATGAAAATGTCACGTAGACAATTAGATTTTATTTTCATAAATTCTTCAAAATGATTAAATTTTATTTTTGTAAATACTATAAAAAATACAATAATAATAATAATAATAATAATAAATAATTATTTATATTTGTTTAAGGGTCTATTTGTTTTGCCTTTTTTTTTAAATGATTTTTATAGTGTAACATAATTTTGTGGAAAAAAATTTACAAACAATCATTTTATAAAATCTCCAAATGAAAAATTAGTTTGAATGATTATTTTTAAAATATTATTTTAGACATTTCATCATTTTATTGGAAGAAATTGAATATCAAAATTTCAAAAAATCACTTAATTTTGAAGCTATTTCAAATTGTTTTTCATAAAAATAATTTTTGTAATACAATTTTTTTCAAAATTACAATTTCGACTGTGTTTTAATCTTCAATAATATATATTTATGTTGTATGATATCAAAACTAATCTTATAATTTAGAGAAAATAAATATAAAAAAAACTTATAATATTTTTGAAAACGATTTTACAAAATTCATTTTTAAAAATATAAAGAAAAAATCTATTTTTTTAAATCTAAAACAAACGGGACCTTAATTTTATTTGACCGAATAAAATTTAGGGTTAAATAAGTTTTAGGTCCCTCTAAATATAGTAGTTTTCAATTTTAGTCCCTCTAAAAATTTTCTTTAAAGAATGGTTTCTCAAAAAAAATTCATCCATAAAACTGGTCTTTGACGTTAAATATCACTAAGGGAGGACGACGTGACATGTCACATGGATCCTTTTTGTTGACTGGACATACACGTAGTAATGTCTATGTGGCAAACATAATGACGTGATGTCACGTGGCAATTTCTTCTATTTTTTATTTTTATTTTTTTATTAATTAAAATTATAAGACAGAAAGTTAAACGTTAATCCGTCGCTAAAAACAATGAGCTCTGCATGTCTCTGTAAATGCATGTTAAACAAATTGAGCTTTTCTTTCATCAAATTTGTTGCCAAATTAATTTTCATGGAGTCATTGATATCCAACTTCAAAAAGTCTAACACCTTATCCCACGAGTTTCTATGTTAGAGTTTCTAGTTTTGTTCGAATTTTTCTTTGTTAACTTAAGGAATTTGCAGCTAATTATATATATATATATATATATATATATATATATATATATATATATATATATATATATATATATATATATATATATATAAAATTCATTTTAAGAAGAAAAAAAATTCAAGTTTTGTGTGAGAAATTTTGCATTTTGCATTTAGCTAGGAATATGATAGAAATTAATTATATATTAACTTATTTGTTTATGTAATTCATCTTAGTGACAGATTAGCGTTTAATTTTTCGTCGTTATAATTTTAATTAATATAAAAAAGAAAACAAAAATGAAAGAAATTGTCATTTGACATCCACATCATTCTTTTTCCACGTAGACATTGTCATGTGTTTGTCAAATCAAAAAAAAAAAATTTCACGTGGCATGACACATCATTATCCTTAGTGACATTTAACTTCAGGAATTAATTATATGAATGAAAAGTTTTGGAGAGGTACTTTAAATAAATTCTTAGAAGGATTAAAATTAAAAACCGTTAAATGACCAAAATCTTATTTAATCTTTTAGAAGACTTTTCTATAATTGAAAATTTTAATTTTTTAACTTAAATAAATTTACAACTAAATATTTTTTATTTTTAGGAAAAAATCTAACCTAACTTCAATCTGCATAGGCTAGACCATATGTAAATTGATCTGATTGATTTATTCCCATCCTGAAATAAAATTTGAATATAAACAGATAAAGTATAAAGTGACCCACAGCAGGAATTATAGTCATGCGCTTTCCGCATCATACATGTGTAGTGCAAGTAACTCGTCACCTTGGCTTGTATTCAAAGTAGACGAATGTTGATTCATCGCCTGCAAAAGCTATCTCCCACCGCCAACTTAAAAGCTATACGTCATGCAAACGCGATTTCTATTTTTTTTTACTTTCCTTTTTCAGAAAACACACAAAACCACTCGAAAACTAACCTTTTTTTTTATGTAAAAGTTCCCCATAACAACCAAAGCTGAGTGAAAAACGTGAAGGAAACCATCTTTCATAAGCAAACTTTTCATTCAATTTAATTCATTTCTCTCTCTCTAAATTCCACGTTCTATTATGTCACATCCCCTCGTGTCATTTCCTTCAACTTACACGTATTCTTTTCATACTAACAAAATTGTAAAACACTGAAAACGGTAAAACCCATTCGCACCGTTTTCTCTTCTCCATCATGCGAAATCGCTTATGCTTTATTATAAGCTACTATAAGCTATGTTGAAAATACTATATGTATGTGTATTGGAAGCCAGAGACTTACCCGTGAAGAATTCTCGTGTGAAGCTTAAACTTGGAAAGTTTAACTACAAGACAAGGATATTGAGAAACACGTTCAGCCCCATTTGGAACGAGGAGTTTGTTTTCAAGGTGAAGGATATTGCAGATGAAGTGCTTGATGTAATTCTTGTCAATCACAATCATGAATCTGTAGTGGATTTTGTGGGGGAGGTACGGATTCCGGTTGGTTCAGTTGTTTCCGAGGAGGACAATAAGCATATATTGCCACCAACGTGGTTCTCTCTTCAATGTCTTAACAAGAATGGCAAATATTTCAACAAATTTTGTGGTTTGTTTTCCTCACTCATTTATCTTCATTGGTTACTTTACTTCTACTAGGTGATCATGTTGTGTATGATAATGATATTGTGCAAGTTTTCATTATATTCCTTATTGTAATTGTAGAATGCTGAAACTTCACTACATAGATTGTTTCAATATTTAATTTTGCGGTTCATACTTTCTACAACATGTCTTAAAATATATATATGCTGAGTAATGTTTACTAAGGAACTCATAGGTTAGAGTGGTGATTTAATGTGTTCATGAGTTGGTGCTGCATTTTGCATCCGGGACATTTTAGCTGGTTAGTCAAACTATACATAGCGTGAGTCCAAGTCAAAATATTTAACAACTAATTGATTAAGTTTGTTAATTAGTTATGTGGTGATAAAAATTGATTTCGAATGAATTGTTTCGATTTCGAGCTAAAAGTGGTTTGATAGTAAATTGATTTATGTTTTTGATACATTAATTTTGAATAATAAATGTGTGCCTGTTTTGAATAATAAATTGAATTATGTTTTGAAACATTAACTGTTTTGAATAATAAATGTGTGACTGCTTTAACTTTGATGGAATCACTTTGAATTTTCATGTATGGGCAAAAGCTTAATTTTGGAGCTTCAGCATTTTCATGTTTAAACTTGCATTGGGATGTTATATTTGGTTGCATTGGGATGTTATATTTGATTTGATATTTGGTGTTCAAACTCTGATCCAAACACATGCTAAAACAATTATATGAGTTTATTGTGGAATCACCGGTTAGTGGTATCAAATCTCGAATTTTTTTGGCCATTGCCAGAAGTACTAAGCATTTCAACTTTTACCTTATACACTGTTTTGTTCCTTGAAGGTTTGACCATAGTTATTAATTTCTTTTGTTATTCTTGAACTACTGTTTTATCTTGATGGCTTGTGTTGTAAATGATCAGGGAAGATTCTTCTTACAATATCTCTTCATTGCAAGAACCATGATTCTTTTATAAATCATAAGCATTCTCCAAACTCATCTATTGTCTCTGAGGACTCAACAGACTTGGAAGGTATTCACATTTCATCTCAACCATCTTTTCGCAAAATGCGTAAAATGGGCGAAGGCAAACATTTGTTCAAGGTTATTGCTAGGATTTTCAATAAAAAAGAACGAAATTCAAAATCCATGGATAGTTCAGAATCATCAAATTCATTATCTGATAATGAAGATAGTGTACAAGAAAATTCATCTCCATGTAGCTTTGAAGAAGGCATTGCAATAATGGAATCAAAATATAACCAGCCAGAAAGTCCTGAAAATTTGCAAGGTGGTATTCTAGTAGATAAGATTTATGCAGTGTCTCCATACAACCTTAATGTATTTCTTTTTGCACCAAATTCACAGTTTAGAAAAGATTTAGCAGAACTACAAGAGACAACAAATTTACAAGAGGGAGCTTGGTCCTGGAAAGGTGAAGACATGTCTTGTTTGACTCGAGTTGTTACTTATACAAAAGCTGCTTCAAAATTAGTTAAGGCTGTCAATGCCACTGAGGATCAAACCTATATTAGAGTAACTAAAGATGAATTTAATGTACTTGTTAGTGTATGCACTCCTGAGGTTCCATATGGGAATACATTTCGGGTCGAATTGCTTTACAAGATAATGCCTGGAGATGTGTCTTTTGGAGAGGAATCTTCTCATCTTGTAATATCATGGGGAATTATCTTCCTTCAAAGCACAATGATGAAAGGTATGATAGAGAGTGGTGCTAAACAAGGTTTGAAGGAGAGTTTTGACCAGTTTTCCAACCTACTTGCTCAGAGTTTCAAGGTGCTGGATAAGGAAATAATAACTAACAAAGAACAATTCTTAGCAACTTTGCAGACAGAAAGCCAGTGGAATTGGTGGCAGGCAATTGCATACTTCTGGAATTTCACAATAGTTTCCACACTTTTTATGTCTTTGTATGTGTTGTTGCATATTTTAAGGTGTGGTCCAAGTCAACCTCAGGGCTTGGAATTTAGAGGGATTGAGCTGCCAGATAGCTTAGGAGAGATGGTTACTAGTGGAATTTTAGTTATCCAGTTGCAGCGTGTTTATAATATGGTATCTCACTTTGTGCAAGCAAGATTTCAAATGGGTAAGCATGTTATTTGAACCTAATATGATTATATTTTTTGACACTTGTGGTTAAAGGCGTGTAAGGTGTCTAACACTTACAAGACACTGAAGCATGTGGTTACATTCAATTCTATTTTCACAAGTTATTATCCACGTCCAATGTATCCGGTGTCTTTATTTATGTCGGTACATCATACTCGTCAACAAGGTTAGTTTTGATTTCATCCTCTTATGATAGGAACCGACCATGGCATGAGGGCACATGGTGATGGATGGGTTGTTACTGTAGCTTTAATTGAGGGGGTTGACCTGACTTCATTGGAGTCAACAGGGTTGTCAGATCCCTATGTTGTTTTCACCTGTAATGGACAAACAAGGTCAAGTTCTGTCAAGCTTGAGACATCGGATCCTCAATGGAATGGTTTGGCCTTCTTACTTGTTAGTTATTTAAAAATAAATAAGTTGTTCTGATATGAATGTTTTTTACTTAATTCCCTGTTGGTTTTTATACTAATATGCAGAGCTATTAGAGTTTGATGCTATGGAAGAACCACCATCAGTTCTAGATGTTGAAGTTTTTGATTTCGATGGTCCATTTGACCAGGATGTTTCACTTGGAAATGCTGAGATCAATTTCCTAAAGCACACATCAACAGAATTGGCAGACATGTGGGTCATGCTTGAGGGAAAGCCCACTCTTTCTGTTCAATCGAAGTTGCATTTGAGAATTTTCTTGGATAATAATAAAGGAGTTGAAACTATAAAGGATTACTTGGAGAAGAAGGAAAAGGAAGTAGGCAAAAAGGTAAGCACAATCTTCTCCATGTATATGTACTTTCCTTGTTCATAACAAGTGTAGAACATTAGAAGTTAACTACTTGAATCTGACAACTGATTGTTTGATCGTAGTTGAGTCTTCCATCACCTCAAAGGAATTCTACATTCCAGAAATTGTTTGGGTTGCCTCCAGAAGAATTTTTAATCAACGATTTCACATGTTACCTGAAGAGAAAAATGCCTTTACAGGTAGTACATGTGGTAGTATAGACATATGATGTGTAATAAAATATTATGGTGTCGTTTGATCCAAGTAGTCTACCGTACTCTAGGATAAGACTTTGTTGTTGGTAGTACATGTGGTTCACAAACTTTAAGCACAGCAATATAATGCTTCAGAGTGGAGAATTGTTAGAATGCCATTATGAACTTCATAAACTAAATGAGCATACCTTCTAATGCAGGGTCGACTATTTCTTTCTGCAAGGATTCTGGGATTTTATGCCAATCTATTTGGACATAAAACCAATTTTTTCTTCCTTTGGGAGGATATTGAAAGCATTCAAGTACTTCCTCCATCATTAGCATCATTCGGAAGCCCTATATTGGTCATAATTCTTCGAAGAGGACGAGGTACTGATGCAAGGCATGGTGCCAAGATTCAAGACGAAGAAGGAAGACTTAGGTTTCATTTTCAATCATTTGTCTCATTCGGTTCTGCATCCAGGTATTATTAATCAGCATGCATATACTTCTAATCTTATTCACCAAGTTTCAAACTGTAAATTAGGACGAGTCTGACAAAATCACGATGACATTGTGAATTTCTTAAAACTCTAAAATGTAGTTTATGCTAAAATCATTGTAATACTGACATTGTGAATTTCTTAAAGCTCTAAAATGTAGCTTTTTCTTAAATCATTGTAATACTCGATAATTCTGTCAAACTTTCCGTCCATCAAAGCGAGTTGATGGTATATATTGAAATTCAGCTGACAGTGCATTTTCTTTCTATGAAAGAACAATAAAGGCATTGTGGAGAACAAGAATACTCAACCCCTATCAGAAAGAGCAGATTACAGAAGAGCATGAAGATCAGGAAATCTTGTTAATGCCTGAGAATTCTGGATCTACGATAGAAGCTGAGGAAAAAATGTCCAGAATTTACTCAGCAGAACTACCAATTGAGGTAACCAGAATTCTCAGTTTTATAGGGTTGAGTTAGACCCAACCCACACATTCTAATATGGTATCAGAGTCCGGTTTAAGATCCGTTGGACCACTCCGCTCTCAGGCTACCCACCATTCCCACACATTCAAACAATTAATATTATTAAACCTTTCTTTAATCTGTTCCACCATTCCCACACATTCTACCATTCCCACACATTCAAACAATTAATATTATTAAACCTTTCTTTAATCTGTTTTGTTACTCTTGCACAGATGAGATCAGTGATGATGGGAATTTTTGATGGAGGACACCTAGAACATAAGATTATGAAGAGAACTGGTTGTATGAACTATGGCACTACAGATTGGAAACCAGTAAAACCTGATGTCCTTGAAAGGCATGTTTCTTACCAATTTAACCGCCATCTGTCAGTTTTCGATGTCACAAGCACACAACAAAAATTATCAAATACAAACACTGAAGGGTGGATTGTGAATGAAGTTATGGTCCTTAATGGTGTCCCATTTTCTGATCATTTCCATGTATGGCTAAACATGAAACTCGTCCCATACTGTATTTTTCATAAATAAATTTTGTTCATATTGTTACTTGCAATGGGAATTTGATACTTTTGCTGCAGATTCATCTTAGGTACGAAATTGAAAAATCAGTTCTTGATGAATGTGCTTGCAAATGTGACGTATACATTGGCATTATGTGGCTTAGGAGCTCTAAGTTTCAGCAAAGGATTAACAGGAACATAACAGCCAAGTTTAAAATTCAACTGAAGGAAATATTTGAACTGCTGCAGAGAGAGATTTTATTGATGTCTCAGAACTCGTATGAGTAAGGGATGAATGGATAATGTATATATTAGGGAGATTTAAAAAAATGTAGTTTGTATCAGATGAAATAAACTACTTCTGTGTAGTGTGGCAGTTTGATTTTAATTTTCTTCCTTCTATTTCATTGTGTTTTTGCTCACAGACTCATTATGGAGAGTCTAAATTCTCATCAACAGAACGATGAAGGGCGATTCAATGTTGACCTTTCCTCCTTTGCTATTGAAGACTTGCTTGATCTCTGTCTTGTGGGCTCTTTGCTGACCAATAAACAAGTGAGATTTAATGCGCTGAAAGACAAATTAGCTTAACTATGACAACCAGATCAAGGAGTGTATATTTCAAAAATGGACGAAAATAAGTTTTTGTTCAAATTCTATCATGCGTGGGATTTGGAGAGAGTCTACCAAGGAGGACCGTGGCTGTTTGAGAACTATATACTAGTCTTAAAGAGGTTGAAATTTGGGGAGGAGCCCCGAACTATATCTCTGAACGAAGTTGAAATTTGGGTGCAGGTTCATCAACTTCCTTTTGGTTTCATGGTTGAGGAAATAGACATCCTTATTGAAAACCATATTGGAAGATTTATTTCGTATGACGAACAAAATAGTTACAGTGCTTGGAGAAAGTATACGAGGATCCGGGTTGCTATCAATGTCCAGCATCCTATCAAATGAAACTGGGCTTTTGAAAGACTAGAAGGAGACCAAATCCAAGTTATTTTCAAATATGAGAAACTTGGCATTTTCTGCTTCTTGTGCGGTGTTATCAGCCATTCGAAAAAATTTTGTCATAAAAAGTTCAATGGTATCAATAATGGAGAAGCTAGAGGATGAGGGAACCACATGCGAGCTTAACCGGGTGTTTTCGGAGAACCAGGTAATTCAAACAAATGGATGAGGAACGGGAGAAATCACGACAGTGGCGGCCATGCTTCCGGCAACTGAGATCGTAACAGTCAGTCAAGCGATCATTATCTCGATGGAGCAACTGAAGGACATCACATTAATGGAGCCTTGAAGGATATTAATGGTGAACACTTAATGCATGGGAGGGTACTAATTGAAAGAGATCCAAATTCAAAAAAAAAATGGTCTTCTTCATACTAGTTACTAACCAAGCTGAGCAAGGAAAAGGTTCGAAGTGTTGGGCCCCATTTGACCCAACTATTAATGCTAATGTCCAGCTATTTTCAGAACAGAGAATTAATGAAGCTACAATCAACAACTCTGTTGAAAAATCATGTGTCAATGCTGAGCTGATGAACTTACTAGCTGTTAAAGTTGTGTTTAGCAAGCGAGGTCCACTCACCTTGACAAAAGTTGTTGAAGACAATGCTTTAATCATTACTTTAAAGCATTTGGAAATTCAAAATTCGAATCTAAGGTGTGACCAAGAGAATTTTAAACTGCGGATTCCAGGGGAGGGAGTTGTCAAGTCAATGTCAAATGCTTTTAACTCAGAGACAAAAGCTTTAATTGCTTTGTCAGATGATTCACCAACTGTGACAATGAAATGATAATGGAGAAGAACTTAATAAAGGTTGGTGGAATATTTCCAAACCCCCATAATGTGGGAAACATTGTTGTCCCCACTAATAATGATCCGTTGAATATTATAGGGGGATTAAAGTAATGTTTCAAAATCAATAAAGCATGATCTTAAAAGGAACTTATGACAACACTAATATCAGTCAAGGCAGGACAAGTGGCAGCGTGGAAACAAGAAAAAATATTACAGCATTCAAAGGTGAATTCAATAGCTACTTAGAGAAAAATGTGAAGAGAAATTCTGAAGCGGTTAACAATAATGTTGAACCAAAAACGAGTCTCAATGGAGGGATCTTCACAAAAATCTCCACTTCTAAAATATCCATGAAAGCTCAAGCTCGGAGGAAAAAATCAATCAAAAATATAGTGATGGCTCTGGAAACTGAAGAAGATATTGAAGATGCTCTTACCGGAAAGGCGACCAAAAAAAGAATCCGGGTGGAGGAAAGCATTAAAGCTGAGAAGGAAACAAATTCAGTGATCAGTTCTAAAGAAGAAGCAAAGCGTATGGATGTTGTTGGAAACAAAAAGGTTTCTACTGGAGATGACGCGGTTGCACAACCTAGTCATATGTTTGTTGTTACTCTGTAATGGCAGGTTCTGGTATCCAGACCTGTCAAGATAAATGATTGTACTAAGTTGGAACTGTCGGAGCTTAGGTAATCCGTGCACAGTTCCTAATTTAAAATACCTCATTTGATGCCATAATTTAGATGTTATTTTCTTGTTTGAGACAATAAGCAATAGCAACAAAATAAAAGATTTATGTTATTCTTTGGGTTTATGATTGTTCCTTTGCGGTTGACAGAGAAGGTCGAGGAGGTGGTGTGACCATTTTTTGGAATAACTCATCTCATTGTTTTATTCAAAGTTATTCAAGAAACCACATTGATATTATTGTGCAAGATATCAGCCATGGTAATTGGAGATTAACTGGATTTTACGGGCATCCTAAAGGTAATCGTCGGAGACAATCTTGGAATCTTATATGTCACATTTCCGAAGTTTCTAGTTCACCTTGGTGTATAATGGGAGATTTTAATGACATTCTCTCAACGGATGAGAAAAAAGGGATTGTGGAAAGGCCAAATTGATTAATTAGGGAGTTCAGACAAGCGGTTCAAGATGCAAGACTGTTGGATGTCGCTTCAGAGGGGTATCCTTTCACGTGGTTCAAAAGTCTTTGTACGAATCAAGTTGTGGAAGAAAAGATGGATAGAGCCATGGCTAACATTGGTTGGTACTCAATGTTTCTGGATGCTAGAGTGCATTATTTATCTGCCATAACATCAGATCATTATCCTATTTTGATTTGTTGTGAAGCAAAACCTGCAATAAATAAAACTTCGAAGAAGTTTAGATTTGAGAATGCTTGGCTTATTGAGCAGGGTTTCCAGGAGTTTGTTATAGATCAATGGCAAAGTATTGAGTCGAATGATATTTTGAACAAACTGAGTATTTACGGCGATAACAAGATGAAATGGAGCGGAAAAAATTATCAAAGGACCAAAAAGGAAATTGAGAAAATTAGGAAAAAGCTAGACAGAACACGGTCTCAAGTGGGGGAAGGAAATATAAACTATTTTTTGGCTCTCAAAAAGCGTATCAACTCTCTCCTTGTAAAATACGACTTATTTTGGAAGCAAATAGAAAAAGTTCACTGGCTCAAAGACGGTGACCTGAATATACGCTTTTTTTCATATTTCGGCTACCATGAAGCAGAAAGTTAATTCTATCACTTCGCTTACTAATGAGAGCGGGGAGGCTTGTGCTTCTACTGAAGAGATGTATAAAATTGCCCTTAAATACTTTTCATAGTCTTTTCAAAAGAAATCAAGCTCTAGAGAACAAGTCCTTCAAGCTATTGGAACTATCATTTCGAAAGAGGATAACAATATGTTAACCTCTCCATTTAGTTTGGCGGAATTCAAAGAAGTCATATTTTCTATGAAAGTTGATAAAAGTCTGGGTCCGGATGGATTTAATCCAAGTTTCTATCATTTTTTGGAAACATGTGGATTGGAAATATTTAATTCTAGTTGTACCTGGTTGAAGAGTGTGGTTTTTCCTACTACTCTCAACAAGACTAACATAACCCTTATTCCAAAAGGTGAAAGTCAATCGTCGATGAAAGATTGGAGGTTGATTGCTCTCTGTAATATGGTGTGTAAAGTGGTAGCCTGTTGTACCCCAAAATGTTCCCTCCCATATTCAAGGCAATGTGTCTCAAGAGGTCTCCTAGTAATCACAAGATTCACAATTGCTCAAAAGGATTCAAGGTTTCACCAGACAAAGTCTTCTCCCAAGCAATGGATCTGAAACTAGGGTTTTGAGTTTCTCAAGGCAAAGTGGACTTCCAAAGCCTAAATTGGACTTCATGGTATCCCACATACTTCAAAGGATCCTCATGTTAAGTTTCAAGGCGTTCCCTACAAGTTTGGTCAGTCAGATGCTCAGATACTCAAAAATCAGTTAACTTGGTAAAAAAGTCAACTGTAGTCAACCTAAAGTCAAACTTCAAGATTTTTGGTCAAAATCAAGATTATGAGGTGAAAATCATCATTTGATCAAGGGTTGATCATGATTCATCAAAGAAACCTCAGAATCATCAAGAATCAAGAGTTACTAAATTAGAGTTTTGTGCAGGAAAAGTCAACTGAACTTTGACCAGCCATAACTTTCACATACTTCCTCAAAAATTTCCTATACAAAGCTCATTTTTAAGGAAATTCAATTATCTACATCTCTGTGTCTCACAAGCCAAGGCAAAAAATGCTTCATTTGAGAGTTATGAGCCAGACACTACAGGTCCTTTTAAAAGTCAACTTTTTTTAAAAGCTCATAACTTAAAATGGAATATGAAATGGACATGGGACCAAAGGGAGAAGTTATAGGACACTCTAAGCTTTCTAAAATGTCCTAGAACACTTTCATGGGATAAAAATTGAGGGAGTTATGCATTGTTAAAGTTTGACAATTTTGAGGAGGTGTATGAAGCAAAAAAGAACAAAACTCAAGTTTTCTTCAAATGGGCCCATAATATTTCAACTCAAACTCAATTATAAGACTATTCACGACCCATTGATCATATTTTCTTATTTTTATTATTTATTTTATATTATATTGAATTTTAATCATTTAAATTCAATTTTAATTGAAATAAATCATAAAAAATCAAATATTTGATTCCAAAATTATTTTGGGATCAAATATTTGATGATTATATTGATTGATCACATCGAAATTCGTGCAAGACTAAAATGGCATGATTACATATGATTTTTTGACAAATTTGGCAACTTGATTTCTTCACATCCAAGCAACCACAAATTCATCCCTCAAGGCCCAAATTCCTAACCTAATTCCATCACTTATAAGCATACAACAAATACATAAGGTAGGGGACGAAAATCCAGAGCTAGAGGATTACTTTTACACTTCAAAAAAACTCACCAAATTTTTAAATTCGGTTTTCAAATTCTAGCCTTTTTTCAAACTGTTTAAAGGTTGAAAACGATTCCTTGAGGCATCTTAAACGTATTCCAATCATCATCATCAAATTCATGTCATAACGCACAAATCGATTCACTTTTTTCTTGTTTTTCATGGTTTTCGATTTCTTATATTTAGATGTTATAAACTATATTTAACCATGGATTTGTGTTTGTTTTGAAGTATGAATGCTTTCTGGACAATTTATTTGAAGTTTCATGGCCGTATATTAGAACCACCATTGTTAGGGTTTAGAGCTAAAGATTAGAAACTTCTGATTTAGGCGTTTTCAAGGACTTTTGATGGAGAATTTGAATTCCCCAAGTCATGGGCAATTGATTTGTATAATTATCTTGGACTAATCTTTCGTATTTTGAGACATTTAAAATTTGCAGGTTAATTAGCTACGAAAATTTCGTAGCTAATTCGAAGCTGATTCGTAGCTAAAAGCCCAAGCTGGAGGTTGAAGACGAAGCTTCGCGCGCGCTTCTGAATTTTAAATTTTGTTTTATATTATATATTATTATTTGTATTATTTTGATGCAGGGATGCAGGTAGCCTAGTGGATGAGACGGGTGTGTGTGAACTTAGAGACTTGGGTTCAAATCTCAGGCTCCCCCTTTCTTTTAGGCGCTGATTTTTTCTTTCCTTTTCCATATTTCTTAATTATTATTATTATTAACCACCATTAGTTAACTAATTAACAATTAACCATTAGCTTAAAATTAATTTAATCACCTTCACTAATCTTATTTTTTATTTAAATAATTTCATAATATTTTTTATCACTTAATTATTTTCTTTAATAATTAGATTATTAGTTTTTTTTATAAAAAAAAGTTGATAATTAAATTAGTTGATTAGATTTAGGTTAATTAATCAAATTCTAATCTTTTATCAAACCCTAATTTTTTTATCAAATCCTGATTTTCTTTAAAAACCCTAATTTTCCATAAAAAAATAATTTCTTTTCTTAATTCAATTAATTTGCTTTATTTGTTTTTTTAGAAAATTGTATAGGATGTCTTCTTATGTAATTTTTTTTTCTTTTCCCGCTCGATTATGTAATTGCCTCTCTCATGTAATAGCTTAGGTTTAATTTTCCGCCTTTATTTTCCGCATCGATCATTCTGTAATTATCCCAAAGCCATGTAATAGCGTAGGATTTTATTTCCTGCTCTTTATTTTTTCGTAAAATATAAATGCGTGGTTAGTAATTTAGGGAGTGCGAAGATTGAATGAAAAATAATTGGACTTAGATCACTAATTACAAGATAAATAATTGAAACTGATATTCACACACGTAAGTCGATCGTTCCACGATTGTCATCTGCACCTCCTAGGGTTTCCCCTCTTGGTTGCCTTCAATACATGGTCAAGTCCCTCGAACATGGGGGTGTCTTAGTAAATGTCCCTTCAGGAAAAAAATCATCATAGTCCCTTCATGATTAAAGGATCATAGTCCATTCGAAGTTGCCTACGAATAAATGATCTTGTCCCTCGATGACCCTACAAAAATGATGATAGTCCCTTCGAATTACTAAGACACCTCTACAAGTTGCCTTCTATGACCATACAATGACCATACGTCCGTCCCTTATCAAATCCAAGGTAATGACTACTTACTCCCTAATAGTAAGGACAATCTTACCCTTTAAAGAAAATAAAAGAAACATGAAAGACCAACTTAGGGTAGGTAGCACTTAATTACTTGCTCACTCTTTCAAAACACTTTTTACACCCCACTTTTCAAAATATTTTTAAACTAAACGCTTTGTATACATCCATACGAGGATCATTACAAAGTTAAAGACTTCTGAAATGTTTTTCTCTAAATACACCTCCACTAATTTCAAACAAAAGTAAAGTGAGCTAAGTAATTAAGAGTCTATGGATAACCATGGATACAAAGGGTGCTAACACCTTCCCTTTGTATAACCTACCCCCCGAACTCAAATCTTTTTAAGGTCTTTCATGTTCTTTTATACCTTTCCTAAGTTGGATAAAATAAAAGTCGGTGGCGTCTCTTGCTATCCGCACATGTTTTTGTCAAAAAAAAAACACCAAAGTCAGTTCTCCCACCGTGTTACATAGCTAAAGTTCTTGCTAACCCTCTAAAGAAAGTCCTTGACAAATGTATCGCTGAAAATCAGTCAGCGTTTGTCTCGGGAAAATCTATTCTAGATAATGCCATGGTAGCCACTGAAGTTATTCACTTTATGAAGGTTAAGATTAAAGGTAAACAAGGGGATATAGCTCTCAAGCTGGACATTAGCAAAGCGTATGATAGAATTGATTGAGATTATCTAAAGGAAGTTCTTATCACCATGGGTTTTAATCAGAAATGGATAAGGTGGATTATGTTATGTGTGGAAACTATTGACTACTCTGTGAGTGTGAATGGTAACATTGTTGGAACAATTACTCCGGGAAGGGGTCTAAGGCATGGAGATCCTTTATCCCCATATCTCTTTATTCTCCGTTCTGAAAGATTATCAGCGTTGATCAAGCAAGCTAAAGCCAGGGGGACATCCATGGAGTTAAAATCTGTAAGAACGCTCTTATAATTTCTCATCTCCTTTTTGTAGACGATTGTTTTCTATTCTTTAGAGAGGATTTGAATGAAGTTAATATGATGAAGAATATTCTTAATATTTATGAAGAAGCTATGGGTCGGGTCATTAATTTCCAAAAAACTTTGAATTCTTCTGTAGCAGAATATTGGAGCCCACTTATAAGAATGATTTAGCAGACAATTTGGGGGTTCAACAGGTGTTAGGTACATGGAAGTACCTTGGCATGCCATCCATGATTGGTAGAAATAGGAAAGATACTTTCAAGTTCATCAAAGATAGAATTTGGAAAAATATTAATTCTTGGAGTAGTAGAAGTCTATCTCAATCAGGAAGGGAAGTTCTTATCAAATTTTTCCTTTAATTTATTCCTTCATATATTATGAGTATATGTTTACTACCTTCTTCTTTAATCGATGAGATTGAGACAATTATGAATTCTTTTTGGTGGGGTCATAAGAGAGAACAAACAAGAGGCATAAATTGGCTTTCTTGGGATCAGTTATTTATGCCTAAGTTGGACGGCGGTATGAGTTTCAAAAATCTGAGTGCTTTCAACTATGTCGCGTTGAGCAAGCAGGTCTGGAGTTTTATGTCAAATCCTAACAATTTGGTGACTCATTTGTTTAAGGCAAGGTATTTTCCTAAGTGTAATTTTCTTGATTCCATTTTTGGTCACAATCCTAGCTATGTATGGGGTAGCATCTTTAGTGTTAAATTTGTGGTGAGAGGAGGGTATAAATGGAGTATTGGTTCGAGAGAGAATATCCCGGTTTGGGGTCAAAAGTAGCTTTCTGATTGCTCGCATTTGGAAAATCCTTGGTCGAATAGTCAGATTGTGGAGAATCTTAGAGTGTCGAACTTGATGAGTACAAGTGGAAAACGGTGGAGTGCCAACTTGATTCACTCACTTTTAGGGGATGAAAGTGCTACTAAAGTTCTCAACACCCCATTATTTGAGGAGGTCCATGAAGACAGATTAATCTGGAATCTGGAAATGAATGGTAGATTCTATATGCATAATGCGTGTCTTTATTGCATTAACGAGGCCATTGATACTTCTCATCTAAGGATTGATAAGATATGGAATTTGATTTGGAAGTTGAAGGTTCCACCTAGAATAAAAAACTTTATGTGTGGACTGTGTAGACATTATGTCCCAACAAGAGTTAGACTTAAAGACAAAAGGGTGGAGTGTCCATCGACTTGTGGTATCTGTGGGGACGAAGAAGAGAACTATGAACATCTTTTCTTTCTATGCTCGAGAAGTAAGGATTGTTGGGTTAAAACTGGAATTTGGCCAAAGATCTAGTAGTTGTTGAATAATGGAGCTGATTTTATTTCTCTAATCTTTTCTTTTCTTAAGGGATCAAATTAAGATCAACTAGCTCTTTTTCCAAATTTATTGTGGAGTATCTGGAATTGCAAGAATAATGTCATATGAAATCAAATCGAAGATACTTCAGATGCCATCTGCTCCTGTGCTTCTCATTTGCTGTTAGGTTGGAAAAGTGCCCAACAAATCAATTTAAACACCATTTCTCAAGCTCAAGAGGTCAATAATATAAAGTGGGTCAAACCTCCAGTTGGGCGTTTTAAATGCAACATTGATGCATCTTTCTCCAATAACAAAGTAGGGTTAGGTGCATGCATTAGAGATAGTAATGGATTGTTTGTTGCTGCTCATACATAATGGTTTTCACCTATTACTGAAGTAGATGTGGGGGAAGTAATTGGTTTATTGCACCCTATCAAATGGGTCCTTGAGTTAGGCACAGATAATGTGGATTTTGAAATGGATGCTAAAAGGGTGGTCGACAGTGTGGTTTATCAGAATCCTAATGTCTCAGATTTCGGTGCTATCACAAAGGATTGTACTTGTTTATTATCTCTCTTTTTTCATGAACTCTCATGTTAAGTTTGTAAGGAGACAAGCCAATGAAATCGCTCACAGTTTAGCTCGAGTGACTCCTTCTTTAGCTAGTTTCCATAATTTTCTTGATGTACCACCATGTATCTAAAATCTTATTTCTGTAGAAATGAATTAATCTTTTCCCGTAAAAAAGAGAGAGTAATACATAATTAAATTATTTTTGTGCCAAAAAGTTATTGACCTATACTAAAAATTGTTTGTAATGTGAAAGGCAGGAAGTTAAATCGATGACACTAGAACAATATATTAAAAAGTTCAAATCTAAGAAGATGGCAATTTGGTGACAAATGAATTTCTTCTTTTTAACGAACTGTCAATACAACAAATACATAACATGTTGCTACTTCAGTAACAAAGCTATAACAATAATTCGTAATTAAATGGAATGTAAACCTTTTTTATTATATCTCCATCTCTCCGTGGGTTTATAAATATTTCAGTATTGATAGAATATATGTATACTCTAATTCTATCATGATATCAGAGTCTATCGATTCGGGCCACCAACCATTTAATATGCACACCAAGCTGTCGCTCCCGATAAATGAAACTAAGTCCAGATAAAGGTACAGACGCGAACGGTCGGCGAGAGGGACAATGAGAACACACAGCCGTGAACTCACTGGAGATGAATAGAGTCGCCAGCTAGGCATTTTTATCCCGGAGGAAAGGTAATGCTGCATAAACCTAGAAAGAAATGGATAAGACGGTTTGCGAACCAGAGGGACTGAGAAAGGGGGTTGGTTACAACCTGGGAAGGTATTAGCACCCAGATTGTCCGCCGTACTCGACGGGATCCACGCTTAAAAGATTTGTGTTTTAAAGGGGTAGTGTCAGTGCAATCTGTGTACAAATGAGCTGGAAGAGAATGTACAGGTGTCAGTGTAAAGCGTATAAGTGATGTGAAGTATGAAAGTGTCAGTGTAAGAAAGGAGTGAAATGCTCAAGATCATGAGGCTAAAAGAATGAGGCTAGAAAGAGGGGGAATATACAGAGACTTTTGTTCGATAACTGTTAAGTTATGCCTACGTATCCTCTTGTGCAATGAGGAAGTCAGAACACCGTAGTTCGACCCAAAGAGACTGAAAGATGAATTGACTTGATGAACTGCTTACTTGCCTATGCTCAAGTGTATGATCTGTCTGGCACAGATGCAAACTGTCTTGCATTAGACGGAAGAAGCAAGTTCTCGATTATGAGTGAATGAGATGAGAAAAGAATCCCGGAGGAGACGATTATTGTTTGTTTTTGTGTTTTCAGTCTTTTATTGCTTTTGGATTTTATCATAGGTTAATGAGCTTAAGTCTAAACCAATGGATTTAGTAAACTCATCACATCTTCCCTCTGATTAGGGGTAATGAGGATACCTTAAGTGTGAAGTCAGATTCTCACACTTAATCACCTTTGGTGTAGGATTAAGATCATTAACCTACTTGTGATTATTTAGATGTTTTTGTTTAGTGTTGAGTAATGAGATTAAGCCATAATCAGGGATTAAACAGACTCATTACACCATCCTAATAGAAGGATAATAGATGAGAATGTTTAAGCTGAGGAAAGCTCCTCAGCTTAATCCATGATTAGGGATTAAACTCATGACAAAACAAGCCTTTGATTAAGTGGATTTTATTTAATGGTATGATGATGAAGTAGATTTTATGATTTGTAAGACAACTTGAGGGGGACTTGTCCATTAACACTAGGGTTAGTCCTTCTTAACCAATTAAGGAAGAATTAGAACCCTAATGCAAGGCCCAAGTTACAAGTGTGATGTCTTGATGATTATTAGATGGATTGATTAAAGGAGTTAAACACATTAAGGGTTTAATACTTAGGATTAAAGTTATACACTCCATCCTAAGATAAGGATGCAGGCATAAGCTTAATCACAAAGCCTTAAAGCCTTTAGGGTTTAGTCCCTGATTATGAGATGAGAAGAGAAGACTCAAAAGAGACACAAAGGTAAAACTAAGAGGGGAGACTAATCAAAACCCTAATCATTGTCATACATGGTTGTTCCTAAAGTTTGTGAGGTTTTCAAGAGAAGATCTTCAAGGAGAACCACCAGGATGCAGATAACAGGATCAATAGAAGCAAAGTGACTTGCTTCATTCAAGAAGTCAAGTCACTTGAGGGGAGAAAGTAAGAGGAACAAGAATGAGCAAGCTCAAACTCAAACACATATAAAAATGCAGCAAGGGATGCAAGAGAGATGAAAAGAAAAGTTATGAGAAGTGAAGGCAAATTCACTTCTCAAGTCACTTACCACCTGAAAAGGTTAGAAAAGAAATGCAATGCAATGCAAGATGAGATGAGATGACATGATGAGAAACAAAACCAGAAGCATGTTGATGATGATAATGATGCTATGAAGATGCTACAAACATGAGGCAGCACATGGAAATGATCATACAAGTTTATGAATGCAAAATGAGGCCAGTTTAGAAGCATGGACATACATGAAAAGTTATGAAGCATACAAGGCAATACAACATGGCAAATACATGATGCAATGATCAAACATGCTCTCTATATGTCTTATGATGTCAAATGAAACAAATGGATGCTTGAAATGTCATGGCAAGTCATATTATGCAAGAGAATGCAAGATGGATGCAAATGAAAGCCCAAATTAGGGTTTATGAACCAAACATCAAACAAAAACCAAAAACAGAAGCAAACCCTAAGATAAAAAATGCAAAATGCCACTCAAAAGGCCCCTAATCTCATACTAAACCAATGTCCAAAGGGGAGGTCTCAACTCTTAACCAATCTCAAGTTATGATTTTTACAAGTTTTTAGGGTTTTTAGGGTTCCTAAACAAAAGAAATGCCAAACAAATTGAAAATGAGGAATCAAAACATGACCATTTAATCCTAGAAACTACATGCTAAACACAATGCAATGCAAGAAGAATCAATGTCCAACTCTTCATAGATAGGCAGAAATGATTTTTTGAACTTAGGATCAAAATAATGCACAAAAATGATTTTTATTCAAAGAAAAATTCTCAAAATGCATCAAGATCAAAAAAGAAATTTGGTTTGAAGGTTGGACAATGTTTCTAAATGTCTTAGAACATTTCATGAATTTTTTGGTGATTTTTAAATACCTAAAGATATTTTTAATAAATTAATTTCCATTAATCAATTAAAAATAATCTTTTAAATACTTAAAAATACTTTTTTAATGATAAAAATGAAAATGAAAATATTTTTGGGTCTTAAAAATTATTAAAACTTATGAGAAAAAGTTTCATAATTTTTAGACATTTTTTACTATTTTTAATAAATTATGCAAGTTAAATGAAAATAAATGAAATTAAAATAAATAAAAAGAGAAGTAAACAGAAGGAGAGGCTGAGATGAGCCCTGGGTTTGAATGCATTGACCAGCGCGCATCTGGACGGCTGTGGTTCATCCTGAGTTAAACTCAATTAATTAAATAAATAATGAAGATTAGGGTTAAGCAAAGTGATCTGGGCCCTTCACATGCGCGCGGAGTCAACTGGTCAACCCCATCTAACGCCCAAGATTCAAATGGCACTAATTACAGGGATTAGGGCATAACAACTTTCAGGTGACCGGAGGGGAGCTCCGGTCATCTTCTCCGGCACTACCAAAACCCTAAAACATGAACCAGGCATCTACTCCACAAATTAAACACACCTAAGTGATCCTCTAACATCCTAAGACACGAATCCATGTTCAAACAACATTTAAACACCATGAATCATGCAAATCGAAGAAAATAAAATCCACGGGAAAAATTTCAGAGGGATCATACAAACTCAATTTTCACTTATTTTTGATTCTGAAACCATCCCCATGACCAGCAAGACATGAATAATCAATTTGTAACTTAAAAATCAAGCTCTGAGAGAAAAGTTTCCATGGTCATACCTGAGATGGAAGCTTCTATTTCTGGACTTTCTGAACTGCTTCTTGGTGCCAACTTACTCCATTGATCCTCCTGGTGCTAATGGCAAGCTTGGAATGAGCTTAAGCAAGCTATTTTGAGAGGTCCCAATCTGGTATAGCAGGAAATGAGCTTCGTGTACAGGCTGCTTCAGATCAATGTGAAGGGTGGTTTTGACTCCTTTTGATGTGCTTGATTTGTTGGTGCTAAGAGTTTGGATGTTTATGGCCTGTGGAAGGTGATTCGAAGAGAAATGCAGGCTGAGGTGAAAAATGGCAATGGGGTGTTCTTGCCCAAATCAGGCCTGGCTCTTGGTGGTTTCTACTCAATAAGGCAAGGTGAAATGATTAGAGAAATTTGTTTGAGTGTTTGTGTGTTGTGCAGGCAGATTCGAATGGTTTTGCAAAATGGTGAGTTTTTGTGTATGTGATCCTTGAGAGTGTTTCAGCCTTGCTTCCTTTATGAAATGGCTTGCAAATGGATAGTATATTTTAATCCTATAGGTCAGATGATTTGACATGGCCTCTATTGATTGGTAAGTTTGATTTTGCCAAAAGTCCACTCTTTGTGTAAGAGAAGTATGGCTTGGTTCTAGGCTAGTACAAGGCATGGGGCTGCGCAGCAAGGGTGAGGGGAAAGGCTAGCCAAAGTCAGCATCCAATGTTGCAAGTTGTAGGAAGTGTGATGAGTGGTTTTGCAAGTTGGCACACTTTTGAAACTTCATGGAAAAGTCTTGTTACACAAACCATAACCATGTGAAACCTTGGTCCAATTCTGATTTTTAAGGCTCATAGAATGTTTGTGTAATGGTTTGAAGTGAATTAGAAGTTACAAATGGCATTGGTTCATGGTTTTGCAAAATTCACATTTGGTGCACATCTTGAAAATCAATGATTTTTGCCAACTTTGTCACACCATAACTTTTGATCCAAGAAGAATTTGATCATGTTCTTGTACTTTTTGAAAAGGGAAAAATGTATTCTACAACTTTCATGACCAAAGTTTTTCCATTTGAAGCATTTTTGGATCATGAATCAAGGCTTGAAAAATGACCTAAAATGAAGCATTCTTGAAAAGTCAACTATGCCCAAAAAGTCAACACTTGCAAAAACTCCAAATTCTTGAATTTTATGAACCTCAACCTTCTTCCATGATCAAATAAAGATCATATACACTCAAAATGATGAAGATCACCCCTTGGTTGGGTCATTGGGGGCCTCAGATGCCCTGATTTTACACTGACTTGTCCAGAAAGTCAACCCTTGATCAGATGACCTCCCCATGGAATTTCTTCATGAAAATTGATATGCATACTCCCTATACCATATAGAGATCAATAGAACCAAGAATGACCAAAAAAATTTGGGGTTATGGCCTCTGAAACCAAAACCCTAATTCTAGGTCATCTGTGCAGTCAAACCTGGCTCTGCATCCATTCCAAACCCAGTTCTTGTGATTCTTTTGAAATCCTGACTTTGAGGGGATGTAATATGATATAAGAACCCACATGGACCCCTTTGAAGTGATTGGTAGCCTTTGGAGTGGCTCAAGAGGCTTTTGGATTGCTCAGATCACAAACCCTAGGTGCAGATGACTTTGAATCTATGCAGTGAATCAAAAATGTGATATGAGATAATATGATTGTGTTTATGCATATGAAATGATCACAAGCCATGGTGTGAATGGGTGAGGGCAAATTTGGGGTGTTTACACAAGCCCAAAAATATGATGGGTGCAAGAGGTGTATTGGAAAAACTAAGTCTTATATATCGATAATTCGGACCACCTGCCGTTTATATCCATGCACCAAGCTCATTAATGTTGGACGTGAGAGGGTGTATTGGGAAAATCCAAGTCCCACATTGGCTAAATATAAAACTCACAAAGGGTTTAAGTAGAGTGACACTCCTCACCTTATCAAATGGTTTTATAGGGTTGAGTTTTATGTCAACCTCTAATTCTATCATGATAGAATATGTGTATATTTAGCAAATAATGATGTGCAGTTATTAGCATTATTGACAGAATAAGTCAATGGGAATTTGTATTCATAAGTCATTATTAATTTTTTAATATATAGTTGTAACAAGATGTATATTACAGACATCACACATATAATGAAAGGTGACGAAATACATATAATGGTAGTGGGAATAGATTGAACATGTATTTGAACCCCAGGGTACAAGGTTACTAGTGAGGGGGGTAGAGAAGATCATGAGGTGGAAGTGTCGGGATTGCCTTGCGAGGGGCCCGTGCTGTAACAGTATTAGCTAGTTTTTCCTAGTTGCCACTCAAATTCTTCTGCACCACTCAAACTATCCTTTACCTACAGTTATGACAGCAATAACATCTGAAGAAGCAATCCAAATCCAACTCTGCTTTTGGAATCACCAACGAGAAATACATCATTCCAATCACATTGGATAACGATTCAAGCATTTATCTCTCATGGTCTGCATTGTTTCAAGTTCAAGCTTGTGTTCATAATGTGCTTGATCATATCACCAATCCCACTGATGAAAAAGAAAAACAAACAGCAAAAGCAACAAAGAAAAATGATCTTGGTATCTGGAAACGTCTCAACGCAATCATTTTACAGTGGATGTATGCCACTGTAACCCAGGATATTCTCAGCTTCATTATGGTAATCAATGATACTGCTGAAAAATGTTAGAAGAGAATTGCTGCTATGTTTCAAGATAACAAGCATTCAAGAGCAATCCACCTCGAACATCAATTCACCAACACAAATTTGGAAGATTTTCCATCTACCAAAGTTTATTGCAATCGTCTCAAATTACTCGTCGATCAGCTTGCAAATATTGATTCTCCCGTGAAAAACACTCGCCTTGAGTTGAAAATGATTTATGGACTCACTGAATCATATGCAAGATTCGTCACATACATTCAGCAACATAATCCCTTACCTACATTTGAAATGAATAAATCTCGGTTGGAACTAGAAGAATTAACCATGGCCCAACGTGTTGCACGTGAATCCAGCCACTCCTCATCTCAGGAAGCCTTGTTAATGAAATCACAAGATGAAGATTCATTTTCTTCCACCTCTCCTAATGCCAATCTCCTGCATGGTATCAACAACAATAGTAGAAGTCTCAGCAACAACAACAATCGGGGATGGAACCGCAGTCATAAGGGGAGAAACTCTGGAAGAGGCAGCCGCAATACCAATGCGGAGATGGCTTGCAGCAATCAGGCGGTGGTGGGCATGGACAAAGTTCTTACTGGCAGCAGCAACAATAGGTGTCTGGGTAGTGGCCACCGTATCCTACTTGGGCTCCTCCTCCATGCCCTTTTCCATCCTCTTGGAATATGCCCAATGCTAACCCAAAAACACAACAAAATGTTATTCTTTGACCTAAGCCACTTGTTACCTTTACTGCAACTGGGACAAGTCCGACAGATATTGAAGTTTCTCTCTACACTCTCCATCTCGCTCAGTCTGACCCATCTTGGCACATGGACACCGAAGCACCATCTCACATGACATCCACACATGGTAATCTCTCATCTTATTTTCATTTGAGCAAAAATAATAGTATTATCATAGGAAATGTTAAATTACCCCCCCCCCCCACTCTCCTCAAATGTCCTCCATGCACCTAGGAAATGTTAAATTACCTCCTCCCCCCCCACACACACTTTCCTCAAATGTCCTCCATGCACCAAAATTGATTAAAAATTTAATCTTTGTTTGTAAATTCACTACGGATAGCCATGTGTCTATTGAATTTGACCCATTTGGTTTTTCTGTGAAAGATTATCATACGGGGATGTTTCTAATGAGATGTGAGAGTCAAAGCCGGCTATATCCCATCACCAACACAACCACAAATAAAAACAAATTTCCTTCTGAGTTTGCAGCTCTATCTACTTCTCTTTGGCACGACCGTCTATGTCACCCATGAGCATTTATTTTAGTTTCTCTTAGGGAAAATAAAATGATTGATTGTAGTGCTACTTCAAAGTCAAATTCAATTTTTTGTCCTTCCTGTCCTCTTGGTAAACATATTAAAATTCCTTTTATTGATTCAGATAACTCTACTCTTATGCCATTCGATATATTACATAGTGATGTGTAGACATCTCCAGTATTAAGTACTTCCGGTCATAAATATTATGTGCTTTATTTAGACAATCATTCGAATTTTTTGTGGACTTTTCCAATTTCACAAAAATCTCAAGTTTTTCCAACTTTTGAAAAATTAAGAGCATATATTAAAACTCAATTTCATTGGGAAGTGAGAAATATTCAGTGTGATAATGGTAGAGGATATGTCAATGGCAATTTTCAAAAACTTTGCGAAGCAAATGGAACTTTATTTCGTTTCTCGTGTCCTCATACTTCATCTCAAAATGGCAAAGTTGAACGAAAAATCTGATTCATTAATAATATAATTCGAACTTTACTAGTTCATGCTTTTCTATCTTCAAATTTTCAGCACCATGCCTTACAAATGGAAACTTATTTATTGAATATTTTACCAAATAAAAAATTGAATTATCAATCACCTCTCTTCTTTTTCAAAAGGACCCGTCCTACTCTCATCTACGAGTATTTGGGTGTTTATGTTACCTGCTTTATCCATCACCTACTATAAACAAACTCTAACCCCGTTCCACCTCATGTGTCTTTTTAGGATATCCTTCCAATCATCGCGGATACAAATGTTATGATTTATCACAAAATAAAATCATTCTTTGTTGCCATGTCATAATCAATGATTCAGAATTCCCCTTCTCTAAGTTACATACTCTCAATACCACAAATTATCAATTTCTTGATAATGAAATATCCCTTTACATTATAAACCACCTTATCACTCAACAAAATTCTCCAACACATGATCAATCAGGACCGACCAAAACCCCCTCATATCTTCGGCCACAACTCCAACCTGACCCAGCACCTCCCATCCAAATATCCAACTTTGTCCAAACTACCTCTCAATCGATCCAAACTTTACCTTCCATTTCCACTCCACCAAATATTCCACATCCTACTATTTCCCAGTTTACCCTTAGTTCTGACAACAAACCAGTTACGAGGAGCCAACATGGGATTTTTAAACCAAACCAAAAATACATCAATCTCCACACCCAAGTCACCAAATCTCCTTTCCCTTGTAACCCAGTGTTAGCAATAAAAGATCTGAATTGGAAAATGGCTATGGATGGTGAATATAATGCTCTTATTCAAAATAAGACGTGGGATTTAGTGCCACTTCCACCTGATGCAAATGTTATTCGTTCTATGTGGATTTTTAGACATAAATTAAAATCTAATGGTTCTTTTGTGAGGCATAAAGCCCGACTTGTAGGTAATGTTGCAATTAAACAGGTTGACATAAATTACGGAGAGACTTTCAGTCCAGTTGTTAAACTAGCCACCATCCGAACAGTACTCAACATTGCACTCTCTAAAGTGTGGTATATTCATCAGTTGGATGTAAAAAATGCATTCTTGCATGGTGAACTCAACGATACAGTTTACATGCATCAACCCTTAGGTTTTAAGGATCCAGGTCATCCAAATTATGTGTGCCTTCTGCGAAAATCATTGTATGGACTCAAACAAGTTCCTCGAGCATGGTACAGACGGTTTGTAGATTTTGTTTCTTCAATTGGATTCTCTCAAAGTAAGTCAGACAACTCTCACTTCATCTAGCGAAAATATACTAATATGGCATACATTCTTTTGTATGTCGACGATATCATTCTTACTGCTTCATCTTATACTCTTTGCAAATTTATCATATCACTTCTCAGTTATGAATTTGTTATGAAAGATTTAGGATCCATTAACTATTTCTTGGGTATTGTAGTCACAAGATACATTGTTGGTCTATTTTTATCTCAGAAAAAGTATGCAGAAGAGATCATTGAATGTGCTGGTATGTCCTCGTGTAAGTCGTGTCCTACCCCGGTCAACACAAAACTGAAGCTTAGCGCCAAAAGTACCACCCCATATGAGGACCCATCTCTCTATCGCAACCTTCCTGGATCTCTACAGTATCTCACATTTACTAGGTCTAGAATTTCCTATGCAGTGCAATAGATTTGTTTATTTATGCATAATCCAATGGATGTTCACATGTAAGCTCTCAGACAAATCTTGCGCTATGATTAAGGTACTAGTCAGTATGGACTGCATTTTTATCCCTCATCCATTGCATCCTTGATGTCCTACACAGATGCCGATTGGGGCGGATGTCCAGATACCAAGAGATCTACTTCATGTTATTGTGTATTTCTTGGTCACAATCTACTCTTGTGGTCTTCCAAACGCCAACCCACATTATCTCGCTCTAGTGCTGAAGCTGAATACCAAGGTGTTGACAATGTCGTATCTGAGTCTTGTTGTTTGCGTAACCTACTATTAGAGTTACATTGTCATATCTACAAGGCTACCATGGTCTATTGTGACAATGTTAGTGCATTATTTATCTAGGGACTTTGTTCAACATCAACGCACTAAACACATCGAGATGGATATTCACTTCGTTCGTGAAAAAGTGGCTCGTGGATAATACCTTTTCTACATGTCCCCACACGATATCAAATTTCTGATATTTTCACTAAAGGTTTTCCCCTAGTACTATTTTAAGATTTCAGAGACAGTCTCAGCATACGAGAGCCTCCTGCTTTGATTGCGGGGTTGTGATAGCATATGTGTGTATTTAGCAAATAGCAGAGTTATCAAAAGCGTCCGCTCCAGCGAGATCCCAAACGCTCCGACCGAGGTGGCAACCTTTCGCGCAAGAAGTTTGGAGCGAATCGCAGTTGGGGATCATGACCGTGTTTTGTGCGATAGCGGGTTTCGGGTAGCGGTATGCACCCTGGACGGAGCGGGTTGCTGAAGTTATTTTTTTTAAAATATATTTTCGCATTTGCAACAAAGGAAGAGAAGAGGAAGGAAAAGAAGAGATATGTTTTAGATTATAAATGGCAACGAAGGAAGACGAAAAGAAAAACAACGAAGGAAGAAGATAAGAATTGAAAAGTCTAAAAGCTATGCTCACATTATTTACAGTTGTACAGCTGTAAAAAGTATTATTCCATCAACTACCTACCCATTAAAGAAAGATGCCACCAATTACCCTTTAAACATTTTGAAGTTATGCTTAATTAAGGGGTTATATCGTAAATCACATATTCATTTCCTTTGGTTCAGTCATATCCCTTTGTGATGCCACTTGTCATTTCTGAATTGGTCCATTATTCAATTATCTACCTTGTCTCTCTCTCTCTCTCTCCTTTTTACAAAAAAGTGACCCCCTCTCTTTCTCGCCTACCCTTTTTCTCTCTCTGTCATTTGATTCATCTTTCTTCCTCTTTCTTCATCTCATTCTCTTTCTTCCTCTCTGTTTCTGTTTCTTTTTCGTTCTTCCTTAGTCATGGTCGTGAGCTACTTCGTGTGGTGTCGATGTTTCTGTTAACGATGTTGACTAGATCGTATAATTGAGAAGATGTTTGAATGATGGTTGTGTGTTGCTTCATAGTTGCAAGGTGTGTGGTTTGCATGGTTCATGGTGGCTACAATTTTGTTGTTGTTTGTAGTGTTTTGGAGAAATAAGTGGCAGAGGAGAAAGAGATATTATTCAACCGCTCAGAAGAGAAAGAGATATTATTCAATTGTTCATTTCAGCTTTAATTTCATCTATTCTCTTTCTTTCATGGGTGTTTCTTTATTTTTTTTCATTGTTCTTGAAATGTTCTCCCCCCTATTTCCCTTTTTAACTGTTGTCAATGTTTATTTCGACTTCTTTTCATGATAGTCATGTAGGTGTTCGATTCATTATGATGAATTTCAGTTTCTCTTTATCTGATTCATTATGATGAATTTCAGTTTCACACCCATTTGATTGCATACAGTGGCGATGTCAGAAAAATAATGAAGCTTGGGCAAGTTTCCACTGATTTTGCCACTGGCTTCATAATTTTCTAGCAAGGCAGTACAATGCTAATCCCAAAGAAACTATTTTTTTTAATTGCAATTGCCTCTTTAATTTGTAAGATTTTAGATTCTAAAGTATATACATGTTCCAGTATCTCAGGTTTGCTCACAAACGAACAAACCTATAAAAGTCGAGAAAATTAGTTTTACGAAATTAAGTGTTGCCTAAAAAGATAAAAGTTTGGAAATAAATCAATATTTTAAAATTTATTGAAATTTAGTGTTATGTTAAGCAATTGTAAAGTGATTCATGTAGGAATCACTTCATGGGAGGTCGATCAACGAAATTTTATGCGCTTAAGTAGTTTCTTAAATCAAATTAAATTTTAATTTCAAAACTGCAACTCATATATGAAAAATTGATGCTTTCCAAAAGACTTTTGTAAAGACAAAATGAATAACAAACAAACTGAAGAATTTAGCGTTATGTTAAGCAATCATAGAGCGATTAATATAGGGATCACTCTATGGGAGGTCAGACAACAAAATTCTATGCGTTTAAACAGTTTTTGGAGTTAAATTGAATTTTAACTCCAAAATTGCAACGCATCTATGAAAAACTGACGAGACATTTAATTAAATATTATATTTAACTATTAAAAAAATAGTTAATCAATTAAACTAAACAATTACTTAACTAAATCAATAATTATAATTAATCAAAATTAAAAAAAAACAAAAAAAAACAAAAAAAAAAACAAGAGAGTAAGGCGGATACATTAATGAAATAGTATTTTTTTTCTTTGAATTTTTCAAACTCCAAAAAATCTCCACTCAAGCTGCGACATATGGCAATGGAAAAGAAAAAAAAAAACAACTCAAAGATTCATCTCCCTCTTTCTCTTGTTCCAATAGAGCAACAACAACATTATCTATTGTTTCTTTTTTCATTTTTTTTCTAAATCATTGTCTTACTATATACAACCCCATGGAAGTGATTTGAGCCGGCAGCCTGGCAGCGGCCCTACCTGACCGCATGCTGGCTCCGCCTATGATTGCATATCTGTGTCTGGTGTTGACACCACATAATGGACATGGCTGAGAAGGATGATACTGATGGATGATGCCCTGCTTGTCGCTCTTCTTATGATAAGGAAAATATTGTTGGGACCGTGTCAAAGTGTGAAAGGTACACAGTTGAATTCCTGTCATTTTGTTTGCAAGAACAAAGGAAACTAATTTCCTTTATTTTAACTGTAAGAGGACCAGGCATTGAGCATTTTTTCATATATATTTACTTATATTTATTAACAACTATGATTGCATTTTCAATGGCCTCACATACCGTCATTACGTTTTCAAATGACCTACCTATCTTTTCCTTTGCATGCTTACTACGACATACTAACATTTTTAATTCGTGTGCCTATCTGCTATACAAAATCCATAGGTATGCTATAAAAAGTTAATAGGTCTGCAACAAGTTACTGATTAAGTAGCCACATCTGCTATAAATAATTAATAGGTATTTTTCCTATAAATAAAGTTCTAACACTTTATGCTTGGATAACTATTCACTTTATGCTTGGACAGAAAATTAATGATGTATTAATATGAAGTGTACGTTTTGTAGTTTTTAATTGTGAGAATACGGTAGTCTTGTATAAGACTACTATCAAGTATCAACCAATTTGCCAATTTGAGTATTGTTTGTATTGCTAACTAAAGAGACTCATTATTATTTTTCTATCCAAGCCAAAAATCCAACTTAACTGCATTCCACTTAATCCAATTATAATTTAGATCCAAGCAAATTTCTGAACATTTTCCATTGCATTTTATTAATAAAATATATTTTATATCAATCTTTTATTATTAAAAAAACTGAACAGCATATTTAAGATTTTTCCAATGACTTTTATCCTATTTTATCCTATTCTTAATTACCTTGATTTCAATTAATTTAACTCCTTACTATGATTTCATGTTGCTTGATTTTATGGTTTAACTATTTGTAACCTTATAGTTTTTAAATGACCATGATATCAATTTTACCGTCAAGGATTTAATTATTAATTACAATAATATATAATAGATGAGATTAACATAACAATATGAAATATAGACTATAATTTACAATGAGATGTTAATATATACTACATGCGATTACAAACCAAATATATTATAATGATATTTATTAATTACTATAATATAATTAACGCAATAGTATGAAATATAATTACTATAATATAATTATTATATGCTTAAAAAGATAGCTTAAGAAATGCGCTTAATATTGCAATACAACATGCGGTTAATACTGTAAAACTGCATACAGTTAATTTTGTTGGCTTAATGAATCCGATTAACATACCGTTCAATTATGTTAATTTCATTGCATTGTGAATAAGATGTGTAAGCCATATCTTTAGCATGAAAGATTGATTATCAGGAGATAAATGCATAAACAAAAATTATCATGACATTGAATAGATTATTTTCTATTATTTGAATAGATTATTTGTATATTTAATTTAAAATATAGTCAATTTTAAAAAGTCAACAAAAATTATCCCGTTATCCGTTATTCCGATATTCCATTTTTAGAGTGGGCCGCTCCGCGGGATTAATAACTTGACAAATAATGATTTGCAGTTAATAACATTACTGACATAATAAGTCAATGGCAATTTGTATTCATTAGCCATTATTAGTTTCCTAATATATAGCTGTAACAAGATGTATATTACAGACATCACACATACAATGAAAGGTATCGAAATACATTTTCCTATAAGTATATACAACAGTTACAAACCAAACTTTTTTGGTCTCCAGAACTTGGAAGAACTCTTTTTCAAGCCTGGCATGGAAATTTGTTGCTGATTCTTGGCAATGTTTCCTTCTTCTTCTGTCTATTTTCTCTCTCAAACTTTGCTTCCTCCTTCTTTAAATTCTCCATTTCCTCCTCCATGGTCGTTTTCTCTTGTTTCTGTTTCTTGTTATGATGTAGTAGTGATGTATCTGATTCCTTCACCGAGAAAAACATTGGTCCCGAATTGGCTAGCCATTGGGGCTCCACTGCTGTGGCACATTGCATATACTCCTTTGTTGTGAGGACTATTTCGTGATACACTACATAATCATGAGTGCAACCCATGCCATAGAGAGCACTACTAGGGTGAAGATGACATGGCATCCCATTCCGGGAGTTAACGTATTCCCCGACACCCTTTAATCTTGCTGCATTGTAGAAGTATGCAGAACAGATTGCTTTTCGGACTATGTCTGTATCAGGCCAGCATGTGGTTAACCGAATTTGTAGAGTCTTAAGAATATCAAGCAGCTGGGATCTCACCTCTCTAGCCTTTCTTAAACCCTTAACATGCAAAAAGTGTTCATTACACCAGTCACCTCTGTAATTATGTTGTTTCCATTGCTGATAAATGTTGTAGAGTCAAGTGATCTGATTCTGGTACGAGAAATCTTCCGTGTGCTTTGTTACTCTCTTCCGCTCAGTCGTTTGGCCTAAAGAAAACAGATGGTACTGATAGCATGGAAACAATTGTTAGAACCTCCTCAAGACATCCAAACTGGTCACCCATCAATAGCAACTTAGCAAGAGGAGGATTGAGTGGAAACTCAACCATTTTCCAGCCAAGTTCAGTTAATCCTCCCACATTGTTAAGGGCACCCAACACCCACAACTGGTACATAGAATTGAGAATATTCTCCTGTGGAGGTGGATCCATAAAATCGAAGTCAAGTAAATTTTCAACTTCAAGAGATTTCAGCAACAAAACCACATTACCAAGGTTGGTCCTCTGAATCTCTGGAACAGGACTAGCCAACATTTCGTTTCGGTAAGCAGTCTCTGTATACAACCGATAGCATGTACCAGGGCCTGTTCGACCATACCCATCCTAGGGTTGTACACCTTCATTTTACCATAGCCTGTGTCTATGACAAAGAAGATACCATCCACAGTAAGTGATGTCTCAGCAATATTAGTGGCTATAATGCATTTGCGTACACCATCTTCAGCTTTCTGAAATATCTTTGCTTGCAAGTCAGCAATATTAGTGGCTATAATGAGGTTAAGGATTCTATTTCCATCTACCATATACCGCTAACATATGCTAAACTAAGATACTAATATTTTTCAAAAATAGAAAGAGTTATTTACCTTTATTATGGTGTTTGGTCCTGTGACGTCCTCAAATCGTATAGCATAGCCAACTTTATGGCCTAACTCTGTGTCCATCTCCTCGCTAACTCTCTTGGCAACACTCATAGCTGTGACACGTCTTGGTTGGTCGCAACCTACTATTCCACATTTTGTATAACCGTCCTCATGGAGATACTGTTAACAAAACACAAATGTCAATATTTTGGTGAATACATGTTATCGATTTTTAACAATTATTATTGTTTGCCTTTCATGATTGAATGACATAATTTAATCATTTGAAAAAAGAACACCGCAACCAACCTGTGTCAGTTGAGTTGTCTTTCCTGAACCAGTTTCCCCAACTACAACCACCACCTGATTTTCACGAATCACCTGCACATCATAAATAATTAACAACTTAGTACAATTCTTGGTGGAAAAGAAAGAAGCAAAACTCTACAAATAATCACCAGAAAAACCAACCTGCAATAACTCTTCCCGAACTGAAAAAATAGGCAGGTATTGCCGTTGCTCGGACAAACTTTTTGACTTGGCAAAGTCACTCACAGCTTCATCCTTCTTCAGGTGTTGTGAAAACATAGCTTCTTCTTTAAAATCAATTTCACCATTTTCACCACCTTTTTCATCAACTTTAAGCTATGTTAATTGGCATCTAGAGATAATTTCAGAAACATGATATATGTATTCTTCTAACAATATAAAGTATAAAGTAAAGTAACAAATGGTGAAAACATAGCTTAAAGTTGATGAAAAAGGTGATGAAAAATAGAGGGAATAAGAAAAGAAAACCGCTGTATAAATGCAGTGAAATTAACCACTAACTGTTTACAACATATCTATTTTTATACAAGTATTACACTTTCTTGTTGACTAAGTAAGCTAACTAACTTAACCAATAAACTGTGTTTAACAGACTTGACAGTTATGAATTACATTTTTAACACTTCCCCTTAATTCATTGCTGCAACTTAATCACACCAAGTTGTTTCCTCAAAAACTCAAATTTGTCCAGCTTCAATGCTTTGGTAAATCCATCTGCCAACTGCACTTCTGTTGGGCAGTATTGTACTTCAATCACACCATTATTCACTTGTTCTCTAATGAAGTGAAATCTGGTGTCAATGTGTTTGCTCCTACCATGGGAGACTGGATTGTTGGCAAGGCTGATTGCTGACTTATTGTCAATTCTCAGCACCAATGGCTTCATCACTTCACACTTTAACTCTTTCATTACAGAATCAAGCCACATTGCTTGGCAAGTTGCAAATGTTCCAGCAATATACTCTGCTTCACATGAAGAGAGAGCAGTCACAGGTTGTTTCTTTGTACTCCATGAAATGGCTGCTTCATTGAACTTGAAAACATAACCAGATGTGCTTCTCCTATCTATTATGTCACCACACCAATCACTGTCAGAATATCCAATCAGTTCATCCTTTTCGGCCTGACTTTCCATTGGAAACAACAGTCCAAAATCCTTTGTGCCCTTTATGTACCTAAGTATCCTTTTGGCAGCTTTCATGTGTGTCTTCCTTGGATCATGCATGAACTTGCTAACAACACTAACTGAGTAGCAAATGTCTGGCCTGCTGTTGCACAAATACCTCAATGATCCAATAATTTGCCTAAACAGTGTTGAATCAACCTTCTCCTCATTGCTACACTCATCGATCTTCAAATTTGTTTCTGATGGATTTGAGGTTTGATTGCAGTTATCCATTTCAAATATTTCCAGCAATTCACCAATATACTTTTGCTGATGCATCAGAATTTCTGTTTTCACCTTTACGAATTCCATGCCTAAGAAGAATGAGAGTTCTCCTAAATCTGTCATTTCAAACTCAGATTTCAGCTTGCACTTCACATTTTCAATTTCTGATGCATTGCTCCCTGTGATGAGCAGATCATCAACATACAAACAAATTATCATGGTTTCTTCATTAGAATTCTACACATACACTCCAAATTATGCTTCACACTTCTTGAAACCAGTTTGCATCAGCTCTTGATCAATCTTCCTGTTCCAGGCTCTAGGGGCCTGCTTTAGGCCATACAAAGCCTTGTGAAGTTTGTACACCTTATGCTCTTTACCCTTTATCTCAAAACCTGGAGGTTGTGATGCAAACACCAATTCTTCAAGTGGACCATTTAAGAAAGCTGACTTTACATCCAAATGGTAAAGTGACCACTCTCTCCTGCAAGCCAAAGCAACCATTAGCCTCACAGTTTCAATTCTTGCAACTGGGGCAAATACTTCATTGTAATCAATGTCATGCTTTTGCAAGAACCCTCTAGCCACCAACCTGGCCTTATACTTTGAAATCTTCCCATCAGGATTTAATTTCAACTTGAATACCCATTTCACATCTATCCTTTTTTTCTTGTCCGACAGGTCAACCAACTCCCAAGTGTGGTTCCTCTCAATCGATTTAAGCTCTTCCATCATAGCCTCCTTCCACACATATATCTTCAATGCCTCTTCATAATTGAGAGACTCAGCATCTGCCAATAGAGCAAAATGAATGATGTCACCTTCATCATTTACAGCATTGTCAGGAATCGCCTCACACTCATTAAGTCTGCTTGGCACCTATCTGGTTATTTGAGGCCTTACATTTGTTGTTGTTACTTCTGGTTCTTCTGCACTTTCCTCATTTACTTCATCATTTTCTGACTCATCACTTGAATCAGGATAAATGCAACTTTGCCGGTTTTCTGAATTGTAGACTGGATCCTCTTCCCACTTCCACTTCTCTGCCTCATTCACAATCACATCCCTGATGACATGCACCTTTTGAGTTGCAGGATTGTACAACTAATAGGCACCTATAGGATGATAGCCTATAAGTATCATGACGTCATTCTTGTCTTCAAGCTTGCTTCTCCTTACACCTGGCACATGTTTGTAACATAAAGAGCCAAACACCTTAAAATGCTTTACACTGGGATTTCTCCCACACCAAGCTTCCTCTGGCACCTGATGTCTTAACTTCTTTGTAGGACATTTGTTTAGAATGTAAGGCAGCTGTAGTAACTGCTTCACCCCAAAACTTGTGTGGTAAATTTTTCTGTTTGATCATACTTCTGGCCATGTTCAGCAGTGTTCTATTCCTTCTCTCTGCCAGACCATTATGTTGTGGTGTGTAAGGGGCAGTTACTTCTTGAACAATTCCTTGCCTGGTGCAGAAGGCTTCAAACTCCTTTGAAGTGTACTCTCCTCCTCTATCAGTTCTCAAAATTTTTATAGATTTATCACTTTCCTTTTCTACTAAAATTTTGAACTTCTTGAGTACCTCCAAAGCATCACTTTTCAACTTGATGGTATATAGCCAGATCATCCTTGTAAATTCATCAACAAATGTGATGAAGTATCTACTTCCCCCTAATGAAGATACTTCAAAAGGACCACAAATGTCTGAATGGATCACCTGCAATGTTGAACTGGATCTCTTAGGTGCTTCAGCCACAAAAGGAAATCGGCTTTGCTTACTCTTCACACACACTTCACAGATTGCCTTCTTTGAGTTCAGCTTTGGCAGGCCATGTACCAGATCTTTAGAATTTAATTCACTGGGACTTCTAAAGTTTAAATAACCATACCTTTTATTCCACAGTTCTTCCACATCTTCACCAACTACAATAGACAAACACAACATTTTTTCACTTGAGATGTTACATCTGTATGTTCTATTCTTTGACATGTTTGACTTGAGAACCAACTCTTTTTTTGTATCAAACAACTTCATAGAATCACCATCCATGGTCACTGAGAATCCCTTCTCCACAAGTTGACCAATGCTCATGAGATTGCACTTCATCTCAGGAACATACATCACATTCTCAATAATGACTCTCTTGCCATTATTGCCTTTGATCACTATATTTCCACTACCTTCTGCCTCAAGACAACTGTTGTTAGCAAGTTTTATACTTGTCTTCTTTCTTGTATCAAACTTTTTCAGCCACTCTCTATGTGAAGTCATATGGTTTGAACAACCTGAATCAAGAAAGCACTCCTCATCCTTAATTCTTTCATCACTGGTTGTGGCCATCAATAGCACTGTACTAGATTCATCTCCATGGGCCAGATTTGCTTCTTCAACTGATTCCTTCTTTTTCTTGAACCAGCACTCGTCTGCGAAATGCCCATGCTTCTCACAGTTGAAGCATTGTACTTTGCTCTTATCAAAATCCTTTTTCATGGTCTGATTTCTACCAAATCCTCCTCTTCTTGAAGATTCAGACTTGGTCTTTCCACTATCCTTTCCCTTTCCCTTTTTCTTGAAATCTTTTTTATCTTTCTTGAAGGTCTGAACTTGCAGAGCTTGTTAGAAAGATCTCTCAGAACTTCTATCAAACACCATAAGTTCATGAGCTTCCAAAGAGTTTTGTAATTCTTCATTCTTCATGGTTTTCACATCGTGTGCTTCTTGAATAGCTACAACTATGAAATCGAACTTTGGGCTTAAAGATCTCAGCACCTTCTCTACTACTATCTGATCTGAAATGCTTTCCCCACAAGTTTGCATTTGATTGACAATGGTTGTTAGTTTTGAGAAGTAATCGCTCACCTTTTGATCTTCCTCCATCTGCATCATTTCATATTTTCTCCTATATGACTGCAGTTTCACAAGTTTCACCTTTTCTCCACCAGTGTGATAGTTTTCCAATATGTCCCATGCTTCTTTGGATCTTTTAGCTTTCGAGATCTTCTCAAAATGCAGATTATTAACATTCTGTTGAATGTAAAACAAATCCTTGGAGTCTTTCTTCTTAGCTTCCTTAAATGCATTCTTTTGTGCATCAGTTGGATTCTCCACCAAATCTTCATAGCCATTATGCACAATTTCACTCACTTCTTGTGCACCAAACAAAGACTTCATCAATGCACTCCATCGATCCCAATTCTTGCCATCAAGAACCAGAATGTTTGATCCAATACCATTGTTATTCATCTTGATTATCACACTGTGTTTCCCTTGATTTCCCCTCACTTTTCACTCGTGTTTCCCTTAGAATTGAGAACCAAAGCTCTAGATGCCAATTGTTAGAACACTGAAAAGTATGCACAACTTAAATTTGATGAAAAATAGAGGGAATAAGAAAAGAAAATTGTTGTATAAATGCAGTGAAATTAACCACTAACTGTTTACAACATATCTATTTTTATACAAGTATTACACTTTCTTGTTGACTAAGTAAGCTAACTAACTTAACCAACAAACTGTGTTTAACAGAATTTTTTAACAAACTTGACAGTTATGAATTACATTTTTAACACATATAAACCACGAAACACAAAATAAATTAAATATAACACAATTATACACATAAGTTGTTACTCAAAACACATCATAATCATGCTCTGTAACACAAGTTATATAAAACATGCATTAAAATAAGCACATGCCATCACATGCTTGCATTAACATAGGGTCATTACAACAGAAATAAATCAACTGAACTAACTTGACAACTAAATAAGTTTCATAACATAAAAATAGGTTATGGCTATAAGCCTTCGTCATCAACATCATCGCAAAATAATAAAAAGTGATAAAACAATTCGTTCATCCGTCCAGTATTAGAGATCAGAGCAATGAAATACTAAATAATAGCATAATACATGTAAAAAAGAGAGCAGCTTATACGACATCCTTCGACCTTTAAGCAACTACTCAGTTACTTGCTCGTCTGTAATGCAAGAAGGAACACGTAACCACACAAACAACAAATAGATGAAAATACGCTCATAATATATAATGGTGCAAAAGTATGAAATGGTAGCCTAAATAAACATCAATAATTATTTAAAATAGGTCATTCACATACATTATCAAAGTATTAACATTCACCAACATCAACACACTCATCCAATTACATATGCAAATAGTAAATGCAAATGTACTCAACACCACAACTCAATAATGCATATGGTACCGTTATGGACAACACATGTCCACCTCGCTCCTGAATCTCCACCATAGGACTAGAGCACATTAAATTTTTATCATCATCATAGGTAACATTTCACTAGTTCCCAAATGAAATTGACTAGTCCCTCCTGAATCAACACCATCGGACCATAGCACACCAAAATTCGTTGTTATCACAATAAGCAACGTTTCACTAATTCCTCATTGAAATTAGCTACCCGCTCTTGAATCCATATCATCAGACCATTGCACATAAAAAATTGGACTGAAACTCGTACACCGTGAAGCATGATTTACCATAACATGCAATCTCACCAAAAATGATCATCATGAATTATCACCAATATGCACGGGTAGACTAGAAGTGTCGGTAGCAATTGGGGGCCTAAGTGGTAATAATAATAATATTATTATTATTATTATTATTATTATTATTATTACTATTATTAAATCTTACTATTTTTATTAATATTAATATTAATATTATACTACTATTATCATTATTATTATTATTTTTAATAATTAAAAAGTTAAATTTAATAATAATGGGTTAGTTGGAGAGAATTAGGCTAGTTAAACCCTTAAGTCTGATTAGGGATAATTAGTCATAACAGAAGTTTTCACGTAAAAGAAAACCAAAAGAGGGAAGAACAAGGGAGAGCTAAGGCATTCTCAAGGGAAGATTTTTGCAGGATTTTTCATCAGAATTTCGAGGTAATAGGGAAAATGAGTTTAATATTGGTTGTAATATCATGAAAGGGTAGTGAGGGTTCCTTCCCTTCTTAGGAATTTCATGTCAAATTTAGATTTAGTTTGTCTATTTGTTTGTGTATGTTTAATTGCCATGAAATTGTTGGTATGAGGTTGTATGAATATGAAATTTGTGTTGTTCTTCTCTAATATGTGGAAATTATATTGTTGTTGTTGTCATATGAACATTGGCGTGCAAATCTGTTTTGTTGCAAGTGTAGGATGACGAATTTCGATTTAAGACCCGTAATTTGGCTAGTAATGATAGGTACAAGAATAAGATGAAAGATAGGTCCTAAAATTGATGTAGAAACATGTTTAGGACAGATTTATAGTGGAAGAATGATAAATCCCGTAGCAGAATGATACTAGTGTGAAAAAATGGAATTTTACACAACTTATGCCCATACGTGTAACAAGGGGGTTGTTACGCGTAAGGAAGCAAGGCACTACACGTATGGAAATCCATTACACATAATGGAGGGTCAAAATAAGGATTTGACACGACCCTCTGGTGAAATACGTAAGGTACTGTTGCACCCCAAAATTTGCCCTCCCCTAGTCAAGGCATTGTGTATCAAGGTGTACCAAGAGGTTCACAAGGTTCACAAGGCATCTCAAGAGGTTCACAAGATTCACAAGGAATCTTAAGAGGTTCACAAGGTTCACAAGGCATGTCAAGAGGTTCACAAGGTTCACAATTAGTCAAAAAGTTTGACAATTCCCTCAAACAAAGCATCCTCCTAAGCAATACACCCTAAACTAGGGTTTTGGATTTCATCAGGCTAAATGGACTTCCAAGGCCTCAAGTGAGCTTCATAGCATACTATATGTCTTCAATAATCCCTATGTCAAGTTTCAAGGCTTTCCCAAAAGGTTTGCTCAGTCAGATGATCAGATATGCAAAAATCAGTCAAAGTGGTTAAAAAGTCAAACTGAGGTCAACTGTGGTCAAACCAAAGTCAAACTTCATGATTTTTTGCCAACATCAAGTTTATGAAGTAAAATTCATCATTTGATCAAGGGTTGATCATGATTCATCAAGGAGATTTCAGATCATCAAGAATCAGGAGTTCCTAAATTAGGGTTTTCACAATAAAAGTCAACTGAACTTTGACCAGCCATAACTTTCACATGCTTCATCAAAATTTTTCCATCCAAAGCTCATTTTGAAGGAAATTGAATTCTCTACAACTTTGTGTATCACAAGCCAAGCCTAAAAATGCTTCATTTGGAAGGTATGAGCTAAAACATTATAGGTCATTTTAAAAGTCAACAAAAAGTCAACATCTTCCAAAGGGCATAATTTGAAAATGGTAAAGGATATGGACATGAGACCAAAGAGGTTGGTTAGAGGACTCTCTAAGATTTCCAAAATGGCCAAGAACACCTCCATATCCTTAAAATTGAGGGATTTGTGTCTTTGCAAAGTTGGGAAATTTTTGGGAGGTATGTGAAGCAAATGAAGCCTTAAAACCAAATTTTGCCAAATGGACCTACCAAATTGCCACCCAATCTTCATGATATCCTCAAGCACGACCCAGACCAAGCATTATCTGATTTTTTATATTTTATTTAGTATTTATTTGAATTTTATTCATTAAAATGAAAATTAAATCAAAATCAAATATAAAAATCAAATATTTGGACATGATTTTGATTCTAGAAGATCATAAACACCATTTAACTTGATTGGATACTCTCCAAATTCGTGCAAAGCCTTAAGAGTATGAAAATATTTAATTTTTTTACATTTAAGATCATGACTTACTTCACCATCAAGGCATCCAAAAAGCCCAACAATCCATCACTTTCTTGACCTAATTCTATTCACTATAAGTTCACAAACCTATTGCAAGCACAAGGGACGAAAATCAGAGACAAAAGAACACCTTTCACATTGCAAATTTTTCAAGAAAAATCAATTTTTGGTTTTGGCCATTGGGATTGTTTCAAGGCATTCCAAAGGTTTCAATACATTCCTTGATGTTCACTGAATTCATAACAATCTTTATCATCACTCAAAACCTCATAAATCATTGAAACCGATTCTTCATATGTCCTTGAAAACCAAGTTTTCGATTTCACATAGATATGCACTTTAACATGATTTTGATGATTGAATATTGTTTATAATGCTTCATAGATTGTTTATGGACATTTGGTTTTGAGTTTTGATGCAGGATTGATGATATGCCATAGTTAGGGTTTCGAGCTTCCATTTTAGGAACCATGGCTAGACACGATTTCACATGAAATTGATGACTTAATTGGACTCATAGGACCTCCTTTGATTGAATTGTATCATTAGAATGAATTTATTTTGCGTATTGTGATGTTTTTGATATGTAGGACCTGTAGTGACACAAAAGAAGCGTCACTACAAGTTATAGTGATGAACGACTGTCACTATAACCTAACTGGACGGACCAGCGAAGAAGATGAAGCCTGCGCGCGAAAATTTGATTTTTAAATTTTGTTTTATTATTTAATTAATTGTTTGTATCTTATTTCACAAAGGATGCAGTGGCTCGGTTGGTGAGGAGGGCGCGTGTGGAAACCAATGAACCTGGATTCGATTCTCAGGTTTTGCAATTTTTTGTTTTATTTCATCATAATTATCAGGTTGTATATTTATTTATCAGTGTTTGTTCTTTAGTCACTAGCACGTGTTAGCCCAGTGGTATGGTTTTGTTATGGTAAGGGGGAGGTCCTGGGATCAAAACCAGGCCCCTCCACCTTTCTTTTTTGTCACTTATTTTATTTGTTTTATATAATTAGTAAAAATTAATTAATTGTTTAATATTAAAATCAATAATTTTATTTAAAACAATAATTAAACTTTATATTTTTATTAATTTAATAATTTTTCTTGATTATTCATTTTAATTAATTTTATAATAATTTTGTACATAATTTTTACTATATTTAATTTGTATATAATTTACTTAAGTTTTAATTAATTCTTTAAACCTAAATTCTTAACCCTAATTTTCTTAATTAAAATACTAACCCTAATTTTTTCTATTAACCCTAAAAATCTAATTTATTTTTCTAAACCCTAATTAATATATTAACCTTTATTTCTATTATTGTGTAAATAATTTAATATATTTTTTAATATTATTATTAAATTGTTATATTTTCTTAATTAATCTCTAAAAAATTTATAATATTTGTCTAACTTAAAATGATTTCTCTTTTAAATTTTAATCTTGATTTCTTTATTTCTTATTATTATCATTATTATTGTTATTTTATTATTATTGTTTATTTATTATTTTTATTATATCTATTATTACAATTTTTATTTGATTATTATGTATCTGCTAAAGCCATGTAATACTTATAGGTTTTCTATCTTTATTTTATTTTGTAAATATTTTATTGTATGGTTAGTAATTTTAGGGTGTGTATAACCTAAATGTGATTAAAAATAACTTAGAAAATTAATTTAAATAAGATAAATATTTGAAACAAAACACTCACACACGTAAGTCGATCTTTGATCGCCATCTTGCACTTCCTAGGTTACCCCTTTCAGTTGCCTTAAAACAAATGGTCAAGTCCCTCGAATATAGGGGTGTCTTAAGCAAAGTCCCTTCGAATATAAATCATCATATTCCCTATGGTTTAAAAGATCAAGTCCCTTCGAGGTTGCCTACGATAAAGATCTTGTCCCTTCGAATAAATGATGATAGTCCCTACGAATTGCTAAAGACACCCTTACTTAAGTTGTCTTCTATGACCATACGATGACCCTACGCTTGTCCCTTACAAATCCAAGGTAATGACTACTTATTCCTTAATAATAGGGATAGTCTTACCATCGAAAGAACATACGAGAACATGAAAGACTTAATCTAGGGTAGGTACCTCTTAGTTGCTTGCTCACATTTCAAAATACTTTTTACACCTCACTTTCCTAAATATTTTTCAAAATAAGGCTTTGTATACATCCATACGAGGATCATTACAAAGTACTTAGAAAAATTTCTAATCACACACTACACTCTTCAAAAAAAACAATTTAAGTGAGCTAAGTAACTAAGAGCCCATGGATAACCATGGATATAAAGGGTGCTAACACCTTCCCTTTGTATAACCTACCCCCTGAACTCAAGTCTTTTAAAATAGGTCTTTCCTGTTCTTTTATGTCCATTCCATTTGGATAAAATAAAAGTCGGTGGCTAATCTTGCTATCCGTAACATGACTAAAAGTCAGTTCTCCCACCGTGTTATAGGTACGCGTATGAGAGATTGACATTGCGCATATTAGGTGGGGCTTACGCGTAATGGGTCTGAGGATTTTGGGCAATACGCGTATGACCTTGGGCAATACACGTATGGACAACTTGAGTGTGCAGTTTTACCGTTTTTGTTATTTTTGTCCTGATTTCATGTTCGAAGCAGTTCCGATTGGTCTGAGAGGTTTGGGTAAATGCCCGAACTTGTTAAGTGTACAATTAGTAATGAAAATAATCAATTTAGAAATTTTAGTGAATTAATTCAATAATTAGTTAATTCGTGAACTAATGCCTAGTGAGGCGTGAGGATTTGTCGGATTAAACTGTTTGTATGTTCTGAGTTGTCTTAGTACAGTAGTGGTAATTCTTTGGTGAATTACGGTAAGTATGTGGCTTACGTCTGATCAGGAGGATCATGTGATATGCTTAATTGTTAGTTATATTGTACATATTGTATTGTTTGTGCATTTGCACAACATATCATGTGAGTCTGCTAGGTGGGAATCTATGGTAGATGCCTAGTAGGTTCGGACTCGGTATGTGGAGTCGTAGTGAGATAATTTGTTGCTCAGTGGCGTGTATACGAATTATCCGGATTCTTCAAGAATCAGGTTCGATTAAATGAACCGTATATTTGGTACCACATGCATTGTGTCAAGTCCTGAAGTCACATTGCATTATGATGTGTATGTTGTGATTATGTAATGATTGTATAAGTGTGTACGTGTGTGTGTATACTACTATTTAACATGTGTTATACACCGTTATGTATTGAATGTAGTTCTCACCCCTTTCTTGTTTGTTGTGTTTGTGCTTTTTTGGAAGTACAGATAATCCAAGTACTTGAGTTGTATGTGGAGTGTGTGTTGCTTGATCGAGTCTTAGGAGTCGCTCTGATATGTAACACGAGATTTTGGGGATTTATTTCATTTGTTATTTTTATTGAATTTTGTTACGTATCGTTGATTTATAATTTTTGAGAACCACGATTTTATGTGGAGTTTTTTATTTATTTTGGCTAGTGTGTCATGAGGTTTAATGACAATGACTTTCCGTTGTTTTTATGCACTTATGAGAAAAGAATAAATGAAGTAATTAAGACTTCATAGTTTATTTTGGAATTATGTGACATCTTACTTTTAAGGAAAAACTCTGTATTTTCATATTATATACATATTTTTGAAAATGGGAAAGTGAGGTGTTACAATTGGTATCAGAGCAGGTCGGTCCAATCAACCATGTATAGTAGTGGAGTTAATCCTTAGAATAGGAGTAGATTGTGTGTTCTAACCTTGTGTTGGTTTTTGAACAATATGGCAGGAAGGGATGATGTCGCTCTTGCTGCTGCTATGCAAGATATGACACATGATATAGAGAACATTGGCCTAGTTGTTGGTGATGCGCAATTCCATGACTTATACCAGTTCTGGAGTAACAATTCGCCTACGTATGAGGGAAGTATTCTTGATCCCGAGGTTGCACATAAATGGTTGAAGGTTGTTGAAAATATCTTCAGGAGCATGGGATAATAATCGCCAAAAGTTGGAAGCTGCAGGTACAAATATTACTTCGACAGTGTTTCAGGCTGAATTTCTAGAGAAGTATTTTCTAGAAGATATCTGTAGTGCTAAAGAGGTGGAATTTTTAGAGTTGAAACAAGGTAGCATGACTGTGGCTGAATATGTTACTCGGTTTGAAGAGTTGGTACAATATTATGCTCATTACAATACTGAGGAGGCTATAACTTCGAAGCGTTTGAAATTTGAAAACGGGCTATGTCCCGAGATCAAACGAGGAATTGCTTGTCAGAATATCAGAAACTATCCAAAACTGGTAAGCAAAATCCGAATTTATTATAATGATAACAGGGCCCAGATTTCTCATTACAAGGATATGAATGATCAGAAGGGTAAATCGAGGTTTAGGGGTACACTTTATAGTGCTCCAGCTGATAAAGGGAAATAAAAAGGTTGTTGTTGGTAAGAAGCCAAGTAGGGGAAGGGCGGTGCCCAATCCTACAAAGTGCTTTAGATGTGGGGGCACATGTCACTGTGTTAATGAGTGTACAAATGAGGTTAAGAAGTGCTTCAAATGCAGACCACCAGATCACGTCGTAGCATATTGTAGAACTAAGGTTCCTACATGCTACAACTGTGGTGAAGAGGGTCATATTAACATGCAATGTGAAAAGCCTAAGAAGTCCCAGGCAAGTGGAAAAGTGTTTGCATTGGTGGGAACCCAACCCACCAGTGAAGAGCGTTCCATCAAAGCTACTTGTTTCATTTATGACATTTCTTTTATTGCTATTATTGACACGAGTGTAACCCACTCATTTATTTTTGTGGATTGCGTGAAGAGATTAGGGATTGTGTCGTCTACTTTAGATCAGAGAATGACTATTAAGACTCCATCTATTGGTTCTACGGTTACATCTTTAGTGTGTTTGAAGTGTTTGTTGACTATATTTGGTAAGGATTTCAGAGTGGACTTGATTTATTTGCCACTCAGTAATCTAGATGTTATTTTGGGAATGAACTAGTTGGAATTCAATCGAGTTTATATTGACTGTTTTAGAAAGTGATTGTTGTTCCTTACTCCCGAAGAGGAATCATTGGCAGATTCCTTATCTACCAAGGAATTGAGGATCTTGTTGGAGAGTGAAGCCAAGATATTTGTTGTATTTGCCTTATTATCAGCTGAAAGCAAGCCTCAGTTGAGGAGTTACCAATAGTGAATGAGTTTTTTGAAGTGTTTCCTGAGGATATTACAAAATTACCTTCGACGAGAGAAGTTGAGTTTACTATTGATCATGTTCCTGGTACGAGACCTATTTCTATGGCGCCGTACATGATATCTGCGTCAAAGTTAGCAGAATTGAAATATCAAATTGGAGAATTGCTTGATAAGAAGTTTATTAGGTCAAATGTGTAACTGTGGGGAGCTCCAGTGCTATTGGTGAAAAAGAAGGATGGTAGTATGCGTCTATGTATTGATTACCGTCAGTTGAATAAAGTGACCATTTAGAATAAGTATCCACTTTCGAGGATTGATGATTTAATTGACCAGCTAGTTGGGGCTCGTATTTTTCAGTAAAATTGATTTGAGGTCGGGTTATCATCAAATTCGGGTAAAGGAAGATGATATTTAGAAGATTGCGTTCAGAACTCAATATGGACATTACGAATATGCAGTGATGCCTTTCAGAGTGTATAATGCGTCAGGTGTGTTTATGGAGTATATGAAATGTATTTTTCATTCTTATATGATCAGTTTATTATGGTATTTATTGATGACATCTTTATATATTCCAAGTCTGAAGAGGATCACGCAGAACACTTTAGAATTGCATTGCATGTGTTGAAAGATAATAAATTATTTGCAAAGCTCTCGAAGTGTGAGTTTTGTTTGAAGACCATGAGTTTCTTGGGACATGTTATTTCTGGTGATGGTATAGCGGTGGACCCATATAAAGTGAATGCAGTAGTTCAGTGAGAACCTCCGAAGACAGTAACAAAGATCAGGAGCTTTTGGGTTAAACAGGTTATTACCGAAGATTTATTGAGGGGTTTTCTAATTTGGCATTACCATTGCTCAATTGACTAGGAAGAGTCAAGCTTTTGTTTGGTATGCGGCGTGTGAAGAAAGTTCTGAAGAGCTGAAAAAGAAATTGACATCAGGACAAGTGTTAGTCTTAACAAGTCCAAGTGAACCATTTGTTGTGTACTGTGATGCGTCTAAGATGGGCTTAGGCAGGGTGTTAATGTAAGATGGTAAAGTAGTGACATATGTTTCACGATAATTGAGGACACATGAGAGGAACTATCCTACCCATGATCTTGAATTAGTTGTGGTGGTTTTTGTATTGAAAATTTGGAGGCATTATTTGTAAGGATCGAGATTCAAAGTATTTAGTGATCATAAGAGCTTGAAATATTCATTTGACCAAACGGAATTGAATATGAGGTAGAGAAGATGGCTAGAGTTCTTGAAAAATTACGATTTCAATTTGAGTTATCATTTAGGAAAGGCCACTTTGAATATGAGTCAATTCGACTTGTAAGACACCTAGCGTAGTACCAATTTTCCCTTCATAATTAGAAAGGACCATATTATGGGGTTTTAGACCAGTGTCGAGCTTATCGATCTTAGAAAGCATAAATGTGGCATAAAATTGATAGTTGCACCATAATATACTAGTATCTTGTTCACAACTACATTCTCCACCTTTCCAGTAATGTAGAGAGGCTTTAAATGCCCCACATAACTTCAGTTGGCCCCTCAAAAAAAGCATTTTGCTCTTCAACACAAGCATTATTCATAATATAGTAGCACACAGGTTTATACACTGCCATTTTTGCCTCAGTGTTGGCATCCAAGTTCTCGACTTCAGTTATCCTGTCGTATTCTCTTGGCATGTCTGAGATCATATTTACAATCACATCAAGGGAAGCTTCTGAGTCTAAGTCAAAGTTATCTGTCATATTTTCATCTTTAGGCTTTATTTTAGCCTCTTCTTCCTTGAACAACTCTCACCCCACAGGCACCTTGTCAGTTGTTTCGTCTTCATAGCCTCTAACCTTGCCAACTATCAAATTGGTGCTAGATTTAGCTTGATCCTTTACTAAGGCCTCCCTTTGCGCCTTCCTTCGCCATTGTGACCTTAACATGAGATTCTTACCCTTGTATTTTTCAGAGACATATGCAGCCTTTTTGGATGACCTGTACTATTTTCTGTAGTCCACCGAAGAGCCCCTCTCTACATCGAACTTGGTCCACTTTGATTTTCCTTTTCCTTTAGTGTCGACAGGTTTAACCCATTTGTCCTTTGGTACTTTACCAATAGGCTTGAAGGTAGGTTTCTTTTCTCCAGGAACTTAGGATTTGCAGTAACATGTTGTCCTTGAGCATATCTCATTGGGTTAAAACCCCTTGGCTTTTGAGCATTTCTTCGCTCATGTTTTCCTTTGGCTTCTCTCACTCCCTGAAGGTTGTGGGCAACCTTTTTGTCAAATATGGCACTGCACCTAGGGCATAACATCACTTCAAAGTTTTTTCCTTGGCATCTGTGCAAGAAGTCAACAATTGTCTCTTCCTATTTAGGGTATACCACTTTGTTGTATTCCTCTTGGCAAACTGAGTCGTCAGTAGTTATGGCCTATTCATTCTTGATTTTGACCATGTTCACATCGACCTCATCCTTCAGATCTATCTTGGAGAAGTCAATGTCAATGCTTTCAGTAGCTTTGTCCATTCTAATGAAACCATCAATAGTTTCCTTGGTCACTATCTATAGATTTGAACCCTCAGATTCTTTATGGGACTTAACAGTTCTCCCCACACTAAATCTTTCTCCATCAGGTGATGTCTTGAAAAAGTACTCAGCAATTATACATATGAAGTGTTCCATATGGAAGCCATCAATCTCTTCAGTGAAATTGTAAAACGTAACATCATCAATGAATTCTTCAGTTACTTTGCCTTTCACATCTTTTCGACCCAAAGCTTCATCAATGAAGTTGGCTTCTGCAACTTGAAGAGGATATGTATCAATCTTCATTTGGTTTTTTGGGCTTTTCCCCAAATTTGAGTCTCCCTTCCTGAATAACAATCTGCACCAAATCCCTGAAAAGAAAACATTGAGAAGTTTTATGACCCAAAAAGTTATGGTATTTATAGAAACCTATTTTTTTTCTTTGTTCTAAAGGTGGTACTTTAGCACCTGGAGGCACAAATATTTGACCATCTTTAACTAACAAATCAAATATTTTGTCACATTTAGTGATATCGAAAGTATATGTTTTCTTTGGAAACATATCATTCTTTTCAGTTTCGACAGGGTTTTTTCCATTTGAAGGAACTAACAGCTTACAAGAATAAGGGGGCCCTGCTTCAGTTCAACAAGGTCTATTTCATTTTCGTCGAACTCTGTGGGTTCGTCATATATTTCTTCGACCCCCTCATGAAATCCAATATAGGCTATTCTTTTATTTTTATTTGCCCTAGCCTTTTTTTATCTTAGACGTTCTATTTGTCAAACTCTATCAGCCAATTGGTTCATGTCCCTCAAGTACTGAATGTCCAACTTTTTTCTAATAGAGTAATATAGGCCACCAACGACCATTTCGACAAGCTCATGCTCAGGCACCTGTGTAAAACACCTAGCCTTGAGTAGTTAAAACCTATTCAAATAATCATCTATTGGCTCATTAAACTTTCATTTAACACTAGCTAACTCTTTCAAACTGACTTTAGTCTGACCCATGTAAAATTTCTCTTGGAATAGAGGCTCCAATTGAGTCCAATTACAAATCAAACCAGGTGGTAACATAGTAAACCATGTAAAAGCATTTTTAGTGAGATAACTAGATAAATATTTAATCCTTACACTCTCATCACTTGTAATCTCCCCAACTTCGATCAGGTATCGTGCCACGTGTCCGACAATGGATTAAGTTGTATCCCCTGAGAATTTAGAGAACTTTGGGACCTTCGTCCTTGGGGGTAATTCAAACTGTAGTATGTAGTCTACTATGGGCGAAGTAAAATTTGGCCTAGTGAAGCCCATATTCATCCCACTTCGATCCATTATCCTTTCGACAATGGTTTTCAAGTTATTCTCCGCTACCATATTATTATGTCAAACCTGTTGAACCACATTATCTGCATTTTGGTTCCTATTCACCACCACCACCCTTGGTTATTCTTCTTCTTCTTCTTCAAGAATAAGGATTTGATTTCTCAGAGGTTCAACCTTAGGTGGTTCGACCACCTCTTGATTTTCTGGATTCTCCCGTTGGACATTTTCCCTGAATTTGACACCATGATTTTCTCTCATGTATTGTCTAGTTGGGTGACGAGTAGGGGAAAGTACTCCCATGAATTCTGCTATTCACGCTATTTGGGATGCCAATTGCTGATTAGTTTGAGTAGTACTCTGAATCAAAGGTTGAAAGACTTTTATCATGGTTTGAGACAAGTGTGTACCATTTGCATATCGCTCTCATCCATTTGTTGCCTTAAATAGGTTGCATATTCATTCGTCAAGCCAGAACCTTGGGTGGAATATCCCAATCCTATGGTTTGACTATTTCAACCCAGGTTCACTCTAGATCCTGATTCCTGGAAGGGCGAAGAAAGCAAATTTTCTAAAAACAATGCAGGCGCGTTACACAAGGTTTGCATCACCGTTGTTGGCATGTCATAAATTGGGTTCCTAGGCAAAGACTGTGAAAACCCTGGGGAAGGGAAAAACCTAATCATTGATATTTTGTGGTGGAGTTTAACCATTTGCTCTAATGTATTCTATCACCGGTTGAGTATAAGGTCTATATATCATCCCTCTTGTTCCTACCATCGAAAAACTGGTTTTGACACCATGTTTGGTATTGTTGATACTCTCGTCAAAGGATTTGGGGGGAGGCAGTACATCACTCGTAGGCATGTCTTGTGGATTGATGTTGGTGTTTGGAGCAGTCAGACTGTTTGGTTGAAGATTCGACCCAGTCGTATGGGGATTTGGATTACTTGGATTCCCTTGACTAGATGTCATTTTCCTCGTATTTCTTTTCTTTGTTATATATTCGTCTGTAGTAGCTACTTTTTCACTTCTCAAATGCATGCAACAAAAGATTACACAACACTTTGATCAACGAACACGTAAAGAAAAGGAAGTTATAAAACTTCTAAAAGTTGGTTACTTTAAAGGAAGTTACCAAACTTTCAAAAGTTGGTTACTATAGCATTGTCCCACTGGGCGTGCCAATTTGTTTACTCTGAAAAATAGTAAACTACCGTTGGTCCTCTAAAAACAACAGAATATTCTCAGTTACTCACAGGATCGGCCAGATTGATCCTAGGACATGTGCTATAATATGTTTTAATTGATTTTTCAGTGATAATGTCATAAACTCTTCGACAAACTTTATGAATTGTTTTGATAAAAAAGTGGAAATAAAACAAACAAGACTTAAAGTAATTAAAGTCGAAGGTAAAATGCAATGAAATGTAAATTGCAAGGAAATGTAAAAGAAAGCAAGTAAAGAGACAATAAATTGTTGAAGATTAAACTTGCTTGGAAGTAAAGAAATTCAAAGTAAATGATTTCAAAGTAAAAACTTGAATAGAAATTACATTGATATGAAATAGGGTGGTGATCTCATCAATTACATTCCCGCCTTCACTCGTTTCTCTACACACGAGTACTTTGAGTGTTTATGGAGTAACTTGTACAATATGATCCACACACAATTCTAATACTAGAATTACATTATTTATATTAATCGAAGGTAACTGTTATTGACAGTTTACTCCTAGAAATATGCCACTTGGCACTTTGCATGCTATTGAACCTTCAATGTGCACCAGTTGTCCCTTTTTCAAATAGAAAGAACCATAAGTTTCCCCCCAATATTGAATCTCAACTGCTGCACGTCGACCACTCACACGAACGCTCGGTCGAAGTATATTTCCTATACTTAGAAAATATTCTAAGTTTCAATCCTTGCATTCCTTGTGTGTCTTCGACTCAGGCTTTTTCAACATGATTTAGTTGAAGCCTTTTAATTCTTCCAAAAGACCCGATACTAAAGTCAACGTCTACTGAAATCAATTAGGTGTCAAAATTAAGAGCTAACAAGTATGTCATAAGTCCACGATACACATATGTTTAGATGTCATGAACTAGGAACATTTTTTTTTGAATTGTAATATTCAAGTACATACACTTTGTTTCCTTGAAAAGCACTATTGATGCATATAGTACTATTCATCTTTAAAAACGGTTGTCCTACTTTTAAAATTATATGTTGTAGTTCCTTCAGATATGTTAGAGTCGGCTTCCCATTTAATTTAGCATACCTCGTTGTTTTAAAAATATATTTACACTTGATTTTGGTTTTTAAGAAATAGTATTACATTTAAGGTCCTTAATTTATCAACTAATTTTTCTATCTTATAGTTAGCATCACGACCTAAACACATATCTTTTAATTTTTGGATAAAAAAAGTATGATAATGATAAATAGTTCGGGAATATCTATTTCAAATTTTTTAAAGTTCCTCAGATTGAGGGACAAAGTTTTCTATTTTACAATAATAAATATTTTTCAATAAAATCATAATTTAATTATCTCACCTTTACTTCCGAAATTATCTTAATTTTGATTATTCAATTTATTTTTAAATAAAATTAATTAATACATATATAAAATTATTAAATATTTCACAAATCCTTATTGAGTACCGTTTAGTAGTAGGAATGGCAACGGATCGGGTCGGGTGCGGGTTTCACACTACCCAAACCCGCACCCGAAATCAACACCCGAACCCGAACCCAAACCCAAAGGTTATTCGGATGGCAAAATAACACTCGCACCCACACCCGTTGGGTTCGAGTTTTTCCACCCAAACCCAAACCCGTAACAAAAACACAAAATTAATTTTTTTTCAAAAAATTTAATTAGTTTTCAAGTATATATATATATATATATATATATATATATATATATATATATATATATATATATATATATATATATATATATATATATATATATTACTTAGTTAATTATAAGAAGGATTATAAGTTCTATTTACTTCTATAATATTGTTGCTTACAAAATAAGATCTCAATTAAAATTTTGCACACAACCGAATATTTTGCACATCCCTAATTATAATTAAAATTAAGGTCTTCAATATCTTAACATTATAATTAAAATTAAATTCTACAATCTACAATTAAAATTAAAATTAAAGTATGCAATTAAAATTAAAATTAAAGTCTAAACGAGTGTAGTTTCGGGTTTCGGGTGTGGGTTTCACACTACCCAAACCCGCACCCGAAATATCGGGTGGCACCCGAATCCGAACCCAAACCCAGTCAAATCGAGTTTTCACCCGTTGACTCGGATTTGGATGCTGGTGAGGCCGTGGGTTTGGGTCTGTCTGTTTAGTAGTATACATGAATTGTTTTGAATGGAAAGTGTGAACAACAGTGACACACTACCTAACCACCTTACTAATCATTATAATTATACAATTATAATAATTGATTATTGAGGGATCATGTATCACTTGTTTAAATTTGACAAGTAATAAAGATGTTCTCCAAACGCATCCAAAGGAAACAAGCAAACAAAAGCATAGCGATAATCTCAACGGTGCCCTAGATATAATACTATTCTAATACTACTAACCTTCTCAATATATATCCCAATTCATCATCATCTTCCCCTCACATCACATCACACAATCCCTAAACTCTCATCTCAATTCCCAACGCCATGGATCCCAATCCAGGAACCTTCCCGATTCTCTCTTACGTCATGGCCCGTTTCCCTTCCCTAACATCCAAAAACACCGCCACACCCCCCGATACCGAATTATACGACATCGACATCGACATCGAACAGCCACGCTCAGAAATCGTCGGCAAAATGCCAAACCTAGCCGACCCCGAACTTCTCGCTTCCATGGGCCGGGCCATCGCCAACGTTCAGCAGGCCCGGTCCGTCCTTAACCTAATCGGCGAACGGCCGACTCACGAGGAAATCGACCACGCCAAGGCCAAGCTCGCGGAAACTGAAGCCCAGCTATCCCGCGAGCTGGAAGGAATCGTACATCAGCCAAGGCCTCCGGAGATCGAGATCCATGGATGGAGGGCTCAGCTAGCTGAAAAGGAGAAGCAGTGTAGAGAAGAGGCGGAAAAGGAGAAGCGGATTTGGAAATCGCTTATTCAGCTTGATGAGATGCACGAGGCTTATGAGAAGCTTCTTAGGGACTCTGAGAAGCGGTTGGTTAGAATGTATGATTCCGCTGGAGATGGTGATGTTGGAGGAGACGGAGATAATGGTGATGAGGTGAATGAAGAGGTTGTGGGGATTCTGCAGGAAGCCGATGGAAAAGGAATGGAAAGAATCGACCTTTCTGCCCGGACTTTGAAGATTTTGCCCGAAGCTTTTGGTCGGATTTCTGGTTTGCTTGTGCTTGACGTTTCTGCTAATCAGCTTTCGGTTAAGTATTTTCCACTTTCTGCTTTTTTTTTCTTTCTTTCTTTAGAATGCTATTAGAAGAAACTGATTCCAAAGTTACTAGACAAAGTTTGGATAGATAGTTAAGTATTTAGTGTTTTCATATTATTTTATAAGTTGCTTTATTAGGCTATCTTGGATGGAAATAAGCTGTAGATAAAAATAGCTTATGAAATAAGTTGTTTCATTAGTCTCACATTTGCCTAATAATAGATAAACTCCCTTAAGTCAATGCAAATGGCAAACCGGCGCTAAATTAGTAAAACTAAATACAAACAAATGTCTTTGATTTAGGTGCTGTGATAAGGGGAGTAGATCAGATGGAGATAAATCAAACAACTAGAGGAAGAGCAATATTTAGAAAAACTGTAAGAGAAGTTATTAAGAAAGATGTTGAGATTAACAATTTGGATAGAATAATGGTCCTGGATAGAATGTTATGGCAAGATTTGATCTATGTAGCCGATCTAACTAGGTGAGATAAGACTTGTTTGTTCTTGTTATAAATCTCAAAGGTTTGTTAAGATTAGACTAATCACACTATCAGTTATGCCTATGACATGAATTGAGCTTGATTTGAAATTTGAATGTGCTTGTTGGGCTCTGTTTGTGTCTTCAAACTTCTAGAAAACTTGTTAGTATGTTAGTTGAATAAACTTGGTGTTTGTACTTTCAGTGGCAGAGAGGATGTGTATTTTGTGTGCTTTGTTATGGTGTAGTTTATGAAATGTTTTGCTGAAGAATCAAGATTGCTCTATTGATAAATAATAACCACTTTAAGTTTGTATTTTATCTGTTTCATTTTGAATATTTATGCTCTTTGTTCTCCATTAATATTTTCAAAATCATATCAGATGTAGTCCTGAATTACTTAGTTGGTTTGGCCTTTCTTGCAATTCCACATATGTACTAACATATTCTGTGCGACACAATAGGCAATTCCTGACTCAATAGCTGGGTTGCAAAATCTGGAGGAGCTTAATCTCTCTGCAAATCTTTTGGAATCACTGCCTGATTCAATTGGGTTGTTACAAAAGTTAAAATTGCTCAATGTTTCTGGAAACAAGCTTACTGCCCTTCCTGATTCCATTTGTCAGTGCAGGTACGAAATTATTTTCGTCACTGACATCCACTTGTTTTAAGAATCACCTCATATGAGGAGTATTTTGAAAACCGTCCTCATGGACAGCTAAATTAGTGAAAAATGGAGCCAAATTTCTTATTTTATCCTTTCATTTGTGTTTTTATGCCTTTTAAGACTAATTTTAGTGTACAAACACTAAAATATCTCACTACCAATTCCATGTTCTGCTTCTGCACATGTCATCTCATTTCTTAAGCCAAATATTATACATGCTCAAGTCATTTAGGAACTTGTTCAAACTATTAATGTTCTTATCACTTAAATTATTTTATACTGAGTGATCAGGTCATTGGTGGAGCTGGATGCAAGCTTTAACAATCTGTCATACTTACCAACAAACATTGGGTATGAATTACCAAACTTGAAGAAACTGTTAATTCATTTGAACAAAATCCGATCTCTTCCCTCGTCCATTTGTGAGTTGAAGTCGTTACGCTATTTGGATGCTCACTTCAATGAGCTACATGGGCTTCCAATAGCAATTGGGAGACTCACTAATCTGGAAGTTCTCAACTTGAGCAGTAACTTCACTGATCTTAAAGAACTTCCTGAGACATTTGGTGAATTGACTAATCTCAGGGAATTGGATCTCAGTAATAATCAGATTCATGCACTTCCCGATACATTCGGCTACCTTGATAATTTGACCAAGCTCAACTTGGAACAGAATCCTCTTGAACTGCCACCAGCGGAGATTGTAAATCAAGGGGTTGAAGCCATATTGACTTTTATGACCAAGAGGTGGATTGATATGTTGCAAGAGGAAGAAAGAAAGAGCAATCAAGAAATGCAAGAACAAGTAGAGGGAGGCTGGTTAACACGAAGCACATCGTGGTTGAAGAATGTTTCTGGAAATGTAGCTGGGTATATCGGAACTGCTGTTGGATCTCCTATGTCACCAAACTCTCCCAAGGATACTTATCTTAATCAACAGCTATAAGGTGAGATTTGTCCAACTCTTTATCAGGAACTGCCAAGCATGCATTTCTGATGAAGATTGCAGATTACATATACTGTGTTTGTTACCAAGCAGTAGTTCCTGTTGCTACTTCCATTTTGTTCTCAACCCAATAATCCAACATAAGGGCAGGGTGCTTTGGTAACCCAATAAAATTAAAAACAAAATAATTGTACACTTCACGTGTTGTTATTCGAATGTAACGTGATTGAGTGGAGATAGTATATATTCTTGTTGCTTCTTGTACTAAAACTTTTTTTGTGTGGTGGGATACACTTCTAACAAAGGGAATGAATAAATTGAGTGGGAATACTCTCCATTTTTCTTTTAGGAAATTGAGAGCTCCATTCCTATAGTTTTATGAGCATGAAAACTCATAAAATATCACATGTTTGTCATTTTTGCATAAAATTATTAGTATTGGAGAAAATGGTGGAAATCTGAAATGGAGTTTCTTAATCATGATAAGTGAACAAGCAATAAAGCTCGTCGCTAAAATGTCTATTCTAATTATTACTTTTGATGTTGGTTTTGTGTGACTAATCACATATGAACTATCTAATCAAAGTTAAATGGTTTAGAATAAGTTTGGTATTTTAGATTTAAAATAAATCAAAATTTATGACATGCGATGCATATTAACAAGCAAGTCAGGCAACACAAGGCCAACAAGCAAGTCAGGCAACATAAGACCAACAAGCATCACAACATAAATCTAAAGGAAAGACCAAGATATCCTCTTCTGCAAGCAAGTCAGGCAACACAAGGCCAACAAACAAGTCAAGCAACATAAGACCAACAAGCATCACAACATAAATTTAAAGGAAAGACCAAGATATCCTCTTCTGCAGAAAAATCACAAATATTCCAGAAAACTCAAGAAAGACCCAAAAGATCCAAAAAGTAGAAAAATCACAAATATCCCAGAAAACTCAAGAAAGACCCAAAAGATTCAAAGAGTTGTCAATCAAAAGACCAACTAAGAGCAACCATATCCATCATATCCATTTGGGTTCTTTAAATGAGATCCGCTTAATTCTTTATGTTATTTCATACTTCTCAATTATTTAAAGGCAAAATACCCAAAATAGTCCTTTAACTCAATCACTGGGTCCAATATGGTCCCTTATCTCTAAAAAGTGACAAAAAGATCCTTTAATTTGTTAAATTGTACCAAATAGATCCTTTCCGTCCACCACCCCCAAACAGACGTTAACTTTTGTATAGGTGGCAGCTGACATGGCTTCATCTTCCTCCTTTAAACTGAGAATCTTTATCTTCCTCCTTTTCTAGGGTTTATGCGAAAATTTCTCTTCATCCATCCCCAAATTGATTCAAGAAATAGTAAAATCATAGAGTCACGAAGATGAAATCCAGTGGGTCGACGCCAACGCCAGTGATGAAAGCAAAACACGGTTATGGTGGGTGTTCTTCGAAGGAAGAATTGAATGTTAACACAAGCACAACTTGGAAACCTATATGTCATTGTGGGGATTTAGCTGTTCTTCGTATGGCCACAACCTTCAAGAACTATGGGAAACATTTTTGGGGATGTCCTAATTTTAAGGTATGTCATATGTATGTTTGTTTAAAATTTGTAGCTGTATTTGTGTTTTAAAATGGTTGATGTTGAAGATGGTATTTTGCAGGGATCAAGCAATGCTGGTTGTGGGTACTTTGGATGGTATTTTGAAGAGGTTGGAGATGAGAAGGAGCAATATTTGAGGGATAGAATTAAGAAGCTCTCAAAGTCAGTGGCAAAGGCTCAAGTGACTATTGAAGAATATGGGAAACAAATAAGCAAAATGGAAAATGACATGAAGAAGCTCATGAAGTTGATAAAATTCTGGAAATTGATTTTGTTCATAGGCCTTGTTGTAGTTGTTTTTAGAATCCTTTAGGATGTTGTTGAATCAATTTGTTCTCACTGTTTTTAGAATGCTTTAGGAAATTATTGTTGTTGAATTAATTTGTTGTCAAATTGTTGTTGTTGTTGTCAAATGTAATGGATTATTTGTGATCAATGGTAGTTACTATTGTTATGTTGACAGTACCATAATGTTAGCATTTGACAAAACAAAAATGTTAATTGCTACAGAAATGTTACATTGATAGAACTAATTGAAATAATAGAAATAATTGCTACAAAACAATAGTTGACAAAACAGAATTGACAAAACCATATGTCTCCATCATTGACAAAACAGAATTCTAACATTGACAAAACCATATGTCTTACATAATTCTTACATAACATTGACAAAACAGAATTCTTACATAATTGCTTATCATAATTGACAAAACACTTAACATTGACACAATTGTCTTACTTAACATTGACAGAATTGTCTTAACATTGACAAAACACATATATCTTAACATTGACAGAATTCTTAACATTGACATATGTCCTAAGGTTTCCAAGTCTTGGTTGATCTCTTTGTTGGTGTACTTCTCCTTGTTGTTGGGCCTACAGCAGTCTTGGCTGCACTCATCCTGGTGGTTGGGCCTGGGGGCATGAAAGGCTTAGTTGGCCTTCTGTAAGATAGCTTGTTTGGCCTTCCTTGATCTTGCTTGGTTTTCCTTGAATTATGATGAGGTTGAACTTGAGATGGCTGCTGAGACTGTGATTGGTCCTGAGACTGTGATGGCTGCTGAGACTGTGATGGTTGTTGTGATGGCTGCTGAGACTGTGATAGTTGTTGTGATGGCTGCTGAGACTGTGATGGTTGCTGTGATGGCTGCTGAGACTGTGATGGTTGCTGTGATGGCTGCTGAGACTGTGATGGTTGCTGTGATGGCTGCTGAGATTGTGATGGTTGCTGAGGTTGCTGAACATATGCTTCAGATGGCTGGCCTTGTGATACCTGCTGACTGGTGTGGTCCTTGCAGGTCAGTTTATTATGACCTGCTTTTTTGCACCTGCTACACCTAACATTAAACCCAGTCCTTCTCATCTTCTTGTCTGAACCATCAATCTCACCTTGCTCTAAATTTCTTCTTTTCTTTGGCCTTCCAGGCATCTTCCTATACTTAGGAGGCTGCACATCTGGATATTCAGTTCTGGCCCACAAATTAGAACCATTAACTGGAAAAATCACAAAGTCATAGACCTCCATGTATCTCTCCTTTCTATAATATTCTGGAATGTAGTCAGCAATGTTATAGTTTCTACTCTTCATAGTTGATAAGGCATGCACACAAGGTAACCCTGTCAGCTCCCATCTTCTACATGAACAACTTTGCTCCTTAAGGTCTATACTGAATTTATCTGCTTGGTTTTCTAGATGCCTCACCTCAAAAATATGTTCAGAAGCCATCCTATAAGCACAAAACAGAATTGAATTCACTAATAAGCAACTATAAGCACAAAACAGAATTGAATTCACTAATAAGCAACTATAAGCACAAAACATAAATCAATTCACTAATAAGCAACTATAAGCACAAAACAAAAATCAATTCATATACCAATTACTAATAATCTACTATAAGCAAACAAACAGAATTGATATACCTGACAATCTACTATAAGCACAAAACAGAAATCAATTCATATACTAATCACTAATAAGCAACTATAAGCAACAAAACAGAATTGATAACATTGACAATCTACTATAAGCACAAAACAGAAATCTACTATAAGCAACAAAACAGAATTGATAACATTGACAATCTACTATAAGCAACAAAACAGAATTGATAACATTGACAATCTACTATAAGCAACAAAACAGAATTGATAACATTGACAATCTACTATAAGCACAAAACAATTCATATACCTGACAATCCAAAGGTTGGTGTAAGAGCTTGTTTTTTCAACTTTCTTTCTTATGTTTGGTAGGACTTCCCCATCAGCCAGATTCTGATACCTCATCCTATTGTTTGCCCATCTCTCCATCATATATATCCTTATTTCTTCCACCATAGTAATGAGTGATTTAGCTCTTGAATCCAGAATAACACTATTGAATGCCTCAGACATATTGTTGAGGACTGCATCACATTTGTTATGAGTCTTGAAATATGATCTACTCCAATATCTTGGTGGAGTGCTGATCATGTGCTTGTATGCTTCCACATTGATATCCTTCATCCCTTTCATCTCTCTTTCCCAAGCTTGGTAATATGTGGACTTTGCAGCTTTCCAGATAATTTCCTTGAGTTTCTTGCCTGGATATTTTTTTCTGAAATTATTATAAAGATGTCTGACACAAAATCTTTGCTCAACTCCAGGTAGCAACTCATCCATGGCAGGTAATAAACCCTTAGTGCAACAAAAATTCCATAAGTTAGTACAAATAACATAAGGACCTATAAGTGAACATAACTTATAACATAATTACATAAGTACCATATAAGTGAACATAACTTATAACATAATTAGATAAGTACCATATTTACCTTTTGTTGATCAGATATATAGGTGTATGTGAGACACCTTTCTCTCCCACCTAGATCATCAATAAGAAGCTCCAAGAACCAAGTCCAGCTATCTTTATTTTCACTTTCAACCACAGCAAATGCTATTGGTAGCATTTGATCATTTGGATCTCTACCAATTGCTACCAAGATTTTCCCTCCACACAACCCTTTCAAAAAACAACCATCTAGCCCAATGAAATGTCTACATAATTTAAAACTCTCCTTACAAGCAGCCAAGCAAATGTACAACCTCTTAAAATATGGTCTCTGATCTGCAGAACCCTCTAGTACAGGATGCACATTGACTTTCACAGTAGAACCTGGGTTAGATCTCAAAAGTTCATGGCAATAGTCATAGATCCTTGTATAGTCCCCAAGAAAAGAACCATCTACCATGTCTCTAGCAGCAAATCTTGCTCTTATGGCCTTTTGCTTGCTAACACCTATATTCCATTTTTTTGTGCCTTTTCCTTTATGTCCCTAAGCTTCAATCTTGGATTGGATTTCAGTGAATTATGTAGCCTCTTACTTAACCATTTTGTACTCATCAGCTTTACATTGTACTCTCTACTACAACTATGGTTGTCTATGATCTTCCTTAGTTGCCAAGAATCCTCATTAGGTAACTTTGCACAGTAGGCTTCCCAATCACATCCTTCCTTGCATCTAACCCTCACACTTACCTTGTCATTCTTAATGTATCTAAGACCTCTTCCAGATTGCACAGCATATGATGCTATAGCTTCTTTAAAATCAGCCTTGGTTGTGAAATACATCCCAATCTCCCATTTGAATTTTGACATGTCTTTCTGTAATTTAAAAATAGGGTACTTTTTCCTAACAACATCACTAGTATCATCACTTTCACACCCACTTTGTAAATCATCACTTTCATTATCACTAACTTTATCTTCACACTTTTCTTTACCCTTATTCATCTTCCCCTCTTGATCATTCACAGATTCCATCACATCACCCTCCTCATCATCAAACTCATCTGATTCATCATCAAAACCAACTTCCATTGCACTGTCATAATTGAAGTTTTCATCATCACTATCATCCTCACTAACATCAGTATTATCCCCTTCATTCTCAGCATTCGGATTCACATGATCAGAACTGTTCACCTCAGCATTCAGATTCATAGGATCAGTATCAGAATTATTCACAGGATCAATGTTATCCCCTTCATTCTGATTCAAAACTTCCTCTTCCATCCTTGGAGTTGTATCATTCAAGGGATCAGTATTATTCACCTCAGCATTAACTTCCTCAAGCATTGCAGCAAGCACTTTTTCAGTGTCATCCTCTTCCATCACATCTGCTTCTACTTCATCAATTGGACCATCATAAAAATCAGGTTGTGACAAAATGTGTGTGATGTATATGTCAACCCTAAGGTGAACCCTAAACAAATCAGCAATCTCTAGGGCTCCTTTGTCATCAACCAAGGTGCTCATCCCAAATTGTGGATCCTTATAGTAAATTTTCCCAATACAGGTGTAACCTAGATCCTTAAAACAACCTAGCAGTTCAAAATAGCTCCATCTATCAACATCTATTTTCAATTTTGCAATCTCTCCCCCTTCGTATACACTCAGCTCGTCATCCACAAATGCACCACTGTGGTGAATTGTAAGACTAAGGTACTCACTCATCTCTACTGACAAAAATCCCTAATCGAAGTCAAATAACCCTAAATCAGTAACTTTTACGAAAAACCCTAAAACATACAAACCCTAAATCCACCACCCAAAAACAAATAAATTTTAAAGTAACTGAAATCGAATAACATATCAAATTGTAAAATCGAATACCTGGTGGATTATGCTTCAGAAATGGATTATGCTTCAGAAATGGATTATGCTTCAATGCTTCAAGCTTCAATGGCTGCGCTAGGGTTCCTCCTTTCTAATTTTCACCAACATTCGTACAACTAGTAATGAGACTCCTTAGTATACACTTTATGCAAACACATCCTACATGGCAGCTGAGTGTATCAAGCTAAGCTCCACATGTGTATGCTAACTTGACTTTGACTAACGGTTGCTGACGGAAGGACAAACGTGGTACAATTTAACAAATTAAAGGATCTTTTTGTCACTTTTTAGAGATAAGGGACCATATTGGACCCAGTGATGGAGTTAAGGGACCAATTTAGGTATTTAGCCTTATTTAAACAACTCATCAACAATTCTCAAATATCTATCTAACTCATAAAAAATCTAAAACGGATCCCACTAAATCTCACTATACATTATATAAAATGTAATTAAAAATTTCATTCAAATATAACAAAATACATTAAAAAAACATATTCAAATTCAATAAGACTAAAATAAATATATATTAAATAAAATAATATATAACACAAATAATTCATAAAAATTATATTTAAAAAAAAGAAGATAAATTTAGAATAGTTTTTAATTGTTGTTATTCTCACTCCCAAAACATTGTCATATGTGTTCTACCAAGTCTTGCTGAAGACGCCGATGAATTTGTTTATCACGAACATCAAATCTTCTACGTATGAACTCTTGAAAATCAATATTAGAATCAGTCAACAATGTTGTTGTGTCATTGTTTAAATGATCATAAGAAAAATCAAAGTTTCCACCATACGATGAACGTTTATCTTCAACAATCATGTTGTGTAATATGATACATGTATCCATTATACGCTGGAGTGTATCTAAGTGCCAAGATCGAGCTGGGTTACGTATGATTGCAAATCACGATAGGAGAACCCCAAATGCACGTTCAATATCCTTTCTTGCTCCTTCTTGATGTTGGGCAAACAATTTTTTCTTATCCCCTTGCGACATTGAGATACTTTTCACAAATGTGGCCCATTTAGGATAAATGTCATATGATAAATAATAGCCCATGTTGTATTCAGTGTGATTGATTGTATAATGAACTTCGGGAGCTCTCCCTTGCAGAACATCGTTGAAGACATTGGATTGGTTCAACACGTTAATATCATTATTTGAGCCTGCTACCCCAAAGAATGCATGCCAAATCCATAAGTCTTGTGAAGCTACTGCTTCGAGCATAACAAAAGGTTTTCCATGATCGCCTCAAACATATTGGCCTTTCAATGCAACAGGACAATTTTTCCATTCCCAATGCATACAATCGATGTTACCTAACATACCTGGAAAGCCTATTGCCTCCCTCATCTGAAGTAAGTGTTCAATGTCTTGAGTGTTTGGCCTTCGCAAATATTGTGCTCCGAATACGTTGATCACACCTCTCGTAAACGTATCAACACATTTTAGTGTTATGGTTTCACCGATTCTTAAATAGTCATCCACAATATCAGCAGACGTTCCATATGCCAACATACGAATAACAACAGTGTATTTTTGTAGCGGTGAAAGACTTGATCAACCAGTTGCATCAACCCTCATTCTAAAATACTCATCATGTTGACCTAGAGCTTCCACAATACAAAGGAACACAAGTTTATGCATTCAGTATCTTCGATGAAATTGTTGATTTGTGTATACTGGAGTTTCTGAAAAATAATCGTTGAATAATCGATTATGTCCCTTTTCACGATTCCTCTTTATATTCCTTCTTTGATTGCTTGGCCTTCTAGAGCTTGAGGCTTCTTCTTGATTTTGACTTTCTAAAAAAAACCTCATGAGTTCTTCATCCATACCATCATTCATATAATCCATGAACATTTTTGCGATGTGGGAAGGATTAGAAGGACCCATGAGAAAAGAAATTTAATATTGACTAAGATGATAATAATTTGTAGAAAGTTAAAGAGGTTGAGAATGATTGTGAGATTTATTGTATTATCGATGATTGTTTATAGGAGTATTTTGAATAACGGCTAATTTGAATAACGACTACTTTGGATAACGACTAGTTTGAATAACGACTAGTTTGAATAACGGCTACTTTGAATAACAACTAGTTTCAAAATACATAATCATACTAAAAATACTCAAAATACACAATTATATTAGTTAAGGCCATATTTTTCCCGAATCACATCGCACAAGAAATCATGAGCTTGTAGTTGTCTTGGATTCATATTTGATGTATCCTTTGAGAGGATTTGTAGATCATCGATCTTCAATCTTTCCTCTTTCTTCTCAGCCTTCTTAATCTTTGCTTCAACCTTTTTTCTTTCAATCTCGATTTTTTCACTCTCAAGACGTGCATAGTCTTGTGTAAACACTAACATCAAATCAATTTTCTTTTTGAATTCATCTTTGAATTCATCGTATTTAATAGTGGGAGTAGACATTTCCACCATCTTTTATTTATCCTTCCTTTTAACCGCCTTTTAACCGATTGGACGACGTAACATAGTAGGTGATGGTGGATTGTATTCGCTGCCCGTTGGTGTTGGTGGGTTAGAAGACGAAGAATATGCTCCACAAGCTGATTTTTTTGTTCTTTTGGCAGAAACTTCTGATGAACCTGCGAGCCATTTAGGTTTATCTTTCAATAATCTCCAAGCAGACTCAAATGTAAACTTTTCACCTTCATCTTGAAAATAGATTCTATATGCAGCTTGCATGATATTCTTCTCAGAGCTCCCGCTTTTCTGTGTAGATACAACTTGTTTGTAGCATCGAACAAACTTTTGAACAGATGTATTAATTTTGTGCCATCTACCTTTTAGTGTTGTCGGTTTCCTCTCTTTGTAATTCATGTCACGATGCTTGTTAAAAGCTTCTCCGATTCTCTTCCAGAAACTATCTCCTTTTTTATCAACCCCAATAATTAAATCCTTTGAAATGTTGAGCCATGATTGAATGAGAATTTCATCTTCTTTCGGTTGGAATCTTTGTTTAGGCGTATTCACAACTGGTCCAGATGCAACTTCTTCACTAAGGTTAGTATTTTCCAAGCTAACTTGAGTGCAAAATTATGGTGTTTCATGTTCTTGATCATTTGATTGCACACCACTTGTACCTATTTGAACTACATGAGGCATATTGTGGTTAGTTGGTTGAGATGAAAATGGTTGATACTGATATGGATAAGGTGATGTATGATATGAGTAATTTCCAATGGGTGGATTAGGGATAAATAGAGAGTTTTGAAATTTTGGATTATGGCGTGGATTTGGAATTAGAGGTGGATTTCCAAAATATGGGTTGTTTTGTTGATTTGGAATACAAGGAGGACTTCCATCATTTTGCATAAAATTGGACCATGTGTTATGTTGTTTGGGGTTCATTTTCAAATAAAATGTGTAGATGTGAATGAAAAATGCGTAGATGTGAATAAAAAATGTAATAAAATAAATTGCCTATTTATACTAATAGAAAAATTACCGTTGCAATTGGCCATTCAAAAATTACTGTTGCAATAAATTGCCCATTCAAAAATATAATAAAATAAATTGCTTATTTATATTAAAGAAAAATGTGATAACATAAATGTATGCCAATGTAATAAAAAAATTGCCTATTCTTACCGTTACTTGAATTTTTTGCATTAATAAAATGATTTTTTAATTAATAAAGTTGAGCCACTTTATATGTAGCAGTGTGTCTCTCTTTATGAACGTTGTGACTTTGGAAACGTTTGCAAAATTCAATTATTCATCTGCCTCTGACACATGAGCATTAATATATGTGTTGAAACTTTCTGCAACTACCGATAATCATGCTCTAAGCCTTTTATTCCACTAGGTCCAACCACAAGGATGAGTGCAACCAAGACTGTTGTAGGGCCAACTACTAGGAGATTAACACCAACCATGAGAACATCAAAGAATTGGAAAATTTAGATAGATGTAGTGCTATTACAATAGTATGTTATTATGTTAAGACATGTATGGTATTTTGCTAAGACATATGGTATTATGTTAAGACATGTATGATATTCTGTTAGGTTAAGACAAGCTATGACATGTATGGTATTCTGTTATGTTAAGACAAGCCGTGACTTGTGTATTTTGGCTAGCAATCAAATATTATGGTATTTTGTCACATACTATTGTTATCATATTTTCGTTTACATATTTCCTAAAGCAAATTTTTGATAACATATTTTTGTACCAAATTGGTATCAGTTGCTTCTGTAACATATTGGTAACATTTTTATTGAATATTGGTATCAGATATTGGTATTAGTTGCTTTTGCAACATATTGGTAACATTTTGGTCCCACATTTTTATCACATATTGGTATCAGTTGCTTCATAACATATTTCTGTAACAAATTGTTAACAAATTTCTGTAACATATTTTATAACAAATTAAGTAGATTGATAACAACAAATCTGATACATATTTCTTCATTTAATTGATAACACCAAAATCAGTACATTGATAACACCTTCATAAACAACAGATTCATTACATTGAGTACACCTTCATAAACAACACATTTCCATAAGCATTCTAATAACAACTACAATGAGGCACATGAACAAAATCACATTCCACAATTTTTTCCACTTCTGTAGGTTCTTCAATTCAGTTTCCACATTGCTTATTTGTTTCCCATATTCTTCAATAATGACTTGACATTCTACAATTGTGTTTGAAAGCTTTTCTATTCTATCCATCAACACCCGCTCCTTCTTGTCTCCAACTTCTTCATAATACCATCCAAAGTACCCACAACCAGCATGCATTGATCCCTATAAAATTCATCTATGTACATCAAATCTTTGCAGCAACAACTGTTATAATAAGAAAAAACTGAATTGACATTACACATACCTTAAAATTAGGACAACCCCAAAAATGTTTTTCATAGTTCTTAATTGTTGTTGCCATTTGAAGCATGTATAAATCCCCACAGTGAAAAAACGGTTCCAACTAGTGCTTGTGTTGACATTCGACCCATGCTTCGAAGATGACATACCAAATGCATTTTTTTGCTTCATTGATGGAGAAAAGTTATTCGATTTCATGGTTGAAGATGGATTTGGTGAAGAAACCCTAGATATGTCGTGAATCAATTTGGGGAAGAACCTCTAACAACAAAAACCCTAATCCAGAAGGCTTGAACAATGAAAAAGATGGAATATGCCATGTCACCATGCCACATATGCAGAAATAAACGTCTTTTTGGGGCACTTGACGGACATGACCAACGTGGAACCATTTAAAAAATTAAAGGACATTGTTGACACTTTTTAAACTTAAGAGACCAAATTGGACCCAGTGGTAGAATTAAGGGACCAATTTAGATATTTAGCCTTAAAAAAATTATTTGTATTTTTAAAAATGAATTTTATAATAATATTTTTAAAAATATTATAAATTTTTCTTAATGTCTTTTATAAAATTTTGACATTCTATAATATAAATATATATCATTGAAGATCAAAACATAGTCGAGATGTATCTCAAAAATGATTTTTTATGAAAAACTATTTGAAATAACTTCAAAATTAAGTGACTTTTTAAAATTTTGATATCCAAAAAAGTTTTGATAAAATAATAAAATATTTAAAATAATATTTTAAGATTCGCTATTCAAATCAAATTTTTATTTGAAAATTTTGAATTTTTTTAAAATATTTTCTTACACCAAAATTTATAATATTATAAAAATCATTTGAAAAAAACTAAAACAAACGGGTTCATAATGTCGTTTAGCACGAACCTCTTTTTTATACAAATGTTTCCTTCATGAATAAACTCAAGGTACACCCAAGAGTCTCGAACATATAGACGAGAGAACCATGTTGCAGTGGTGAATGGTTCATATTGTCGGTTAGCATGAACCTTTTTTTAATACAAATGTTTGCTTCATCAATAAACTCGAGGTGCAACCGAGAGTTAGACGAGAGAATCGTGTTGCGGTGTTGAATGGTTTATAATGTCGGTTAGCATGAACCTCTTTTTTATACAAACGTTTGCTTCATGGATAAACTCAAGGTGCAACCAAGAGTCTCAAACATATAGACTAGAGGACCATGTTACGGTGATGAATGGTTTGTAATAAGCACGTCAAAACAAGTTGTAATCTTTTTTTATAGACAAAATTGTTGTAAGTATTCAACAGTAGTCACATCACTCTTAGTGTAAGTATCACTTATGTTATCAGATTAAATGATGTCATCTTCTATATGGGGTTAAAATTACGGGTGGTTTAACTAAATGATGCCATCTTTTATATGGGGTTAAAATTACGGGTGTTAAATCAGTATGACCGTTCCGTTTAAGCCTATAAAAACGGGACAATGTAGACGGGTATAGTTGAGGATGAAGGCTAAAATTTTGGTCTGACCCGCAAAAGTTTATATAAATGTTTGCATCTGCAAAAATCCACCAAAAATGGGACATACATATTAAGGGTGCACGACTAAACTCTTGACCCACCTTGCAAAAAAAGTGCGGGTAAAATGAGCAGTGTTAAACGGATCGAACTCGTTTTGTCGGTCCAAGTTAAAGAGAATTTGTCATGTCACTCCCCATATATTAGTACCCCTTATTTTTTGTATTGACCAAAATCCTCTTCTCATTATTTACTTCATCTCAAAATAATATTTGGTCAAAAAATCACTTAAAAAAATAGTAAAATTCCAAAAATATGATATTACATTTAAAAAACCTGGTAGTTTATACCAGATAGGTCTATAAAAAATGAAATTAGTACTACTGAATATTTTGATAAATCTAGTATGTTCTGTATTTTTTTTAGATTTTTGAAAAATCCGATAGTTCATATCTGATAGGAAAAAAACGAAGTTAATATTATGCAATTTTTTGGAATTCGGTAAAATCATTTTACATCGTTTCTAAAAAATATGTTTTTACACCGTTTTTTTTAAATTCAATAAATGCTCGTAGATTTTTGAAAAATTCGATAAACTCATGAAATTTTCCAAAATTCCGGTAAAAGTTCATAGATCCCCCAAAAATCCGTTAAAACTCATGCAATTCTGCAAAAGTTCAATAAAACTAAAACTTTTCCCAAAAATCCGAAAAAACATAATATTTTTTCAAAACGTAAAAAATCATAAAGGGTATTATTGTAAAATCACTACTATTGTGGATGTTAGGGTCTCAGAGTAAGGTATGATATTTCTTAGACGGAGTACCAAGATGTTTGAGGTTTATTTAGAAAGCGTGAAAATCTTTAAAGATTGGTATTACCTTCTTAACTCCCTTACCGAGATGGCTCATGCCAACTTTTGCAACATAGACTTCGGTCTTCCTTATAAATGTTCAAACAAATTCTTCAAGTTCAGGTTCCAGAGCCATTTCTTGGCGGTTGTTAGGTCTTATGTTTATAGATTGAATGACTTGTCCCAAGAAGAAACCTATATGAAAAGGATATTGGTAGCATTCTTCGAAGATTCGGGATATGTTACAACATTGTTCCTTTAGAATTTGTATTCCAACACTTTGATGTTACAACCAAATATATGTATCTTATTAAACTGATTTTGGATCATTTGATTCACAAGGTCTTAGTCTCTACACAAATCACACTTACTATTTCCCAACAAATTTTTTAGTGTAGCATGGATATAGTAAAGTCAGTTTGTTGTTGTATTTCTAAGGTGTCTAACCTGATTGGTCCAAGCACAAACAATCTTCTCCTTCACCTGGTCCAAAATTGTACTTTCAACATATTTCAAGCAACATCAGGATATAACTCTTTTGTAGAAGAATTTATTATAGCATTCCATGCATGCATTATTCTTTCTACTATCAAGCACACCTTGACCATTTTTCTGTCTTCGACCTTCACATATTTTGTTCCTACTGTAACACCCCGGTTTTGAGATTAATTATTTATTTAATTAATTTAGCGTGAGTATATGAGCTATATGAGTCAATATGAAATACTTGAGCGGTGATAATTTGATGACGATTATGTGAAGGTTTTAAAGAATTTCTGGTTTATAGAATTATCGAGTATTTTTTAGTTATTGGAATTATTTTTGAGAATTATATTATTTATAAAAATATGATAATATATGAGATGAAATATATAAGGATATTGTTGTAATGTGTGAGGGATAAGTTATGGTATTATTGAGAAAGCATAATTAATACGTTAGGGTTACATAAACAAGTGGGAAGTTGAAAAATACATTTGGTACGTGGGAGTTAGAGAAAAGGTAGAGAGAAAGGAGAACAAGGGTTATGGCTTCATGAGGATATCAGAAGGGGAATCAAAAGAACATGGAGACTATTCGTATAACCGACGATAATCAAAGGTAAGGTTTGTAACTATCATTATTATAATTTAATTAAGTGATAGAAGTATGTCATTTGGTTCTGAGTCGGTGAGGATCCTCGGAGAATTTTGATGGGTTTGATGAAATAGGTAGAAAATCGGGATAGAAATTTAATTTTAATGAAAAACAGATGATGGTTGATTCACGACAGATTAATGATGTTCGGTAAGAAATTTGATGAAAACAAAAGAGTCAGATGAAAACTAATCGTGAATATATGGACAATAATTAGTTAGAAATTTGGATGAAGGAAAAATCTCAAAGGAAGGGTGGCGACTGCCACCCTGGGAAGGGATTGGGTGGCGAGTGCCACCCTTAACATATGACTTACACTACCATGCCCATGGGAAGGTGGCTTGCGCCACTAGGGGAAAGTGGAAAGGTGGTTGGTGCCACCATACTCCTAAGTGGCTTGCGCCACTATAAAAAGATAAAGAAAGGGATTTTTGTGTTGATGGTGTGTAACAGGTGGCGGGTGCCACGGGTCCTGGGTGGAGGGTGCCACCCCTGTAGCCAAAATTTTGTCATGTTTCTCCTATTTTCTTTAGATGATAATAAAAGCCAAACCGTGAGTCTATTTTCAATATAGTTTGAAACATTGAAGAATTGAAGAGGTGATTTTACTAAATCTATACTTCAGCAAAACCTTGTTCATTATAGGATGTAAATATCCAATGACTATTTTATAAGATTTTGTGGTGAATGTGTGTACCATAAATTAGGATATGATTGCCTATTGTGTAAAATATTGTAGACATATGATGAAGTGAGTATTTTGATGACTGTCATAATCTATACTATGGATAACTAATTAAGTGAACCCAATGTTAATGTCAGGATTTAGTGAAGAGTTATGCGTTAGAAGAACCTGTATGTGAGTGCTTATTGTGTGGAATATTGTGAGGGTATATTGAAGTGAATTGTCTAATGTAGGTTGTAATATTTGATGTTATATTGACTGTGATCCATAGGTGATTTATGTGCATGATAATATGTGATATATGTGAGTATAGCTTTCGAATCGTAAACCGGTTTTACATGCCGAATGAAGCATGGGTGTTTTAAACTATAAATTCATACGATGATGACCTGAAATGAATTGTTAGTGTTTATTATGATGAAATGATGATGTGTTAACCATGATGTATGTGTGTGATGTTATATGAAGTTAATATTATGATTTTGGATGAATGATTGTGCATTTTGACTAGTCGTGGTCGTATTTTATGTGTTGTACGCATCATGCATTCATAGCATATGTTAGGACGAAATGTCCAGTGATGTTTTGCAGGATGAAAATCCAGTAACAAATTATAGGATGTTCAAGTCCAGTGATGGCCTTAATCTCATCGTGCAGATTAAGTGCAAACATTGATGTAACAATGACTAAGTCATTAGTGAAGTTTTGGTACCGCATGCATTGAGTGTAATGAAGTTGAATTTCATGATTTGTGGCATCACATAATGTTGTGTTAAGTGAAGTATATGTAATGTTTTGAGAAGCATGACGTTATGAAACATTTGTAGTTGCTGTTAATTATGTTAAAGTATATGACGATATCTTGTAATTATTTAATTGTGTTCTATTTTATGTCTATTCCTTATCTCTTTTATAATAATTATGATTACTCACCCCTTCTTCTTGGAAATGTTGCCTCAAATGTGGGTAACTTGCAGGTAGCTCCAGATTAGATAAGGAAGTCTAGAAGTTGATCTGAAGTATGTATATTCATTCCGTAGGAATGTCGTGATTCTTGCTCTGATACATAACACCGGGGTTTTTGGTTGTTCGATTAAGACTCTTTTTTTACTTTGATGTTTCTGAAGATTGTATAACCTTTTTAAAAAGTGGCTTAAGTTAAATTTTCATGAGATAATCACTATTGAAGTATGTTGAGTATTCTTGAATTGTTATAAAACTACCTTTCATGGTACTTGTGTTGATTTTATAAACGAGTTTGAAACTCAAGTATCCGTTGCAAAATATTATGATGATTTAGTTTTGGTGTTGAATGCACAGATTGATTATAATTGATATTGCAACCCGTGTTATGGAGCAAAACATATTGTGGTAAGATGTTTAAAGAAGATGTGACACCCATGTCTGTGACTGATGATTTATTAAATTAATTGAAATATATTGTAAATATTCACGGAATTTAGTTGGGTGTTACATTAGTGGTATTAGAGTAGGTCGGTATGTCCGACCAAGTTGTATAGTGTTGTTTACCCCTTAGTATGCAACATGTGTGTGGAACATTGTCGGTACTTGTTTGTTTTCTAATCGTTTATCTCCAGGTATTGGTTTGGAAGAAGTGGGGGAGAGGACTGCTTCCCTGGAATTTTTTTGGTATGTGGAGTTGGTTCAAGGCGATATTCATGGTAAGAGTGCATGTATGTGATAATGGTTATATGAGATGTGCGCCGACTATTGACGATGGATGGTCTATTCCAAAGAATTGACGATTTGATGGGCCAATTTGTAGGCTAGTATGTCTTTAGTATAATTGAATTAAAGTCAGATTATTTTTAGAGTTGGATGAAAAGCGAAGATAGTTGGAGTATCTTGGAGGCAAGAGAGAGAGGTAGAACTCATGTTCATCAATTTCAAATTTTCATTTTTGTAATTATGGAACAGTCTTCAATAATAGGGGTATAACTTTTCACTCGTAACTCCTACTGAAGCGATTCTGGACTTTTCAGAAAGCTTACAAAATTCTCTACAGTCTGCATATAAATTTTGTCTTCTGCATGTTTTTGAAGAGGGAGAAAAATGTGTTTGAATATTTGGCTCTGATGCTGATTTTTTGTGGAAGTTTGTATACATGATTTCTTGGCCAACCTCCATTGTAAGGACGACAACTTTTTAGTCATAACTAGGATTTAAGCGATTCTTGAATTTCTGGAATCAACACAAAATTCTATTCATTTTGGAATATGATTTTGTGTCTGAGAGGTATGTATTAAAGGATATAAGTGTGTTTGAAGATTGAGCGACCCTAACTAAAAATGGGTAAGACGAGGACACATATAAGATGTTGTTAAGGAATGAAATGTTGGTATTAGAAAGAATGTGACAATATCATAGAAATGCATAAAGATGCAGCTTATATTGAATGAGAATGATTAGAGTGGAGATAACTTTGTGATTGTTATATTAAAAGAAAAACAAATTCAAGAGAGAGATTGGAAGTCATGCTTGTAAGGATACCAACATGGGTCAGGGATAATTAAAAGGGTTTCTATAGCAATTGGATATGAAAATTGTATTATTGAGATTGTGATTTGGGAATGATATTCAAATGTGAGAATATATGGATCCTTGAAGTAGAGAGATTTAGATGAAAACTAAAGATTTATGGACGTTGTTAAAGTCCTCTATGTGGATAAAGACTTCAAATGGAATGGAATGATTTATGACATGTTTGGTATTTTAGCACGTCCTGAGTTGGAGATATTTAACATTAGTGTGATGCTAATGCGAGTATGAGAGAGACTTGGCTTGCTGGTTTGGAAGTGTATGAAGTAAATAGGTGTCCTACTGGGAAGATATTCGTTTTCCATTGATTTAAGAGAGTCGGAGGCTAGATGTGAAGCTTGTGGGGTTGATAGATGGTCAGAGTGAGCAACTGAAGCGTAATATGTATTATGTGAATACGACTTGTTGGAGTCAATGGCCAAGCATTAGGTGATTGCAGGAATGATGCAAAACATTAGACATTCTAGACGGAAAGTGATATGTGAAAAGTTTTTGTGTTACTACCATGTTGGTATAAGTATTGAAGTATATGTTCATTTGAGTAAATACCAACTTTATTGAACTATGGCGGTGAAATAGAATTATTGGTATTATGGGTTATGTTGATGTTCTTATGACAATTATAGATGGTGATGGTAACATGATTGTGTTTCGGCCTAAGAGCGAATGAGATTCTAAAGTGATAAGACAAGGAGTGAAATGGATTTGCATGTTCATAATTTGAGAGCATTGCATCTTATTGGATCGTTATAGTTAATGATGTGGAATTTGGATTAGTGGTGTGTGAAGAGTCGTCAAAATGAGAGTTCTAGTTGAAAGAAGTAGATTTTCTTGGACTGTAAATTTTGGTGTTGAGATTGTTGTAAACTCTTTTGAGATTGATGTTGTGTTGCAGTGGGAAGCTCTGAAGTCTGTGATTGAGATTCGAAGTTTCTTGGTAAATATGTTTACTACCAAAGAAATCATTGAGGGCTTTTCTAAATGCTATTACCATTAACTTGGTTGACGCTCAAAGGTCGAGCTTATGTGTGAGATGTTGCATGTGAAGAGAATTCGTGTAATTAAAGGAGTTGACTATCGCTTCGATATTGCTTTTGCTTAATGAGAATGTGTTATATCTGGTGCATTATGATATATTTAAAAGGGGCCTCATGAATGTTGTTACTTATGAATCGAGACTATTGGGAACCAAAAGAGGAAATGATCCTATGCATGAATAAGAATCAACAGTTATGAGGTTGGTGATAAGATTTGAGTCGTTGCATATGTCGATTCTTATAGAGAAAGTTAGGAATGTCCGAGCAATTCAAAAAAAGATTGAGTCTATTGTTTGAGGAAATGCCTAACAGTGTGAAATGTGATATGATGGAATTGACTAGCGATATTTCGGAAGGAAATCAAAGAAGATCAAAAACCCTATTTGAGATCAATTGATGTGGGTTAACCAAGGATTAGAAGTGAAATCTCGAGTTAACGACAAAAGTGCATGATATTCGAAAACAAAACGTATGTTTCGGAACTAAAGAATAATATTTTGAGGAAGGGCATAGAAGTGAGTTAAGTAATTATCCAAGTGATACAAAGATGTATCAGATGTCGAAGGGATTATTTTGGTTATGCTTGTCAGACTTATCAGAAGTTGAAGATTGAACATCAGAAGTCTATAGGTTTGATACAACCGTTGAATAATCCAGAATGGAAGTGAGACAATATTTTGATGGATTCTATGTCGAATATAGATGGTTGAGAAACAAAGAAAATATGAGGTAAAAATATTTCCTTAGTGAAAGTGTTGTGGAGTGGACCAGCTGGCAAAAGTTGGACTTGAGAGGTTAGAGATCAGATGAGGGAGTCATATCTGACTCTATTTACTCTAGTAAATTTTCAAGGAAGAAAATATTCTAAGTGGGGGAGAGTTGTAACACCCCAATTTAGAGATTAATTATTTATTTAATTAATTTAGCATGAGTATATGAGCTATATGAGTCAATATGAAATACTTGGGTTCAATGATAATTTGATGACGATTATGTGACAATTTTAAAGAATTTTCGGTTTATAGAATTATCGAGTATTTTTTAGTAAATAGAATTATTTTCGAGAATTATATTATTTATAAAAATATGATAATATATGAGATAGAGAGTATAAGTTTATTATGGTAATGTTCGAGGGATAAATGAGTGTATTGTTGAGAAGGCATAATTAATATGTGAGGGTTATATAAACAAGTGGGAAGTTGAAAAATACATTCGGTACATGGGAGTTAGAGAAAAGGCAGAGAGAAAGAAGAACAAAGGTTATGGCTTCGTGAGGAGATCAGAAGGGGAATCAGAAGAACATGGAGACGATTCGTATAACCGGCGATAATCAAAGGTAAGGGGTTTGTAACTATTATTATTATAATTCAATTAAGTGATAGATGTATGTTGTTTGATTATGAGTTGGTGCAGATCATCGAAGAATTTTTATGGGTTTGATGAACATAGGAAGAAAATCAGGATATAAATTTAATTATAATGAAAAATAGATAGTGTTTGATTCATGACAGATTAATGGTGTTTGGTAAGAAATTTGATGAAAATAGAATAGTCAGATGAAAACTAATCGTGAATATATTGACGAGAATTGGTTAAATTTTTGGGTGAAGGAAAAATCCCAAGAGAACGGATGTCAATTGCCACCCTGGGAAGGGATTGGGTGGCAAATGTCACCCTTAACATGTGGCTTACGCCACCATGCCCTTAGGAAGGTGTCTTGCGCCACTAGGGGAAAATGGAAAGGTGGTTGGCGCCACCATACTCCTAAGTGGCTTGTGCCACTATAAAAAGATAAAGAAAGGGATTTTTGTGTGAGTGGTGTGTAACAGGTGGCAGGTGCCACAGGTCCTGGGTGGCGGGTGCCACCCTTGTAGCAAATTTTTTGTCATGTTTCTCCTGTTTTCTTTAGATGATAATGAAAACCAAATTGTGAGTCTGTTTTCATTATATTTTGAAACATTGAAGAATTGAAGAGGTAATTTTACTAAATCTATACTTCAGCAAAACCTTGTTCATTATAGGATGTAAATATCCAGTGACTATTTTGTAAGATTTTGTGGTGAGTGTTTGTACCATAAATTAGGATATGAATGCATATTGTGTAAAATATTGTGGACATATGATGAAGTGAATGATTTGATGATTGTTATGATTTATACTATGGAGAACTGATTAAGTGATCCCAATGTTAATGCCAAGATTTAGTGAAGAGTTATGTGCTAGAAGAACCTGTATGTGAGCCCTTATTGTGTGGAATATTGTGAGGCTATATTAAAGTGAATTGTCTGATGTAGGTTGTAATATTTGATGCTATATTGGCTGTGATCCATAGGTGATTTATGTGCATCATAATATGTGATATATATGAGTAAAACTTTCAAACCGGTTTTACATGTCGAATGAAGTATATGTGTTTTAAAGTATAAATTGATACGACGATGACCTAAAATGAATTTTAGTCTTTATTATGATGAAATTATGATGTGGAAACCATGATTTATGTGTATGATGTTATATGAAGTGAATATGATGATTTTGAAGGAATGATGGTGCGTTTTGACTAGCCGTTGTCATATTTTATGTGTTCTACGCATGATGCATTCATAGCATATGTTAGGACGAAATGTTCAGTGATGTTTTGCAGGATGAAAATTCAGTAATGAACTATAGGATGTTTAGGTCCAGTGATGGCCTTAATCCCATCGTGCGTATTAAGTGCAAATATTGATGTAATGACAACTAAGTCATCAGTGAAGTTTCAGTACTACATGCATTGAATCTAATGAAGTTGCATTTCATGATTTGTGGCATCGCATGATATTGTGTTAAGTGAAGTATCAGTGATGTTTTGATAAGCATGACATTTTAACATGAAACTTTTGTAGTTGTTGTTAATTATGTTGAAGTATATATGATATCTTGTAATTATTTAATTGTGTTCTATAGGATGTCTATTCCTTATCTCTTTTATAATAATTATGATTACTCACTCCTTCTTCTTTGAAAAGTTTCCTCAAATGTAGGTAACTTGCATGTAGCTCCATATTAGATAAGGAAGTCTAGAAGTTGCTCCGAAGTATGTTTATTTATTCCGTAAGAATGGCGAGAGTCTTGCTCTGATACGTAACACTGAGGTTTTTGGTCGTTCGATTAAGAATGTCATGTTTTACTTTGATGTTTTCGAATATTGTATAACCTTTTTATAAAGTGTCTTAAGTTAAATTTTCATGAGATAATCACCATTGAAGTATGTTGGGTATTCTTGAATTGTCATAAAACTACCTTTCATGGTACTTGTGTTGATTTTATAAACGAGTGTGAAACTCAAGTATCCGCTTCAAAGTATTATGATGATTTAGTTTTGATGTTGAATGCACTGTTTGATTATAAATGATATTGTAGCCCATGTTATGGAGCATGACATATTGTGGTAAGGTGTTTAAGAAGATGTGACACACATATTTGTGACTGATGATTTATTAAATTAATTTAAATATATCGTGAATATTCGCGTGGTTTATTAGGGTGTTACACCTACCGAAGGTTTAACTCAACTTCTCACATTCTTTGTTATATGATATCTACACAACAATGCATAAGAAATAGGAAATACTTTTGCAACTGAATTCATCAAAGCGGTAACGCGGTCAGTGACAATTACTTTCAACGTGTATTCTATGTCCTTCAACATTGCCTGACACACCTTTAAACCCAAGTAACATTCTTCTCTTTTTCTCTTTCTAGAAATGAAAATCTGTCATAATAAGTCTTTTTAGTAGAGGTAACACCAACAATTTCTAATATACATTGAATCAATGATGAGCTTAATAGGAAACATATTGAACAACTTGATGGAATCAGGATGAATCCAAAATATATGTTTAACAATTACTCCATCCTTACATGTTCGATTACTAGATACATAATTGTTATCATCTGAAACTACTTGGCTTAACTTCGTGCCATTCACTGTTGTAACACGGTGGGAGAACTGACTTTAGTTATGTTGCGGATAGCAAGAGTCGCCACCGACTTTTATTTTATCCAAAGGAAAGGCATAAAAGAACAGGAAAGACCTTTTAAAAGACTTTTGGGTCTTGGGGGTAGGTTATGTAAAGGGAAGGTGTTAGCACCCTTTACATCCATGGTTATCCATGGGCTCTTAGTTACTTAGCTCACTTTAAATTGTTTTTGAAATGTGAAGTGTGTGAATAGAAATTTTCATAAGAGTTTAATAATGATCCATGTACGGATGCGTAAAAAAACTTGTGTTTGAAAATTGTTTAAAATTGTGAAGTGTTTGAAAAATTTTTTGAATAGTGAGCAAGTAACTATGAGGAACCTACCCTAAAGTTTAAGTCTTTCTGTTCTTTAATCCCTTAAGTGGTAAGACTATCCCTATTATTAAGGAATAGGTAGTCGTTACCTTGGATGTGAGGGACATATGAAAGGGACATTTGTTTAATGGAGACAACTGTAGGGTGTATTAAGCATTTTGGAGGGACTGTCATCATTATTCGAATGGGACAAGATCATATTGAAAGGCAACCATTAAGGGACTTGATCTTTAATTATGAAGGGACTAGATGACTTTTCTTTTAAGGGACTTGTGCTTTATACACCCCACTTGACCTTATGATTAGGCAACATTGAGAGGCAACCCTAGAAAGTGAGATGGCGATCAAAGATCGACTTACGTGTGTGAGTGTTTAATTTTGTATTTATCTTATAATTTAAATGACCTAAATTAAATTTTAAATATAATACATGTTTACACTCCCTATTTTACTAACCATGGCATAAAAATTAAATAATTTAAATATTTACAAAAAATTACACCAAGGAGCAATTACATAATAATAATAATAATAAGCAATTAAAAATAAATAGCAAAATAAATAAATAAGCAAAATATAAATAATAAGCAAAATAAATAAGCAATAATAATCATAATAGGGGTTAGTAATAATAATTAAAAATAAATGGGGTTAGTGAAATAATAATAATAAGCATAATAAAAAAAATAAATGGATTAGTAATACATATGATTAGTAATAATAATAAATAAAATAAAATAATAAATAAGAATTAGAAATTAATAAGGAAATATGAACAATTTAATTATAAAATTTAAAATTATATGCAACTTATAAAAGTTAAATTAATTATAAACACATAAAAAAATTATAATTACAATATTAAATTGGCATAAATTTAATTATTTTTAAACACATATATTTAAAAACTATAAAATTTAGATTATGAGAAAATTATAGAAATAATTACATATTATAAAAAGAAATTGATTATAATTGTATTTACAAAAATTAATTATATTAAATAAATATGTACATAATAATTATATTTACAAATAAAATTAGAAAATAAAATTAGGTTTTTTAATATTTGTTTAGAAAAATAAACTAGGGTTTATAAAATTAGGGTTGTAGAAAAAATAAGGTTTAATGTATATTCAAAAATATTAAGACCTAATTTACAAGAATAATTTATTTAATTAGATAATGCATATATACATTTTATAATTTAAATACATAAGAATAAAAACTAATTTTTGAATTTAGAAAATAAATTTTCAGAATTTAGAAAACATAATATATATATTTTATAATTTAGAAACCATTTTAATATAATATAGGAAATAATAAGAAAATATAAGAAAAGAAAATAAGAAAAATAAGCAATAAAAAAAAACAGGACCTGGGATTTGAACCCAGGTCCCTAACCTGGATAATGAAGAGGCTTGCCAACTGGGCTGCGTGCTAGTGGTGCAAGAAGAATGAACTCCATTTAGTTTTGTTCTTTAAACCTGGAAAATCATAAAATAATGAAAAAACCAAAAGGCCTGGGGGTGGAGTCGAACCCAGGACCTCTTAAGCACGCAAACATACACATGACCATCCCAGCTAGGTGAGCAAATCTGATATTGTGATGGCAACAACGCATAATATATAATACTTCATGATTAACCTGAAAAAAAGAGAAAAAAATGCACAAAGCCAGGTTTCGAACCAGTGACCTCACGCAGTACACAAACTAGCCTTACCACTGAGACAAGCATTCGCTTGTGAAATATAAACAGGATTAATTCATTATATTTTAAAATAGAAATTCAAATTGAATTTTGGCGCCAGCATAACTTCATCTTCTTCCTTGAGACTTACGAATTTAGCTGCGAATTTCTCTGCCAATGTACCTGCGAAAACCAAATTTGCAGCAACACCTATGGATCTCATACACGGCCAAAACTGTAAAATTCCAACAAATTAATGGTTCAGACATGATCACAAGACCATCTGGAATTGAACCACGTTTTCAGAATGAATTTATATTGGCTAGAACACAAAACCCTAATGGAGGTCATAAACCCTAACCATGGCAAAATCCGTATGGGATCATGAAAATCAAATTAAACTTTCCAGAATTCATCCAAAGCTTCAAGCAACATCAAATCAACAAACAAATTTCATTAATAATGGTTAAATAATGGAAATCGAAAAAAATATTTTCAAGAACAACCAAGCTTCGGGTTATGTATTATGGCATGGTTTTGATGCATATGAGTGATGATTCATGATCAATGAGGTCCAAGGAGTTTTCTTGTGTCCTTAAAATACCTTAAAGGGCTGTGTATTGAGGAATCCGAATTTGAGTTTGTGAAGGATTTTTTTATTTGTAAACTTACTCTTGAGGAGGCTCAAATTCGTGGCTTGTGATTGCAATGAGTTAAGTACTTATAGGAGAATGAATTAGGTCAAAAAGATTGATCACTTGTGTGGAAAATTTGATATGAAAAGATTCAAAATGATCATGCCTTAAAAATCAAATATTCATGTGTAAACCCTTGCTATTTTGGGAGGATTTTCATAACTCTTGTATCAATCAAGCTTAAATGTGATTTAAGACTTTCTAGAAGCAAAATTAAAATTAATTTTCATTATTTTATATTTTATTTGAATTTAAAATGACTTTTTAATATAAAAATCATAATAAATAAAAATAAAATAAATAAAATTATGAATAAATTAATTTAATTTCGTGCAAGATGTTTTGAAGTGGATTGGGTCATTATTTGGCAAGCCCATCTGGAAAAAATTGGTTTTAGACCTCCTTTTTCTTCATGAACCAACCCAAAATTTCCCAACTTTGCAAGGGCACATATCCTTCAATTTTAATGGTATGAGGGTGTTCTTGGACATTTTGGAAAGCTTGAAGAGTCCTCTAACCAACACCACTGTTTTCATGTCTATATCATTTACCAATCTCAAGTTATGCCCTTTTGAAGTTGTTGACTTTTTGTTGACTTTCAAAAGGACCTATAATGTCTTAGCTCATACCTTCCAAATGAAGCATTTTTGGGTTTGGCTTGTGAGACACAAAGTTGTAGAGAATTCAATTTCCTTCAAAATGAGCATTGGATGGAGACTTGGTGATGCAGCATGTGAAAGTTATGGCTGGTCAAAGTTCAGTTGACTTTTACTGAGGAAACCCTAATTTAGAAACTCCTGATTCTTGATGATCTGAAATCTCCTTGATGAATCATGATCAACCCTTGATCAAATGATGAATTTTACTTCATATACTTGATGTTGGCAAAAAATCATGAAGTTTGACTTTGGTTTGACCACAGTTGACCTCAGTTTGACTTTTTAACTACTTTGACTGATTTTGACTTATCTGATCATCTGACTGAGCAAACTTTTGAGAAAAGTCTTGAAACTTGTCATGGGGGTTCTTATACACATATAAGATGTTATGAAGCTCACTTGAAGTCTTGGAAGTTCATTTAGCCTGATTAAAGTCAAAACCCTAGTTTTGGATGCACTGCATGGGAGGTGCATTGTCTAAGGGAATTGTCAACTCTTCTGACCAATTGTGAACTTTGTGAACCTTGTGAACCATCATAAAATGTCTTGTGAACCTCATGGGAGGTATTGTGAACCTTTTGAACCTTGTGAACCTCATAAAGTGACTTGTAGACTTCATGAACCTCATGAAAGGCCTTGTAAGCATTGTGAATCTTGTGAACCTTGTGAACCTTCTTAGCACACAAAGTCTTGTATTGTAAGGGAAAATTTTTGGGTGCAACAGCTGCCCCTGTTCAATTTTCTGAAACCTGAGGGGTTAGATTGGTATATTTGCCAGTCGTGACCTGGAAGGTTGAAGGAGATTGAACACAAAAGCCCAAAAATTTGCACTCACCAGTGCATAAAGTGATGCAGATGGCTAGTTGAATATGCTTGAGTGGGCTTAAAGATGCCACTTGGAGAAAAGTTCTTAGACACATTTCTTGGAGGATAAAGCAGTCCAAAATATGAAGATATAATGATAGCTTTCAGGAGGATAAAGCAGTCCTGGAGTAATGATGATAGCTGTCAGGAGGATGGAGCAGTCCTGATGAGATAATAAGCTTTCAGGAGGATGAAGCAGTCCTGATGAGATTGATAATATGCTTTCAGGAGGATAAAGCAATCCTGAGGTAATAATAAGCAGTCAGGAGGATGGAGCAATCCTGAGGTAATAATGTGATTTCAGGAGGATAAAGCAATCCTGAGGTAATAATAAGCTGTCAGGAGGATGGAGCAATCCTGAGGTAATAATAAGCTATCAGGAGGATGGAGCAATCCTGAGGTATTAATATGCTTTCAAGAGGATGAAGCAGTCTTGAGAGATAATAAGCTTTCAGGAGGATAAAGCAGTCCTGATGTATAATGCTTTCAGGAGGATAAAGCAGTCCTGATGTACTAGAAGCTTTCAGGAGGGTGAAGCAGTCCTGATGGATGATATGCTTTCAGGAGGATAAAGCAATCCTGAGGGATGATAACTTTCAGGAGGATAAAGCAATCCTGATAATTATAAGTCTGTTTGCTGGATATTTAACCTGAAAACAAAGTAGCATTCTGTATAGTAACATTAGTTTATGCATTATGTATGCATGTATGATATGATGCACTTATGTAATGTGTTATGTATTTATGGATATGTATGTTATGGTATGATGTAAATTATGTATGTATGATATGACACTGCCGGAAGCGTCTGGATATCTTCATATAACGACTGCTGGCCAGGGAAAATAAATCCCGATTCGTTGCTGAAGAATATGAGGAACTTGTTCCCATCTTGTTTGATAATATATTATACATAACCTTCCGTATGCTGGGGATAGTAAGGTATAGATAACCTCCCGTATGCTGGGGATAGTAAGGTATACATAACCTTCGTCTTCGTTTGATAGTAGGGCAGATATAACCTCCCGTCTTCGTTCGTCGTACCCTTAATGGAAAGTAAATTCCCGTATATCCGTATGAGGATAAAAGAGATGGATATAAATTCCAGGGGAGATGAGACTTTATGAAGATGGATTCGTCCTACTGAGGGTTTGTAGTTGTCTTGTAAAGATGAACTGGCGAAGCTTCGTTGAAATCCTTCCCTCGTTCGTCCTTAGTAAATACTATTACTGCATTTTCATGCATTTCTGGTAAACATCAATCATATTAAGCATACATGCATTTCTTGTAAACATCAATCATATTCAAAAACATACATACATTCAAACACAACCAATGGACGTTTCGCTTATGTAAATAGGGTAAAAGTAAATCTGGATTCAAAAGATGGAATTTATTTATATCAAAAAGTGACCCATACATGGGTAAGTTTGTACAAGGAGACATAAACCCTAGTAGGAGGATTTTGTCATAGAATTTTACAAAACAAAAAGAATCAGCTATGTGGGAAATAATCCTATTGAGTTTCAATTCTACTATTGCCATTATCTTCAAGTATCTCATCTTCTGTTGTTGAGGCGGAAATAATTGGATTGAGCTTTATCTATTCAAGCTTGAGTAAGTAATACAACTGGTTGCAGTTTCATGGGTGATCCAAACGAGACATAGTCATACGCTTTAATCCCTAACTTTTGCCTGGATTGCCCTTTCAGGTTTTCAATCCACCGGGATACCCTTTTTTGCCCAAGCCGCCTTTTCAGGTTTTCGACTTGCCGGGTGTACATCTTTTCATATATATCCCTAATTTTTGCCCAAACTCTTTTGGTTTGCCGGGATGCCCTTATTTTTGCCTAGGCTTGTCAACCTAGCGGGTCTCTTTTTATGCGTAGTATTTTTTAACTATGTCTGCGTTTACAGGCTACGGGAAATCTTCACCATCCATTGTAGTGAGTATCATAGCACCTCCTGAGAACACTGTCTTGACTACAAATGGTCCTTCATATGTTGTAGTCCACTTGCCCCTAGGATCACCCTGTGGTAATATGATACGCTTGATTACCAAGTCACCAGCCTGATATACCTTTGTCTTAACCTTCTTGTTAAATGCTTTGATCATCCGTTTCTGGTACATCTGGCCATGACAAACTGCTGCTAGCCTCTTCTCATCAATCAAATTTATCTGGTCAAGTCGAGTCTGAATCCATTCATCTTCATCCAAGTCTGCATCCTTCATAATTCTCAAGGAGGGAATCTGAACTTCAATGGGCAGAACTGCTTCCATACCATAGACTAAGGAGAATGGGGTTGCCCCTGTTGAAGTACGTATTGTAGTACGATAACCATGAAGAGCAAACGGTAACATCTCATGCCAATCCTTGTAAGTAACAGTCATCTTCTGTACAATCTTCTTGATGTTCTTATTAGCAGCTTCAACTGCCTCATTCATCTTTGGACGATACGGAGAAGAGTTATGATGCTTAATCTTGAACTGCGTGCAGAGATCAGTAATCATAGTGTTATTCAGATTAGAGCCATTGTCAGTGATAATCCTTTCAGGGATGCCATACCTACATATGAGATTATTCTTAATGAATCGAGCCACAACATTCTTAGTAACAGATGCAAATGAAGCTGCCTCCACCCACTTCGTGAAGTAATCAATAGCAACCAGGATGAAACGATGCCCATTAGAAGCAGTAGGCTTGATCTCACCAATCATATCAATGCCCCACATGGCAAAGGGCCAAGGAGCAGTCAACACATTCAATGGTGATGGAGGTATATGTACTTTATCAGCGTAAATTTGACACTTGTGACATGTTCTGGAGTGTTGATAGCAATCAGCTTCCATGGTAGACCAATAGTAACCTGCTCTCAATATCTTCTTTGCCATAGTATGACCACTAGAATGAGTGCCAAAGATCCCATCATGCATGTCTTCCATGATCTCTACTGCTTCCTTCTTATCCACACAACGAAGCAAAGTTGAATCATGATTGCGCTTGTACAAAATCCCATTACTCAGAAGGAACTTAGCAGAAAACCTTCTCAGAAACTTCCTATCTTTGACAGATGCCCCTTCAGGGAATTCCTGAGCTTCAAGATATCTTTTCACTTCATAGAACCAAGGCTTCTCCTCTGCCCCTTCTGTGTCAATTTCATTGCAATATGCAGGCTTCTCAAATCTATCAATGGTAATCTTGGGAGCTTCATCATCCCAACTGATCTCAAACATAGATGCCATGGTGGCCAAAGCATCTGCCAACTGATTCTCTCTTCGTGGAATATGTCCAAAGGTGATCTCTTTGAAATGTGGGATCAAAGACAACACATGCTCTCTGTAAGGAATGAGATTATCATGCTTGGTATCCCAATCTCCTTTAATCTGACTAACTACCAGGGCTGAATCTCCATACACGTCAAGAAACTGAATCTTCATGTCAATAGCAACTTTAATACCCAGGATACATGCCTCATACTCAGCCATGTTATTGGTACAATAGAAACAAAGTCTGGCAGTAATTGGGGTATGACAACCTTCCGGGGAACTGATCACAACACCAACACCATTACCAAGTGCACTAGAGGCACCATCAAAAACCATAGTCCATCGGGATCCTTGTTCAGGTCCGTCATATTGTCCAGGTTCTTTGGTAATAATCATAATATCTTCATCAGGGAACTCAAAAATCATTGACTGATAATCATCCACTGCTTGATGAGCCAAATGATCTGCTACAACACTTCCCTTAATGGCCTTCTGAGTAGTATACTGTATGTCATATTCTGTCAAGATCATTTGCCATCTTGCAATTCTTCTGGAGAGAGCAGGTTTCTCAAATATGTACTTGATTGGATCCATCTTCGAAATCAACAAGGTAGTATGAGTCAACATATACTGTCTTAGTCGGCGAGCAGCCCATGCCAAAGCGCAGCAAGTTTTCTCGAGCAGTGAGTATCTTGTTTCACAGTCGGTAAACTTTTTGCTAAGGTAGTATATTGCCTGCTCTTTTCGACCAGACTCGTCATGTTGCCCCAACACACACCCCATTGAGTTGTCTAACACTGTTAAGTACATAATCAAGGGTCTTCCATCAACTGGTGGCATCAAAATTGGTGGTTCCAGCAGATATCTCTTGATTTCATCAAAGGCAGTCTGGCACTCATCATTCCATTCCATCACCTGATCTTTCTTCAACAACTTGAATATTGGCTCACAGATGGCAGTTAATTGGGAAATAAATCTTGCAATATAGTTTAATCGTCCCAAGAAACCTCTAACCTCCTTCTCAGTACGGGGAGCTGGCATCTCTCGTATAGCTTTCACTTTTGCAGGATCCACCTCAATACCTTTTCCACTGACAATGAAACCCAGGAGTTTTCCGGATCTAACTCCAAAAGTGCACTTGTTTGGGTTCAATCTTAGCTTGTATTTCTTCAACCTCTCAAACAATTTATGCAAATGATCAAGATGTTGCTCTTCATGCTGGGATCTGGCTATCATATCATCCACATACACCTCTATCTCATGATGAATCATATCATGAAACAAAGCCACCATAGCACGTTGATATGTTGCCCCTGCATTCTTCAAACCAAATGGCATCACTTTATAGCAAAAAGTGCCCCACTGTGTAACAAATGTTGTCTTCTCCATGTCTTCAGGAGCCATCTTGATTTGATTGTAACCAGAGAAACCATCCATAAAGGAGAATACTTTATGCTGAGCAGTGTTGTCTACCAGAACATCAATATGAGGAAGTGGAAAGTCATCTTTGGGGCTGGCCTTGTTCAAATCCCTGTAGTCTACACACATACGTACCTTACCATCTTTCTTAGGAACTGGTACCACATTTGCAACCCACTGAGGATAAGAAGTCACTGCTAAGAACCCTGTGTCGTACCTCGAAAAATACGATCCTAAAACAAAACAACAGAGTCGCCACCTAATTCTATTTATTCTACGAGAAGAAAAGGGAGATATAGATACAACCTAAAGGATGGATAAGAAACGGTTTACGAAACCAAATTCTAAGTTCGGGAGTCGGTTACGCAAGGGGAAGGTATTAGCACCCCTCACGTCCGTTGTACTCAACGGGAACCTCTTAGCTAATTATGCGATTAAATGTTTGATCTTAATTTTTGTCTTCTAAATGATTATTAAATATGTTTGTTCTTAAAGGGACTTAAAGTTTTAAATTATTACAACTGAGAAAAGATTGATTTTTTTTTTTTAATTATTGATTTAAACGGAGCAATAATTAAATTTTTATTAGGGTGCTCGCGAAGGATTAAAATCCTCGTGCCTACGTATTCCCTTGTGCAATGGGAAAGTCAGAGCTCCGTAGTTCGTGCTACTACGGTCTGTGATTTTTTTATTGAACGATTGTTTAAAACGCATTCTACTGTTAAGCATTGGCTTATACTCGCGGTGGAGGTTGAAGCGCTAGCTTGTTCGAGAGATAGAATGATTTAAACAATGTTCGTTTTAGAAGAAAGTGTTTGACTTTGTTAAAGGTGTTTTAAAACGAGAGGGCGAATGAACCACGCGTGGGGCTAGCCCATGTTGCGGTTGCATTCAAAAACGTGCGGAGTGCGAGACTCCGGAGTTCAGTTACTCGCTAATTAATTATGAAAATGCTTTGAATTGATTGGTATGTTTTAATTTGAGATTTGAATATTTGATATACGAATGGTGATTGAACCAACGCGTGGGGCTAGCCCATTTGCGGTTCAATCCAGAACGTGCGGAATGCTAGACTCCGGAGTTCCTTTTTTCCGTAAATTAATTAAGATGAATTGAATTGTTTTATATACGAACGGTGATTGAACCAACGCGTGGGGCTAGCCCATTTGCGGTTCAATCCAGAACGTACGGAATGCTAGACTCCGGGGTTCCTTTTTTCCGTAAATTAATTAAGATGCGCAATGAGTCGTGCAGACGGCGATCACTTGGTAATCGACTTACGTGTGCAGTGTAGGCGTAGAAATATTTTACTTGGCGTTGGACCAAGAAATTAAATTATCCTTGAAGCGGTTAATCTCATGGTGGTCGCATTCAAGTTTTTATTAAACGGAATATGGTCATAATACAAGCCAAACGAGATACATTATCAACGTACGATTAAATAATGGGCAAGAAAAGTAATTATACATCATGTAAATAAAATTGAACAAAAGATAAATCATTAACTAACTATGAAAATAGAACTATTCAATAAAATTCATTAACAACCTAATTACCCAAATTAAAATATTATCTCAAATAAATAAATTAATATAAGATATTCTGTATTTTCAATATTTAATAAGACAAATAAATTGGTGAGGAAAAAAAAAGAAGAAAATGATAAATAAAGTAAATAAATTAATAAACAAAAGAAATGTAAAAGTAGAAAAATAAATAAATAAGAATGAGGAGCAAAGGAGAGGGGAGTTTAGCGGAAGCCCAGCAGGAAGGCCCATAGAGGGCGGATCCGCGGGCAGTTGGGGACGGATGTTGGGTCGGATATTGGGTCGGAGGACCCGATTTGGCTTTCGTGTGTGAAAAGGAGACAGACCCTAAAAGAAACAACCACTATGTATTTCAGAAAAACAAGAACCAACTTACATGAACTCACAAAGCTACGACCAAAATAAACAAAGATTTCAAACCTAAAACCCTCATTCCGATCACTCTCTCTCGACCTCTCTCAAAGTCTCCCTCTATCCTTACTCAAACCAAAGAAAATCCGCAGTGAACCTAAAAATCCAAACAAAATCACAAATCTAAAACCTAGGATCACAAACCCTAAAACAGAAATTGAGTTTACATAGATGAAGATTTCAAACAACCCATTCACGACTAAGGCTTGGTTCATGAAGACAAGCATAAAAGCAAGGAAATCGAGTAAAATGAGAAAAGATTACTTGACTGCGGCTAGTCCGGCGAGTACCTTCTTGGATGATGAACAAAAAATCAACAGTAAGCTTCTTTTCCCCTTATCTTGTAATCCCTTTCTTCGTCAAACTTCTTTGTGTTGTTGCTTTGTTGATCGAATGTTGTTGTTTGATACGAGGTGGTGGTTGCGGTTCTGCGGTTGAGGTCGCTCGGTGGTGTTTTTTTCGCGGTCTTGGCTCGTGGTGGAAATTTCTGAGTTTTAAGAGTTGTGAAGAAGAGGGTGTTTGATGCTGATGAACCGTGGTGATGAAATTGAGTTAGACGGTTTTGCTGAAGAAAGTATGTTGACGATAATTCGGTTGGCACAGTGGCTTTTGATGGTTGATGGATTTCGCGGAGGATTCAGTCTTTTTGTGGTGAGGGTTTCCTGACTTTGTTGGTTTTTTGATAACTTCCCCCCCCCCTTCCTCAACGAATTTGTACTTCTTTTATACTGTCTAAGAATTAGGTTGTCTCACCCTTGATTCTTGAACTGCTTTGCTAAAGAATAAGTCAGAAATTCATTTTGTTTGTATCTGATGTTTAGTCACTTTTAGATGCAGGTCTGCCTTGCAGGACAGAGTTCTTTTCATACTCTGGTGCAAGGGCTGAGTTCTACAGGTTTTGGTTGACTTGCATAGGTGCTATTTTCGTCCGGAGCAACTCAAAAATTGCAACCTGTCACCCCTGCTTCTTCTTGTAATAGGTCTGACTTTCCTCTTTCATTATTTTTTTTCAAAAATCAGCTAATGTCTTAGGTCTGTCGTCATTTCCTGCTGTTTGAACAATGTCTTGAAAATTTCCTGCTTCTTGTTTGATTCTCAGGTCAAGTCAAAATCAGTTCAGGCCTTAGCTCAAAAGGAGGAAAGTTTATCACCTTTTTGGTACGGGTCAGAAACAAGAGAAGGCAACCTGCGATTCCTGCTCTTCCCGCAGCAGGTCTAGTTTTTTGCCTTATTCTTTTCTTAAGATGTCTGCTAGCCTGTACCATTTGACTTGGTTCCCTGTCTTCTTTGCTAAGTTTTGCGATTGCCTTCGTGTATCACAACTTCTTAATTCTGAATTTGTGAACCCTTTGTTTTGTATCTCTGCCACTAATTTGACTCAGTGTTCCCTAGTTTGAAATGAATTGGATGAGTTGAGTTGAGACTGAATTAGTTTACAAAGATTTTCTTACCGCCGTGACCTTCTGTTTTCACTGCTTGTCTTTTCACTTTTTACTGCCGCAAAGCACGCATTTCTCTGCTAATATTCTCACTAATTTTGCTTAACATCAAACTTGATCAGGTTTAATGTTTCAACACTGATGATGCCTGCTAAGATGATGGAATTGACGACTTAAGGATGATAAACCTAACCGATGATTCGCAGCATGGTAAAACTTCCTTCGATCTTGTTCGACTCCAATCCTGCTTAGAAATTAGTTTGTTGTAGCATTGTACTTGCTAGTTTTCTTATGCTTGCGTCTTGGTTTTGGCTTTGAGAATTAGGTGTTATGATATATGTTTTCAATAATAGGCCACAGTTGCTTTCTTTCTGCCGCTAAAACTGAACGGACATTGAGCTGATCTTCTCTTTTTTTCAGGATTTGCAAACTTGCAGTTATGGCACAACAAAACATGCTGAAGGTGGTAATTCTCAAGAGTTCCCTCCTTCGCATCAATGCTACGGATAGCCCAACATCCGCGCTAAAACTAAAGGCTGCCAGATTATTTTCCAAAGAAAAAACCTTACGGACGGTCCCTCCAAGCTTTCCGATGAAGCTGCCAGTGCTCTCTTTGAATTTATTATCCCCTTTCAAATTGTATTTGAAATTACAAATAGTCTTAGTCTTCTTTTTTGCTAGAATCTCTCTTAGAACCTTTATTGGACAATTAATTTAATGAACCATTAATTTCCAATGCCTTAGAAATGAAAAAAACATCTTCCCCTTTTTTGTATAATTTGCAATTGAAAATACCAAGCTCCTGCCCACATCTTTGGGTTTGTAAGTCTTGTTTGGAATGAAAATGTTCACAATAGAAAAGATTGCAAGCACTAATAATAGGATCAGGAACATCATCTTACTCGCACATGACCCATGGAAAATCGGTACTAAGTCCTATCGCCGTGTATCAAACAGCGCAAACAAAGATTAAATCCAAAGTCCAGCTTGCTGCACCACCAGCTTTATGAATTTAAACCAAATCACAGTTTCTCTTCAAAATAATATGGACTTGGGAATAATGAGGACGGGAATGACTCAGCAATAAACTTGATAAAAAAATAAATTTGGGAAAATAAATGTGGAAATTAGACTGAGATGAAAGTAAAAAAAATGAAAATAAGTTTAGAAATAGCAATCTTGAAAAATTATAAATAGAAATCAAAAATTGAAATTTATGAATAAACTTGAAAATGAATCTATATATAAAAAAACTAAGGATTGAGATTAGAAATTCAATTAGAAATAACACTTAAAATTAAAATAAAATTTAAAACATAGGAAATTAAAAACAACAATAATAATAATAATAAAAAGATAGAATTAGAATAAAAACAAATACACAAAAATACGTTAAAAGTTGGAAATGAGAACAACAAAAATAGAAGTTTGAAAGTAAAAATGAATAAATAATAATAAATAAATAAATAAATAAAACTAGATTCATGATTAAATTAAAAAAAAGGGTTGAGAACAAAAGGCCTTAGAATTCTAAAAAATGCAACGATGCGAGTAGTTAGGGGTAAAATTTGGGGTGTGACAGTTGCCCCTATTTAAATAACTTCACTAGATGGCACGAGGAATATCAATCCTCACAAAATCGCAGTGAAAGGTATTTAAATATAGAAATAACCGAAAATTTTGCCCCCTAAATGCAATGACATGCCATGAACTTATGAGGGACTCCTATTGGACTGGGGATATGATATGCGAAATGCAAAGGCCTAAAATGCTGATTTGTTTTAAAATGATGAATATGCTGAAGATGGTATGATGAAGACAAATGCGAACGGTAATCCTTAGAGATGATGACGAGGGTGAAGACTCACTGGGGATAACAATATGCTGGGGGTGACAAGACGAAAACAGGATGTATTCCAAGTGATAAATCAGCAGGTTCAAGTGTAACTGTTGGCACTAAGAATGACAGAAGACGGAAAACAAAGCGTAAGATTAAAGACAGACTGTCGGGAAAGATGAGTTAGCAAGTTTAAAGTGATTGTTGGGGATCTCAATACAGCGATTCGGTGATTGAGAAAGATAGAAATGATCTCGACTCGGCAGCCAGGAGAACCAAATAGCAGACACTAACACGGCAGTCAGGAATAAACAAGCGTTGATATGGTGATTGAGAAATAAAATAACAGACATCGACTTGGTGGTCGTGAAATAAAATAACAGGCAACGACACAGTGGTCAGGAAATAAAATAACAGGTAGTGACACGGTGGTCTAGAAAAAGACAGGCAATGACACGGTGGTCTGGAAAATAAAATTTCAGGTAACGACACGGTGGTCTGGAAAAAGACAGGCAATGACACGGTGGTCTGGAAAATAAAATAACAGATAGAGACGCGGTGGTCTGGAAAATAAAATAACCGATAGAGACGCGGTGGTCTGAAAAAATAAAAATGACAAACATTGACGCGGTGGTCAGGAAATAACAGACAGATAGAGACACGGTGGTCTGGAAAATAAAATTTCAAACATTGACGCGGTGGTCAGGAAATAACAGACAGATAGAGACGCGGTGGTCTGGAAATAAAATAACAGATAGAGACGCGGTGGTCTGAAAATAAAATAACCCATAGAGACGCGGTGGTCTGAAAATAAAAATAACAGACAGTGACACGGTGGTCAGGAAGTAAAAGACAGGCAAAGACGCGGTGGTCCAGAAAATAAAAGACAGATAGAGACGCGGTGGTCTGGAAATAAAATAACAGGCAAAGACGCGGTGGTCTGAAAATAAAAATAACAGGCAGTGACACGGTGGTCAGGAAGTAAAAGACAGGCAAAGACGCGGTGGTCTGGAAAATAAAATTCAACACGGTGGTTGGAGAAATAAATAACTGTCATAAGTCCAAAATAGTATAGCAACAGGTTCAAGTGTAGCTGTTGAAACCAAGGATTGGAAAATGAAAATAGTATTCAGGCCGTGGCTCTGTGCATACATACTGACATTGGGAGTAGCATGCGAAACGTTCAAAGATAAATCGAATGGCTCTAAGCGACCAGGCTGGAAAATAAGAATAAATGTTGGAGTCTTCGGCGAGATAAACGGCCAACCTCAGGAAATTCTTAAAACAAAGAACTTTTAGACAAACTTTTAGGAACTATCAGGGAAACACAGACACATCTGAATCAGACAATTCTAAGTCTTTAAGCAAACAGCTTAAAAGATTCATGCCAATGATAACTGGGCTTAAAAGAAATATTGGTTGTACCAAGGTACATCAAGGAGGGCCTCTGCGGGGGATATTAGTGTTACTAGGCAAACAGACTCGGTTAACCGCACTGCGGGGTACCAACAACAACGGACTTTAAAACAACAAAAGACAGTAATTTGGATCTGGGGTTAGGCAGACGACAACTGGGGATAGACAGACGATTATGCCAAATGCTTATGCGACGAACATGATGCGGATGATCATGATATGCAAATGCCGACTCTACGGAGAGACAGAGAGTTTGATAAATCCTGAAGAGTAGGATCTCAGCACAAATACTCAGATGAGCAAATAGAAAGATGCTGGGGAGATGTCTTCAAACTTGGAAATCGGTGCTTGATCCAAGGATCCATCCAAGAGTGCTACCAGCTGTTAGTCCTCTGTGGGGATTTCTGTAATAATTGCATGGGAGTGTTGTCACCAGCCAAAGGTTTTTTAGAAGACAGAGAATCTCTTAATTTTTCTAAAGTCAAAGAAATTTGAATGTTTTCCGTATGTTTTCAAAACTGTTTAAAATTTTTTTGTTATTTTCAAAGTTAAATTGTAATTCAATAAAGGCATTTCGCATAACAAAGAAAATAAGAACTAAAAGACAAAGTTTAAAGGCAAAGGTGGTATTTCATTCAAGAATAGTAGCTTGCCAATAGCAAAAGCTCCATAGAAAATTACAATTTGAAAATGGCAATGGGGAAAGGTCTACATTGAATCCAACGACCACTATAATCCCTAATAGCTAAAACCGCCCAACACCTTGCTTCTGACAAGAGCGACTGGATTGGTCTTTAGGTAATGATCTTCAGTGATAAACACCATCTGATACAGTCAAATGCCTTTGTCCCTAACTTTTGCCTGGACCGCCCTTTCGGGTTTTCAATCCACCGGGACGCTCTTTTTTGCCTAAGCCGCCCTTTCGGGTTTTCAACTTAGCGAGCTCTATTTTTTTCCCCCTAATTTTTGCCTGGATCTCCTTCATAGGTTGTGATCCACCGGGATACCCATTTTTGCATAGGTCGCCATTTCTGGTTTTCGACCTATCGGGCTTTATTTAGGCATAATATTTTTTGACTGCATCCGAATTCACCGGGTGTTTCAGTTGTTCACCATCCATAGTTGTGAGGATTAAGGAACCTCCGGAAAATGCCACTTTCACAACATATGGGCCTTCATAGTTGGGACTCCATTTCCCACGCATGTCTTTGTGGACTGGCAAGATTTTCTTGAGTACAAGATCTCCTTCTTTGAATTCTCGGAGATGGACTTTCTTGTCAAATGCTCTCTTGATGCGTTTCTGGTACAACTGGCCATGGCACATGGCGGTCATTCTCTTCTCATCAATGAGGTTCAGCTGGTCATATCTGCTCTGGACCCACTCAGCTTCCTCCAGTTTGGTTTCCATCAAGATCCTCAAAGATGGTATCTCTACTTCGATAGGGAGAACTGCATCCATCCCATACACCAAAGAGAAAGGGGTTGCCCCTGTTGAAGTGCGAACTGATGTTCTGTATCCGTGTAGGGCATACGGTAACATCTCGTGCCAATCTTTGTAAGTCTTCACCATCTTCTGCAAGATCTTTTTGATATTCTTGTTCGCAGCTTCAACAGCTTCGTTCATCTTCGGACGATAAGGAGAAGAGTTATGATGTTCAATCTTGAATGTATCACACAACTCCTTCATCGTCTTGTTGTTCAAATTAGTCCCATTATCTGTGATGATTCGGCTTGGGATCCCATAGCGGCAGATAATTTGGTTCTTGATGAAACGGGCAACCACTTGCTTCGTCACGTTGGTGTAGGAAGCTGCTTCTACCCATTTGGTAAAGTAATCGATTGCAACCAAGATAAACCGATGACCATTGGAAGCTTTAGGCTCAATTGCCCCTATCATGTCAATGCCCCACATTGAGAAAGGCCAAGGCGATGACAGAACATTCAAAAGTGTTGGAGGTACGTGCACCTTGTCGGCATAAATCTGGCATTTATGACACTTCCTGGCATACTTGAAACAATCTGATTCCATGGTCAACCAGAAGTATCCAGCTCTCAAAATCTTCCTGGACATGGCATGTCCATTAGCATGTGTTCCAAATGATCCTTCATGGATTTCCCTGATCAATAAGTCTGCTTCGCGCTTGTCCACACATCTGAGCAGAACCATATCATGATTTCTCTTGTAAAGTACATTGTTGCTGAGGAAGAACTTGGACGCCAATCTTCTCAGAGTCTTCTTGTCCAGAGTTGTTGCATCAGTTGGGTACTCCTGGTTTTGCAAGTAGTTCTTGATGTCATAGAACCATGGTTTCTCATCAGTTTCTTCTTCGACCAGCAGACAGTAGGCAGGTGCGTTTTTTCGCTCGATTGTAATGAGCGGCGCTTCATTAAGAAACCTGACTTGAAACATAGAGGCCAACATAGCCAAAGCATCTGCAATTTGATTTTCTGCCCTTGGAACATGATGAAAAGTGACTTCATCAAAGTATTTGATCAATTCCACAACGTGGGCACGGTATGGGATCAACTTCTCATCACGGGTCTCCCATTCACCCCTGACTTGATATATTACCAAAGCTGAGTCTCCATATACATCAAGGATCTTGATTCTAGTATCGATTGCAGCTTCGATACCCAAAATACATGCTTCGTACTCTGCGATGTTGTTTGTACATTCGAAACATAATCTGGCTGTGAAGGGAGTATAACCACCATCGGGATTCATCAAGACAACTCCTACACCATGCCCCATGTAGTTAGAGGAACCATCAAACATCATCTTCCAACGGGAACCTGGCTCGGGACCTTCATCAGGACCGGGAACTTCACAATCCTTTATCAACATAATGTCCTCGTCCGGGAAATCGAACTTCAGAGGTTCATAATCTTCAACAGGATGATCAGCAAGGTATTCAGATAAAACACTGCCTTTAATAGACTTCTGGGTTACGTACCGGATGTCATATTCGGATAACAACATGTGCCAACGGGCAAGTCTTCCAGTCAAAGCAGGCTTCTCAAAGATGTACTTTATCGGATCCATCTTCGAGATCAACAAAGTGGTATGACAAATCATATACTGCCTGAGACGTTTGGCCGCCCACGCCAGAGCACAACAAGTTTTCTCTAAAAGCGAATATCTGCTTTCACAGTCTGTGAACTTCTTGCTTAGGTAATAAATGGCGTGCTCCTTACGACCGGTTTCATCTTGTTGGCCTAATACGCAACCCATAGATCCCTCAAGCACAGTCAGATACATGAAGAGAGGCTTCCCTGGAGTAGGTGGGATTAAGATAGGAGGTTCTTGCAGATAAACCTTGATCTTCTCAAAAGCTAGTTGACAATCAGGACTCCACTCAATTGCTTGATTCTTCTTGAGCAACTTGAATAAAGGTTCACAAGTAGCAGTCATGTTGGATATGAATCTGGAGATGTAGTTCAATCTCCCAAGGAAACCTTTGACTTGCTTTTCTGTTTTTGGAGCTGGCATCTCTTGAATTGCTCTGACCTTGTCCGGATCTACTTCAATTCCTTGCTGGCTAACAATAAAACCGAGTAACTTCCCTGATCGGACCCCAAAGGTACACTTAGCTGGATTCAGACGCAGTTGGAACTTTCTGAGACGCTCAAATAACTTCAGGAGATGATTCAAATGATCCTCCTCACTCTGTGATTTGGCAATCATATCGTCCACATAAACTTCTATCTCCTTATGCATCATATCATGGAAAAGGGTGACCATTGCCCTTTGATAAGTGGCTCCCGCATTTCTAAGACCAAATGGCATAACTTGGTAACAATATGTGCCCCATGGTGTGATAAAAGTGGTCTTTTCCATATCCTCAGGATCCATCTTGATCTGGTTATATCCCGAAAATCCGTCCATGAAGGAGAAAACAGCAAACTTAGCAGTGTTGTCAACCAAAGTATCAATATGCGGAAGAGGGAAGTCATCCTTTGGACTGGCTTTGTTCAAATCTCTATAGTCCACGCACATCCTAACCTTGCCATCCTTCTTGGGGACTGGCACAATGTTAGCTACCCACTCAGGGTATTTTGCAACTGCAAGGAATCCAGCATCAAACTGTCTTTTGACCTCTTCTCCAATCTTCAGAGCCATGTCTGGTCTTGTTCTTCGGAGCTTTTGCTTTACGGGAGGACAATCTGGTCGAAGCGGCAACTTGTGAACAACTATATTTGTGTCCAAACCGGGCATATCCTGGTATGACCATGCAAACACATCCACATACTCTTTGAGGAGCTTGACCAATCTTTCTCTGACGTCTACCCCAAGTGTTGTACCAATCTTTACTTCCTTCTTATCTCCATCGGTGCCAAGGTTGATGGACTCAACCTGCTCCTTATGCGGCTGAAGATCTGTGTGCTCATCCTCAACTAATCTTGCCAGTTCTTCGGGAATATCACAATCTTCCTCACTTTCATCTTCCGCTTGGTAGATGGGCGAATCGAAGTTAGGAGGGAATATAGAGTCATTGGATTCAACAGGGTTTTTATTTGTTCTGCATATGAGAATGATTTGCTTTTATTAAAAGTGAAAAACAGAGAGATATAAGAAAAATTTTATTTAGCTTTGAAAGATTGCCATTTTCCTTTTAAAAATGAAAAGAGAAAAACAGTAAATAAAACAAAGTAAGAATTTAACAAAATGCCTTCATTGATTAATTATCTTGAAAAATGAAAGGGGCCCTACAAAATGATCCCATAGCCTTGGGCAGAGCTAGGGAACTTTGAAAACACTTAAAAAACAACAAATTACTTTGACAATGGAAAAAACTCTGGGATCTCGACTGCCTCCCAATTGTCCAAGGCTTCTTCACACTGATACACCAAATGATTCACATCTTCATCTTCAAAAACTCCATCAACTGCATTGACCTGATAACCAGCACTGGAGAACACTTCTTGAATGGTCTTCGGACGTCCTTTAGAGGAGGTTGACGCTCCTTCCTTCCCATGAGTTGGTTTGTAACCCAACCCGCAACGATCTAGCTTCTGCTTGACCTCGATGACATCACCCCAACCTTCATAGCTTCTTTCTTCAATGGTGGAAATGGTACTCTTCAGCGATGCAAAAGATGGGATACCCTTCCCTTTTGGTTCCTCTACTTCCACAAGGACAGCATTGGCTATCTCAAGAGCTTGGAAAGAAGTTTCCAAAGCATCTTCATCAGCCTCAATATAGCTAAAGGATGAAAGGTTGCTAACCATGAGATCTTCTTCCCCAGACACGGTCACCAGCTTGTTATCGACCACAAACTTCATCTTTTGATGTAGGGTAGAAGTGACTGCCCCAGCGGCATGGATCCAAGGTCTTCCCAGCAAGCAGCTGTAATTAGGATTGATGTCCATAACCTGGAAAGTGATTTTGAAGACCTGTGGCCCAATCAAGATTGGTAGGTCCACTTCTCCAATAACCGTCCTCCTTGACCCATCAAAAGCTTTTACAATCAGTGCACTGGGCCTCATCTCTGCCCCTTGATAAGATAACTTAGCCAGTGTTCTTTTCGGCAAAACATTCAATGAAGATCCTGTATCCACAAGAACTCTTGCTAAAGTATCCTCTTGACATTTCACGGATATGTGGAGAGCACGGTTATGGTCTAAGCCTTCCTTTGGAAGATCCTCCGTACTGAAACTGAGGTTGTTACACGCAGTGATATTGGCAATGACTCCATCAAACTGATTCACTGTTATATCATGCGTAACATGAGCTTGGGCTAGCAACTTCTGAAGCGCACTTCGATGAGCCGGAGAATGCATAAGAAGTGATAGGATAGATATTTTGGAAGGCGTTTGATGTAGCTGATCAATTACCTTATAATCACTCTTCTTTATGATTCTGAGGAACTCTGCATCCTCTTCTCCCAAGACTACCTCTTTATCTTTGTTGACAACAGCTGGTATGACTTCTTTAGGCGGAGCCGTATTGGCTTGCTGGGTATATACACGACCACTGCGAGTCCAACGACCTGCACCCGCTATGTCAGTACTTGCAACTTTCGAACCTTCCTTCTGACTAGCTTTATCAATCTTCTGATGAACTTTCCCTGTATCATACCTCCATGGAACTGCTTTAGTGTCTTCATAACGGAAATAGTTACTCCTTTGTTCAAATCTTGGCTCAGGTATATTGAAAATTGGCACCACAGATTCTGGAGTATTGAAGATAGGTTGAGCTCCTGAAGATTCAGGCAGGTTGAACACTGGCACCCAGGTAGAATCAGATCCAGGCAAGTTGAAAATGGGTTCAATCACTGCCACTTCATCCCTCTTCATATGACCGCTTACTTGTAAGACACCTTCATCAATCAAATCTTGAACATCTTTCAAGACCAGATCACATCCTCTTGGACTATCAACACAACCTTCACAATTCTTATGGCAGCTCTTTAGTATACCCGCCCCCACTAATTTTGCATGGAAGTCTCGAAGCGGGGTCTTGATCTCCGTAGCGTTGAAAATCGAACCTTCTTCAGACTCGTCAACAATAGCATTTATGGACCCATGCTTGGGTAAAGGATTATCTTTGACATTCGGACCAGTATTCCCAAATGACAGAATGTTCTTATCCATTAGATCCTTCACAGCATACCTCAAAGCAATGCAACTTTCCAAATCGTGCCCCGGAGCACCTTCATGGAACAAACAGTGGGCATTTGAGTTGTAACCTGGTGGGAGCGGATCGGGTGGAGGACCTAAAGGCCTTGGAGTAACCAAGCCTTTCTTCAGCAGTGAAGGATATAACTCAGTATAAGTTATAGGGATTCGAGGATTAGGAGGCCTTCCACCTGGTCTTCTATTCTGAAAATTGGGATTTGGATGAGGAGCTGGAGTCCTCTGCTGGTAGGCTGAAGCATTGGGCGCTTGTTGATAGCCTGGATTGTTGAGCATTGGTTGATAAGGTTGAATCATTGGAGCCGCTTGTTGATACATCGGTATTGCTTGAGTTGGCCGATACATCGGGACCTGTGGATTAAATGACGGTTGGACCGCCGCTACATAAGGATGTTGGGCATACTGTTGCGGATGAGCATACTGCCGTTGATGAGGTGAAGGTCTTTGCCACAGCGGATTTCTTCTTTGACTTGCCATTATTGCATTTGTCTCACCCTCCTTCTTTTTGTGAAAATTACTGGTAAATTTCTTGCCAATATTTCCACTACCAGTGCTAGAACTGCCAGATGCACCACTCATCTTTCCACTTTTCAAACCGAGTTCTACCTTGATTCCCACAGCCACTAAATCAGAGAAGCTAGCAGTTATGCTTCCCAACATTCTCTCATAGAATTCTGGTCGCACAGTGTCAACAAACCAGTCAGCTAATTCTTTTTCAGTCAATGGGGGCTCTACTTGAGAAGCGGTCCCTCTCCACCTCTGAGCATACTCTTTAAAGGATTCAGACTCTTTCTGGGACATGCTTAGCAATTGCCTCCTATCAGGAGCAAGGTCCATGTTGTATTTGTATTGCTGGATGAAAGCATCTGCCAAGTCTTGGAAACTGCGAACCTTCGACTGGTCAAGCGTCAGATACCATTTAGAGGAGATTCCCTTCAGACTGTCCTGGAAGCAATGGATCATTAATTTATCATTCTCCACCTGTGCAGCCATTCTTCGATAGTACATCAAAAGATGGTTCTTAGGACAAGTTGCACCCTCATACATATCAAAGGTGGGTATCTTGAACTTTGGAGGTATTACCAATCCAGACACCAGACACATCTCTCTGGCAGCGGCACCAAAGATCTGGTCACCTTCAATCGCTCTTAACCTTTTTTCAAGGGTATCAAAATTCTCCTGCATCTTCACATGTTTCTCATCTCCGTTTTCAGACATATCTGGCGCTTCATACCCCTGATGGTCATTAAAATACGGTTGAGCACGGGTGTGCATAATGTCCTGTGTAAAATTTGCAACTGCATGGTTCTCTTCATTAGTCACAGGAACAGTTTGTTGAGCAACAAATCCTTGAGGAGGAGGCACAAAACCTTGGAAAGGAAATGCCATGCCCTGAGAAGGAGGTGCGAAACTTTGAGAATCTAAACCTTGGGACGGAGGGAAGAAACCCTGAGCAGCAAGTCCTTGGGAAGAAGGAATGAAACTTTGAGTAGCAAAACCTTGAGAAGGAGGGAAGAAACCCTGAGTAGCAAGTCCTTGGGAAGAAGGAATGAAACTTTGAGTAGCAAAACCTTGAGAAGGAGGGAAGAAACCCTGAGTAGCAAGTCCTTGGGAAGAAGGTATGAAACTTTGAGTAGCAAACCCTTGTGAAGGAGGCATAAAACTTTGAGTAGCAAACCCTTGTGAAGGAGGAATAAAACTTTGAGTAGCAAACCCTGAAGACGAAGGAATAAAACTTTGAGAAGCAAAACCATGAGGAGGAGGGACGAATCCATGAGGAAGTCCAAAAGGAGGCCAGGTCACAGGGGTAATGACTGATGATGTAGGCTGGGTCGTTGCAGTGACAACTTCAGTCGTTGCAGTGACAATTTCTGACACCACAGTCTGCTGGGTATCCAACTTCGCTCGAATGACTTGCAACATTTCCATCATCTGACCCATATTTCCACGAAGGTCAGAAAGCTCTTCATTAACTTTGTCCATTTCAGGGTCCCTGTCAGCCATCTTCTTCTTGGCCTGGGCTCGGGTTGAGTACTTGCGTGAGATCCTCAGTGTGACAGCTGGAAAGGAGTTGACGAGAATGAGTTTTGACAGAATGCAGATGCAGAGATGCAAATATGAGTAAAAAATTAGTAAATGCCTCAAGGGACTTAAGAAGTTGTTGCAAAATGTCAAAATGGGTAAAGTTTCTTGTTATTTCCCAAAACTAATGAACTGAAATCCATTCCGGGTAAAATTTATGAGGTTTGCAACAAAACTTCTTTGTTCCTTGAAGCATTTGCTAAAATGATGCATATGATGCTAAGATGCAATGATGCAAGGATGCAAGGGTGCAGCGGGTAAATTCGGAACCTTCCTAACAGGTGGGCTGTAAGAGAGTTGTTCTACTTTTTACTACCCATAAGTCCTACTCACAGGATAGTTTCTACGGTAATGGTTTAAGGAAACTCAAGGTCACGGACGTTTATCGTATTAACGCCCCGCCGCAGGCTAGCTGCATTGTGACGATAATAACGATAAGGTCTACCTTGAGTGGAGTTCTCATGCTAGGCGTGCAAGGAGCGAGTCCTTGGAACCTAACATTACACAACTACCAATATTGAAACATGTTCTAGGGGGTCCCAGAATCACAGCCCTTTCATGAATCAGGTCCCGCGACAGGCTAGCTGCGTTGTGACAAGATCTATGAAAAGTCTAACTATCTGGGGGAGCTTTCATGTTAGGCGTGCAAGGAGCGAGTCCTTGGAGACTAACACTAATAACATCCAATTCTAAACTTAGGTGTTTCCTCTGCTTTTTCCACCACTCAAAATTGCTTACAAAGTGACCCCGAGATCCCACAGACAAATAATATAATGAGGGAATAAAAGGAAAGCGATAAAAGAACAAATAAACAAACATAAATAATAAACATAAAGAAGACAAGAAGAGATAAGATCAAACAAATAAACACACAAAGCTAAGTTAGGCTCGACCCTCTCTAGCATGGAGCTATTCCCCAGCAGAGTCGCCAACTGTCGTACCTCGAAAAATACGATCCTAAAACAAAACAACAGAGTCGCCACCTAATTCTATTTATTCTACGAGAAGAAAAGGGAGATATAGATACAACCTAAAGGATGGATAAGAAACGGTTTACGAAACCAAATTCTAAGTTCGGGAGTCGGTTACGCAAGGGGAAGGTATTAGCACCCCTCACGTCCGTTGTACTCAACGGGAACCTCTTAGCTAATTATGCGATTAAATGTTTGATCTTAATTTTTGTCTTCTAAATGATTATTAAATATGTTTGTTCTTAAAGGGACTTAAAGTTTTAAATTATTACAACTGAGAAAAGATTGATTTTTTTTTTTAATTATTGATTTAAACGGAGCAATAATTAAATTTTTATTAGGGTGCTCGCGAAGGATTAAAATCCTCGTGCCTACGTATTCCCTTGTGCAATGGGAAAGTCAGAGCTCCGTAGTTCGTGCTACTACGGTCTGTGATTTTTTTATTGAACGATTGTTTAAAACGCATTCTACTGTTAAGCATTGGCTTATACTCGCGGTGGAGGTTGAAGCGCTAGCTTGTTCGAGAGATAGAATGATTTAAACAATGTTCGTTTTAGAAGAAAGTGTTTGACTTTGTTAAAGGTGTTTTAAAACGAGAGGGCGAATGAACCACGCGTGGGGCTAGCCCATGTTGCGGTTGCATTCAAAAACGTGCGGAGTGCGAGACTCCGGAGTTCAGTTACTCGCTAATTAATTATGAAAATGCTTTGAATTGGTTGGTATGTTTTAATTTGAGATTTGAATATTTGAGAATGGTGATTGAACCAACGCGTGGGGCTAGCCCATTTGCGGTTCAATCCAGAACGTGCGGAATGCTAGACTCCGGAGTTCCTTTTTTCCGTAAATTAATTAAGATGAATTGAATTGTTTTATATACGAACGGTGATTGAACCAACGCGTGGGGCTAGCCCATTTGCGGTTCAATCCAGAACGTACGGAATGCTAGACTCCGGGGTTCCTTTTTTCCGTAAATTAATTAAGATGCGCAATGAGTCGTGCAGACGGCGATCACTTGGTAATCGACTTACGTGTGCAGTGTAGGCGTAGAAATATTTTACTTGGCGTTGGACCAAGAAATTAAATTATCCTTGAAGCGGTTAATCTCATGGTGGTCGCATTCAAGTTTTTATTAAACGGAATATGGTCATAATACAAGCCAAACGAGATACATTATCAACGTACGATTAAATAATGGGCAAGAAAAGTAATTATACATCATGTAAATAAAATTGAACAAAAGATAAATCATTAACTAACTATGAAAATAGAACTATTCAATAAAATTCATTAACAACCTAATTACCCAAATTAAAATATTATCTCAAATAAATAAATTAATATAAGATATTCTGTATTTTCAATATTTAATAAGACAAATAAATTGGTGAGGAAAAAAAAAAGAAGAAAATGATAAATAAAGTAAATAAATTAATAAACAAAAGAAATGTAAAAGTAGAAAAATAAATAAATAAGAATGAGGAGCAAAGGAGAGGGGAGTTTAGCGGAAGCCCAGCAGGAAGGCCCATAGAGGGCGGATCCGCGGGCAGTTGGGGACGGATGTTGGGTCGGATATTGGGTCGGAGGACCCGATTTGGCTTTCGTGTGTGAAAAGGAGACAGACCCTAAAAGAAACAACCACTATGTATTTCAGAAAAACAAGAACCAACTTACATGAACTCACAAAGCTACGACCAAAATAAACAAAGATTTCAAACCTAAAACCCTCATTCCGATCACTCTCTCTCGACCTCTCTCAAAGTCTCCCTCTATCCTTACTCAAACCAAAGAAAATCCGCAGTGAACCTAAAAATCCAAACAAAATCACAAATCTAAAACCTAGGATCACAAACCCTAAAACAGAAATTGAGTTTACATAGATGAAGATTTCAAACAACCCATTCACGACTAAGGCTTGGTTCATGAAGACAAGCATAAAAGCAAGGAAATCGAGTAAAATGAGAAAAGATTACTTGACTGCGGCTAGTCCGGCGAGTACCTTCTTGGATGATGAACAAAAAATCAACAGTAAGCTTCTTTTCCCCTTATCTTGTAATCCCTTTCTTCGTCAAACTTCTTTGTGTTGTTGCTTTGTTGATCGAATGTTGTTGTTTGATACGAGGTGGTGGTTGCGGTTCTGCGGTTGAGGTCGCTCGGTGGTGTTTTTTTCGCGGTCTTGGCTCGTGGTGGAAATTTCTGAGTTTTAAGAGTTGTGAAGAAGAGGGTGTTTGATGCTGATGAACCGTGGTGATGAAATTGAGTTAGACGGTTTTGCTGAAGAAAGTATGTTGACGATAATTCGGTTGGCACAGTGGCTTTTGATGGTTGATGGATTTCGCGGAGGATTCAGTCTTTTTGTGGTGAGGGTTTCCTGACTTTGTTGGTTTTTTGATAACTTCCCCCCCCCTTCCTCAACGAATTTGTACTTCTTTTATACTGTCTTAGAATTAGGTTGTCTCACCCTTGATTCTTGAACTGCTTTGCTAAAGAATAAGTCAGAAATTCATTTTGTTTGTATCTGATGTTTAGTCACTTTTAGATGCAGGTCTGCCTTGCAGGACAGAGTTCTTTTCATACTCTGGTGCAAGGGCTGAGTTCTACAGGTTTTGGTTGACTTGCATAGGTGCTATTTTCGTCCGGAGCAACTCAAAAATTGCAACCTGTCACCCCTGCTTCTTCTTGTAATAGGTCTGACTTTCCTCTTTCATTATTTTTTTTCAAAAATCAGCTAATGTCTTAGGTCTGTCGTCATTTCCTGCTGTTTGAACAATGTCTTGAAAATTTCCTGCTTCTTGTTTGATTCTCAGGTCAAGTCAAAATCAGTTCAGGCCTTAGCTCAAAAGGAGGAAAGTTTATCACCTTTTTGGTACGGGTCAGAAACAAGAGAAGGCAACCTGCGATTCCTGCTCTTCCCGCAGCAGGTCTAGTTTTTTGCCTTATTCTTTTCTTAAGATGTCTGCTAGCCTGTACCATTTGACTTGGTTCCCTGTCTTCTTTGCTAAGTTTTGCGATTGCCTTCGTGTATCACAACTTCTTAATTCTGAATTTGTGAACCCTTTGTTTTGTATCTCTGCCACTAATTTGACTCAGTGTTCCCTAGTTTGAAATGAATTGGATGAGTTGAGTTGAGACTGAATTAGTTTACAAAGATTTTCTTACCGCCGTGACCTTCTGTTTTCACTGCTTGTCTTTTCACTTTTTACTGCCGCAAAGCACGCATTTCTCTGCTAATATTCTCACTAATTTTGCTTAACATCAAACTTGATCAGGTTTAATGTTTCAACACTGATGATGCCTGCTAAGATGATGGAATTGACGACTTAAGGATGATAAACCTAACCGATGATTCGCAGCATGGTAAAACTTCCTTCGATCTTGTTCGACTCCAATCCTGCTTAGAAATTAGTTTGTTGTAGCATTGTACTTGCTAGTTTTCTTATGCTTGCGTCTTGGTTTTGGCTTTGAGAATTAGGTGTTATGATATATGTTTTCAATAATAGGCCACAGTTGCTTTCTTTCTGCCGCTAAAATTGAACGGACATTGAGCTGATCTTCTCTTTTTTTCAGGATTTGCAAACTTGCAGTTATGGCACAACAAAACATGCTGAAGGTGGTAATTCTCAAGAGTTCCCTCCTTCGCATCAATGCTACGGATAGCCCAACATCCGCGCTAAAACTAAAGGCTGCCAGATTATTTTCCAAAGAAAAAACCTTACGGACGGTCCCTCCAAGCTTTCCGATGAAGCTGCCAGTGCTCTCTTTGAATTTATTATCCCCTTTCAAATTGTATTTGAAATTACAAATAGTCTTAGTCTTCTTTTTTGCTAGAATCTCTCTTAGAACCTTTATTGGACAATTAATTTAATGAACCATTAATTTCCAATGCCTTAGAAATGAAAAAAACATCTTCCCCTTTTTTGTATAATTTGCAATTGAAAATACCAAGCTCCTGCCCACATCTTTGGGTTTGTAAGTCTTGTTTGGAATGAAAATGATCACAATAGAAAAGATTGCAAGCACTAATAATAGGATCAGGAACATCATCTTACTCGCACATGACCCATGGAAAATCGGTACTAAGTCCTATCGCCGTGTATCAAACAGCGCAAACAAAGATTAAATCCAAAGTCCAGCTTGCTGCACCACCAGCTTTATGAATTTAAACCAAATCACAGTTTCTCTTCAAAATAATATGGACTTGGGAATAATGAGGACGGGAATGACTCAGCAATAAACTTGATAAAAAAATAAATTTGGGAAAATAAATGTGGAAATTAGACTGAGATGAAAGTAAAAAAAATGAAAATAAGTTTAGAAATAGCAATCTTGAAAAATTATAAATAGAAATCAAAAATTGAAATTTATGAATAAACTTGAAAATGAATCTATATATAAAAAAACTAAGGATTGAGATTAGAAATTCAATTAGAAATAACACTTAAAATTAAAATAAAATTTAAAACATAGGAAATTAAAAACAACAATAATAATAATAATAAAAAGATAGAATTAGAATAAAAACAAATACACAAAAATACGTTAAAAGTTGGAAATGAGAACAACAAAAATAGAAGTTTGAAAGTAAAAATGAATAAATAATAATAAATAAATAAATAAATAAAACTAGATTCATGATTAAATTAAAAAAAAAGGGTTGAGAACAAAAGGCCTTAGAATTCTAAAAAATGCAACGATGCGAGTAGTTAGGGGTAAAATTTGGGGTGTGACACCCTGCATCAAACTGTTTCATTACCTCTGCTTTGATCTTTTCTGACATCTCAGGACGCATACGACGAACCTTCTGCTTCTTTGGACGACAATCTTCTTTTACTGGTAAACGGTGAACCACAATGTCTGTATCCAACCCTGGCATATCTTCATAAGACCAAGCAAAGATCTCCACATAGTCACGTAACATCTGAATCAACCTGCTCTTGACACTGTCCTCTAAATCAGCCCCTATCTTGACCTCTTTCCTGTTTTCTTCAGTTCCCAGATTCACAACTTCGACTGGCTCTTCATGTGGCTGTATAGCTTTCTCTTCTTGTTGTAACAACCTAGCAAGCTCTACAGGTACTTCACAATCGTCCTCATTTCCGTCTTCAGTTTGATAGATCGGATTCTCGAAATTATAATTGGCAATAGTAGAACTGTTATCAACAGGATCCAGAGTGGATGAGGATCTGCATTTTAGTGATGTGGGTGTGTGTAAGAACACATAGCTGATAAAACAAAAATAAAAGAAAAGAAAGACAAGGAACACAATATTTACGAAAACAAAACGTCCACTGATTTTATTGAATGAAGTATGCAAATGAAATGACAGCCCGTAACAAGCACACCATTGTGCCCCGGGTAAGGCACAAGGCTTAAGAGTTCAATTGTTCAAAAATTACAAATTTAAAAGCAACAACACAGTAATAGTATTTACTCCTGACTAAAGGAGATAGGGATAACATCTTCAGCTTTCCAATTATTGAGTCCAGCACCTACAGTAGGAAAAATCCAAGCATCCAGATTGTAGTTTTCATCATAGTCTCCCACAGCATTGATCTGATCTTTCATAACCCCTTGATTGGTGATACGAACAGCACGAGCACGACGAACAGCCTTCTGGGACTCTGCAGTGAAACCCAAACCAAATTTGTCAGACTTGTATGGGATATCAGGAAGCTGACCCCAAATAGTACAACCACCTTCATCCACCACAGCTCTAGCATCATTGAGGGAGGCCATTGCCATTGTTGGAGGTTTTCTGGTGACCACGGGAACTTTCTTCGCAACAGGAGGAGATACATAATCATTAACAATCCAAGGAACCACTTCAAACGTCTGACACGGAGTTTCAATGTATTCACCTTCCATTTCCAAATACTTGAAGGTATTCACATGGCTGACAAAGTATTCTTCTTCTCCATAGACGGTAACAACCTTTCCTTCTACCGGATATCTTAGCTTCTGATGCAATGTAGAGGTTACAGCACCTGCCCCATGGATCCAGGGACGACCAAGCAGACAAGAGTATGAAGGACGAATATCCATCACAAAAAATGTAGCAGTAAACACCTGGGAGCCAACTTTGATTAGAAGATCAATTTCCCCATGTACTACTCTTCTAGAACCATCAAAAGCCTTCACCACAATGTTACTGGGCTTCAGCATAGCATCTTCAGGACTCAGCTTATTCAGGACTTCCTTGGGCAACACATTCAGAGAGGAACCATTGTCTATCAGTACATGTGACAGGGTAGTGCCCCTGCATTCAATTGAGATATGCAAGGCCCTGTTATGATCCCTCTTGGCAGGGGTCAAATCAGCATCAGAAAATCCTAACCCATTGTCATAGGTCAGGTGGGCAACACAGTTCTCAAACTGATCAACAGAAATTGCATTGGATACATGAGCAGTCTTCAGAAACTTGATCAAAGCTTTTGCATGAGCTTCAGAACATAACAACAAGGACATCATAGAAATCTTAGAGGGAGTATGCCCCAACTGATCAACAATGTTATAATCACTCTTGCGAATGATTTTCAATACTTCTTCCATCTGCTTAGAGAGATCATCAGCAGCTGGCACATCAGTAGATATAGGTTCAATAACAGGGCCTTTGCCCCTAGCATCAGTGGTGGAAGTAACAGCAGGAGTAGCTGCATTCTTGGAAGTAACTGGAGGTGAGAAGACTCTTCCACTACGTGTGATCTTACTAGATCCAGCAATATTGTCAACATCAATAGGCACATCAGCTAAAGGCTCTTGCTTAACACCATGGACGTAAACATCAGATCCATAATGCCAAGGCACAGCTTTATCAGACGTATACGGGATAGGACCAGGAGTAGTAATGACCATAGGAGCTACTCTGGCTTCAGCAACAACTTTCACAGGACCTTCAGCAGTAATTTTGATTGGACCCTGATGGGTGATTTTAATAGGTCCCTTTGAAGTGATTCTCACCGGCACTTTGTCAACCATGTCAACCTCTTCAGTCTTCTTACCTTGCGTAATATGATCCACCATACTCTCCACAGAAGGTGGTCTTCTTTCAAACACTATGGTGTAATTATTCATGAGACGTTGAATTCCATCCTTCAACCTCCAACACTTATCTGGATTATACTCACAATAAACACAATCTTCACGACAGCCTGGAAAGAACCCAGCTTGTACTAACTTCTCTCTGATGACAGACAATGGTGTGGTCAACTCTGCAACTGAATGGATATGCAGATCTTCCTCAATGGCATTGACAGTCTTCTCGTGATTTGGCATTGGAGCAGTAATCACATTTGGAGTACCCGGAGGATCAAACTCAATCTCTCCAGCATCAATCATATCTTGAATTTTGTTCTTCAAGACCCAGCAGTTATTAGTATCGTGTCCCTGACAGTTTGAATGGTATGCACACCGTGCATGGGGATTGTACCTGGGAGAGGTAACATTAGGATTCTGAGGAGCCTCTTTCAAAGTAATAAGTTCAGCCTTCAACAAGTGTTGCAATGCCTGAGCCATTGACATGTTGATCTTCGTGAACTGTCTTCTAGCCCTCTGTTGGTTGCCCTGTGGCTGCTCTGTTGTTGCAGGAGTTGGATTTGAAATATGAACTGCACTAACAGACTGATGCCTTCTGTTACGATCAGGCTGACCATAAACAGCATTGGATTCTTTCTTCCCAGTGGGAGGCTTCTTTGCAACACCTGATGAGGAAGTACCCACTTGGATCTTACCATTCTTTATACCATTTTCTACTCGCTCTCCTGTCATTATCAACTCAATGAAGCCAGATGATGAGCTTCCAATGAGATGACTGTAAAACAGACCATTCAGCGTACACATGAACATATCAACCAGTTCCCTGTCAGTTAAAGGGGGTTGAACTCTTCCAGCTAAATCTCTCCACTTCTGAGCATACTCTTTGAAACTTTCTTTGGCACCCATAGACATGCTCTGAAGCTGCATGCGAGTGGGGGCTAAGTCAGCATTGTATTGATACTACTTATAGAAAGCTTCAGCAAGATCATTCCAGTCCCTGATGTTGACACTCTCTAACTGATAATACCACTCCAGCTGAGCTCCAGATAAGCTCTCTTGAAAAAAATGGATCCACAATTTCTTATCAGCAGTGTGAGGTTGAATTCTTCTGACATAAGACCTTAGATGCAGCTTGGGACAAGAGACCCCATCATAAACAACAAAGGTAGGAACCTTGAAACCAATGGGTATGACTACCCCAGATATCATACTCAAATCTTCGAAATCCAGCCCATATGACTTCTGCAACTCCATGGCATCCATCCTATCCACCAGCATTTTGAATTTGTCTTCATTAGGATCATGGTAGTAATTAGCCTCAGAATCAGAGTCCCCCATAGTGTTGTGGAGACTGCCTCCCTCTTTTTCAGATTCTTCAGATTCATAGTCTTCAACTGGTTCTTTGGTCTTAGCAATACCTTTGAACCTTCTTCCCATGTTGATCAAACCAGCTGACCTTCTAGTCTTCTTAGTCTTCTTGGCCAGCAGTGCCTTCAATTCATCCTGCCCCTTGGACAGGTTCAAGATCAGCTCTTGGAACTGTGCATTTTGTGCCTGGAGATCCTTAACTGATTGTTCAAGAGCCATTGCTGAAATAAACAACGAGAAGATGAGAAACCTGGGCACAATTATAAACCTGTGATGCAATGAAATGATATGTGAATGCATATGCAATGTTTTCAAGGACCGCAAGATTTAAATTTGCTTAAACAAACACGAAAGTAAACTTTTATTAGTAATAACTTTGTTTTGCCTCTTGGGCTTACAAAAAATGAAATGAAATAAGTACAAAAGATGGGGTTTTAAGTCTCCCATGGACGTTTCCTCTTTGTGTTGAGGTATGAGTTGAAGTTCCGTTCTTCATGAAGTTGCTTTGTTAGTTCTAGGACTCTTTCTTGGCTTGCTTTGTAATGAGCCTCGAAAGTATCCCTTTGCTCCTTCAGTTGGATCCATGATCTCTGCAAGTCTTCCATATCAGTAGGCATGTCTGGGTGAAGGATGGTATAAGCTGTGTCTCCTTCAGCAACAGGTTCCATGGTAACTGGTAGGACGGCAGGATATGGCATCATGAGAGTCTGAGCACGAGATCGTACCCATCTGAGATAAGCTTCCATAGGAATAGTGTACCTAGGCTCCAGTGTCTTGCTGTCAACCCTGTTTACTTTTCCCCATGCTCGTATGAATCTCTGACGGTATCCTTGAAGATCGTTGTCGTAGTCAAACACAATGCCCTGAATCAACATGTCATGTGGACCATCACTCCGGGCGTAACCAAACTGTCGTAAAGCTAGAGAGGGGTTGTAGGTGATGCCTCCTCTTATGCCTAGAAGTGGCACATTAGGAAACTCCCCACAACGGTCAATGATGGTGACTTTCTCCATAGATCTGGAGCACCAATGGATATCTGAGTGAGAAAGTGACATGATCCTCTTGGACCATCTGAACCCTTGCTCATTCTTCATTACTGAGCGAGGAAGGTGAGAAATAAACCACCTAGAAAGCAAAGGTATGCAGCACATCAAGGTTCCTCTTGCCCTTGTAGTACGGGTATGAAGAGAATGTAGGATGTCTTCAAGCAATGTAGGCACTGGATTGTGACTCAGGAATATGTTGATGGCATGAACGTCTATGAACTAATCTGGATTGGGGAACAATACTAAGCCATATATCAGCAAGGCTAAAATCTCCTCAAAAGCATCATAGCTCATGGCCTTCAAGAACACTTGAGCTTTATCCATTAATACCTTAGCAAGAATACCCTTGACTCCGCTTCTCGTTTCTAGAACAATGTCAGACTTCTTCAGATGTAGAGCTGCAGCAATGACTTCAGGTTTAGGCTCTTTCTCCAAGCCTGTGAAGGTTCTTTGATCAAGAACAGGTATACCCAGAAGTTTAGAGAACTCCTCCATGGTTGGAACCAGCTGATAGTCAGGGAATGTAAAGCAGTGGTGCTTAGGGTCAAAGAACTGGAACAGAACACTCATCATGTCTTCATTGAACCCTGAAGTGACTAGATCCAATAGGTGACCATGCCTCTTGATGAACTGGGAGTTTTCAGAAACTTGAGAAACCAATTCCTTAAGCTTAGGAGGTATCCCTATAAATTTGATCCTGATAGTATTCCTACGAGCAGAAGACATGACCTGCAACAAAGAACAAAGATAAATCCTTTGGTCCTTGAAATGGTTAGTGAAAATGCTATGCTTATGATGCATGATGATGTCATGATGTTATGCTCAATCACAAACATGTGGCACACACAAACAAGTCACACCATAGCCCTAGGTTTAAAGGCTTGCATGAGGTTTAAGGTAAGTACCCTCCCCTGAAGTTAGATGGTTCATCCTGTCTTATAAAGTAACCAGGTTCTAAGGGATCTCAATATCATTGATCCTTCACAAGGGTGGTTGTTCAGAAGGCAACTTACTTGCCAACCAAAACCCTCCAAGTTTAAGATCTCAATGAGCGTAGTATCGAGTGTCAACCAACTTCAGTCTGCACCAAAGCCGGTTACCTCACTACTTTCTAAAGGCCAAGATGGGATAACTAGGGTTCTAAAAGTTAGTTAGTGCATTGACAACATATGGAAGCCTCATATTATCCTCAACTTGACTTAAGGAACATAAGCACCAACCAAGAAGTCAAACTAACTATGGCCACCAGATCAACCATATCGATATACGTCGTACAGTTTCCTTGGTCTATTGCCATTTACCTAAGGTACACTAGATCCGGGTTAGGATCTGAAATTCTGTGATCAGGTATGAGATGTCCTAAGAGATGTCCCAACACTTGATAGGACACTTGACAAATTTAACCAAAACTTAAATAGCAAGAAAAGTAAACAACACAGAAGTTTGTTAACCCAGTTCAGTGTATAACCACACCTACATCTGGAGGCTACCAAGCCAGGAGGAAATCCACTATAAGTAATATTAATTCTAGACTTAAACCACCCTGTTTAATCTATCACTTAATAACTACCCAATGCAATTTCTACCTAAGACACACCTTAGATAAGAGTACCCTACTCACTCCCCCTCAATCACACAGTGATCAAGTTTACAAGTTTAATGAAATTGAAGACATTCTTCAAACAATACAGCTTGATCTTACTTCACAGTTTCAATCAAGTCACAAATGCACTTTTGCTTAAAAGCTCATAAAGTGGTACAATTAAAAACACCTGCTATTAAAAACACTAGACACCCTATTTGATCTTCTGAAATTCGTACTCAATTCTATGAGATTTTGTTGCTTAAATAGGTATCTGTAATTTGGGCTTTCTGTAGGATGATCCAGCCCTAATGCACATGCAGCTTCCACCTTGAATTTAGGGTTTGTTACTTCCTAGATTCTAGGTGATTTAGGTCTTCTGTTTTAATCTGAATCTTCAATATAAAACTCCCTACAGATGCGCCTTGTTCTGTTTTTATCCATCATTAATTAATTCCAGATAACTCTCCTTAAATATCTCTGATTAGTTAGTCAATAATTAATTCTGGAAGCAGGTTTGAGATGTCTCAACATCTGTTGGGACATCCTGAAAAACTGAACTTAGTTATTTACACAATGTCCCAACATCTGGTAAGACATCCTGAAATAAGTTCATATACTCTGTTTGATAATGTCCCAACATTTGATAGGACATTCTGAACTGAATTCAATAATTCTTGTTGGTCAAAAATTCTGCCAATTCAAGACATCTACAAACTCCCCCTTTGGCTAATTTTTGGCTAACATCTTTTCTGGTTTTCAGAGTGCAGCAGAAGTTCTTTTTATCAGAGTATAGCATTACTTTTCTGTTGATTCTTATTTGAGATTACTCCCCCTCAAACATATATGTATCCAATCTTGTTGCAACAGAAAGAAAGACTTATTCAGTTCAGAAGCAAACAAACAGAATTTTTTCATTCATACTTAAACAGCAATTACAATTTGTTGTTGTTCTCCCCCTTGGTAGACACAAAATTTAGGGCCAAAGACACTATTCCAGAAATACATTGCTGTCATTACATTTGCCTCACATACATTGATCACTCAGATTCATCACTCTCAGTTTCTTCCTCCACTTCTGTTTCTTCATCAGCTTCACTTTCTTCATCAGTGTCTGCTTTCTGATCTTCTCCACTCTCCAGCCTTTGGATGATTTCTTCAAGTTTCAACTTCCTTGCTTCAAGTTCTTTGCATGTGCTTTTGAGCTCAGCAATTAGAGCCTTCTTGGAGATTGGAGTCTTAGCAGTTGATGGACCTGCAGATGTCCCAGAAGGTGCTTCAACATCTGCAGCATGATGACTGAGGAATAACTTGTAGTGAAAAGCCAAGGGGCTTTCTCTTTTGCAGGTTGTATCCTTGTCAGTGAGAATTCCAGGGTATTGATTGAGCACAATACCACACAGCAATGATGGAAAAGCTATTGGCAGCTTTGTTGCAGAAGAGCTGGCATGCTTCAAGGTCTGATAAAAAATGAAAGCTCCATAGTCCATCTTGGTTTGAGTTCCCACAGCATATATAAACCTGGCTAGACCAGTGGAGATTGAAGAAGTGTGGTTGGTAGGCACCCAGTTAGCTGTATCAATCCTGTTCAGCATGGCATACTTTCTGGTAAGCATGCTCACTGAGAGCTTTCCCTTCACAGGCCATGCCTTGACCTGGTTTGCAGTGATCACCTTATAGACTTGATTATCTGTCTTACCTAGCTCATTTGGTCCATCTGTTTCTCTTCCTAGGTACTGATTTATGATTTGAGGAGAAAATTCTACACATTTACCTCTAACAAAAAAATTTTGAAACTCAGAGGACTTACCATTTGAACAATCCTCCTGAAGATTAACAATGAACTCTTTGACAAGAAGTTCATAGCAGGGAGAGAGATCTGAGACTGTTCTGAATAGTCCTGCAGCAGAGATGAGGTCAATCAATTCAGTGCACTCAAGTGCATTGCTGCTCAGTTCTCTTTCTAGGGCAATCCTTCTTTGGTACACATACTTCCATCTGTTGACACAAGAGACATGATGGAAAGATATGTTGTCCAAGGGGGCTTCTGGAACAGCAGATGAAGCCCTAGATGGTGCTGGTTTCTTTTTGGGAGGAGATGTTGGGACATCTGATTCAACATCTGAGTCTGATGGTGTGACAGCTTTTCTCTTCTGGGTTTGAACTTTACTCCATGATTTTGTTGGCCCAAAAGTAGCTTTAGCTTTGCCTTTCTTTGGGGAGGATTTCTTCTTCTCAGGAATTGCTGCTTCAGCTTGCATCTTTCCTTTCCTGGACCTGAGCCTTTTGGCTATGCTAGGTCTAACAGAGGCTATGATCTCTGTATCAGAGTCCTGCTCCAGGTTGACCACTGGAGGAGATTGAGCAGTCTCCTCTTCAGCTGGTTGATCAGCAGGGATTTGATCTTCATTTGAGGCTTTAGCCTGTTCCTCAGAGATTTCTTCATCATTTTCATTTGAGGCTTTATTCTGGTCCTCAGTTTGTTCCAAATCATCACCAGATGAGTTCTTTTTCTCATCTTCAGATGTTCCAACATCTATTGGGACATCTTGTTCTGCAGGAGTGTCCTCTGCATCTTGAGCTTGTTCTTCTTGAGGTGCAGGCATTATGTTCAGAGGAACAGAGATCCCACTCACCACTCTCTGTTCAAAAAGGATTTGGTTGACAATCTCCTTGATGGAATCATCCACATATTTTGAGGATTTTGGGGGCATGTTAGCAGGAGAAGGAATGCCTCCTTTGGCTTTGCTGCAAACTTGATCTTTAGCTCTCTTTGGAGTTCTTGGCTTTTTAGTGTGAGAAGCACTTCCTCTGAGCTCGTCCAATGGAGTTGATTTCATTGGTACCACAGAAATGGGAGTGGCATGAACTACGTCTTCTTGGTTGAGAACTTCTTCAGTTGTGTTAGGGTTTTGAGACATTGTTGAGGAAGATGGATGAAAAGCTTTAGGGTTTATGATTTCTGGAGAATAGCTAGTTAATGTGATTCGCTTGTGATAATATGATGAGAATCTTGATAGCTGATTATAAACAGTTACTAAATAAGTAGTCGTTACAGTGCAAATGATTAGAGATGGAATTCCCAAGGATCTTGTCCAGACTGGTTTTGCCATCTGGAACTTATGCCATACAATGTCATATGACATGTTGGCACATCTCATTAACTGCTAAATATCACATAAACAGATTCCAAGTTTGCCCCTTAAGTTCTCAAATTGTGTAGCATCCAATGCTTTGGTAAAGATATCAGCTAATTGCAGATTTGTAGCTACATGTTCCAATGAAATCACTTTTTCTTCTACAAGATCTCTGATGAAATGATGTCTGATATCAATATGCTTGGTCCTGCTATGTTGGATAGAATTCATTGATATGTTGATTGCACTTAAGTTGTCACAGTACAATGTCATGACATCCTGTGGGACATTGTACTCAGTGAGCATTTGCTTCATCCAAACCAACTGAGAACAACTGCTTCCAGCTGCTATGTATTCTGCTTCAGCTGTAGATAAGGATACACAATTTTGTTTCTTACTGAACCAAGAAATCAAATTGTTTCCTAGAAAGAAGCATCCTCCTGAGGTGTTTTTTCTGTCATCAGCACTTCCAGCCCAATCAGCATCACAGAAGCCAGTAAGAATTGGTTTACATCCATGAAAGTACATTATGCCATAGTCACAAGTACCATTAACATATTTAAGAATTCTCTTGACTTGATTGAGATGACTGACTTTTGGATCAGCTTGATATCTTGCACATACACCTACTGCAAATGCTATGTCAGGTCTGCTAGCAGTCAAGTATAACAAGCTTCCAATCATGCTTCTGTATAAGCTTTGATCTACATTCTCACCCTTTTCATCTTTAGTAAGCTTTAAATGTGTGGGGGCAGGGGTTCTCTTATGAGTAGCATTTTCCATTCCAAATTTCTTGACTATGTTCTTGGTATACTTGCTTTGGGAGATGAACATTGAGTCTTCCATTTGCTTTATTTGCAGACCAAGAAAGTAGGTTAACTCTCCTACTAGGCTCATTTCAAATTCAGATTCCATCTGCTTGACAAAATGTTTGACCATCCTTTCAGACATCCCACCAAAGACAATATCATCAACATATATTTGAGCAATCATGACATTCCCTTCTTCATCTTTAACAAACAGGGTTTTGTCAATTCCACCTTTTCTGTATCCTTGCTTGATAAGAAATGTGGTCAGTCTTTCATACCATGCCCTTGGAGCTTGCTTCAAACCATAAAGTGCCTTCTTTAGTTTTTATACATGATTTGGACAGCTTGGATCAACAAATCCTTTAGGCTGTTCTACATATACTTCTTCATTAAGATAGCCATTTAAAAAGGCACTTTTCACATCCATTTGAAATAGCTTGAACTTCAAGATACAAGCAATTCCCAAAAGTAGTCTAATTGATTCAAGCCTTGCTACTGGTGCAAAGGTTTCATCAAAGTCTACTCCTTCAATTTGAGTGTATCCTTGAGCTACAAGTCTAGCTTTGTTCTTTGTAACAACTCCTTGTTCATTTGACTTGTTCTTATACACCCATTTTGTACCAATTACATTTATGTCATCAGGTCTAGGAACAAGAATCCACACTTCATTCCTTGTGAATTGACCTAATTCCTCTTGCATAGCACAAATCCAGTATTCATCAGTAAGAGCTTCCTTGATGTTTTTAGGTTCTATTTTGGAAACAAAGCAAGAACCTGAAATCACTTCTCTTGATCTAGTGCTCACACCTCTGTTGGGATCACCAATTATCAGATCTTTGGGATGATCCTTCTGTATTCTGATGGAGGGAGGTTTGCTTGATTCTTCTGTTCTTGTATCAGTTTGAGTGAAGTTATAATGATCATTCTTTTCTTCAGCTTCAATCTTGATATCAGCAGATGTTCCAACATCTTCTGGGACATCTGTAGGAGCATCATCAATTATCACATTTATGGACTCCATGATAACCTTGGTTCTAGAATTAAATACTCTATATGCTCTGCTGTTTATGGAGTATCCAATGAAAATCCCTTCATCACTTTTAGGATCCATTTTTCTTCTTTGCTCCCTATCTGCCAGAATATAACAGTTACTTCCAAATACATGGAAATACTTAACTGTGGGTTTTCTGCCCTTCCAGACTTCATATATTGTGGACAAAGTTCCTTTCCTTAAGGTAACTCTGTTATGAATGTAACAGGCAGTGTTCATAGCTTCAGCCCAGAAGTACAGAGGTAACTTTTTAGCATGGATCATAGCTCTTGCTGATTCTTGAATAGTTCTATTCTTCCTTTCAACAATCCCATTCTGTTGAGGAGTGATTGGTGAAGAATATTCATGATTGATTCCTTCTGAAGAACAGAAATCTAAGAATTTTTGGTTCTCAAATTCTTTTCCATGATCACTTCTTATTCTGATCACACAACTGGATTTTTCCCTTTGCAATCTTTGACATAACTCTTTGAATACATCAAATACATCAGACTTTTCTTTGATGAAATTTATCCATGTATATCTTGAAAAGTCATCAACCACAACATAGGCATACCTCTTACCACCAAGACTTTCAACCTGCATAGGTCCCATTAGATCCATATGCAAAAGTTCCAAAACTTTGGAAGTTGTCAGATGTTGGAGCTTTGGATGGGACATCTTGGTTTGCTTGCCTATTTGACATTCACCACATATTTTGCCATCATCAATCTTCAGTTTAGGAATACCTCTTACAGCATCCATGGATATTATCTTCTTTATGCCTCTGAAATGAAGATGACCTAGTCTTTGGTGCCATAGTTTCACTTCTTCTTCTTTAGCTAAAGAGCAAGTTGAAGTGAGACTGAGATTTTGGGATTCCCACATGTAACAGTTGTCTTTAGATCTGGCTCCTTTCATGACAACCTCTTGTTCTTTGTTAGTCACTATGCATTCAGTTTTGGTAAAGTTTACACTGTACCCTTGATCACATAATTGACTTATGCTGATCAGATTAGCAGTTAAACCTTTAACTAGCAGCACATCATCTAGTCTTGGAACATCTTGACAATCCAAGGTTCCAACTCCCTTGATTTCTCCTTTAGCTCCATCTCCAAAGGTCACATACCTGGATGAATGTGATTTTAAGTTTACTAGCAAATTCTTCAATCCAGTCATGTGTCTTGAACATCCACTGTCAAAGTACCAGTCTTCTTTAGCTGATACTCTCAGTGATGTATGTGCTATGTATGCAGTATTTTTCTTTGACCAGATGAGTTGAGATTTCTTTTGATACCTCTGCCCTGTGTGTTGTTTATCAGCTGATCTCCAAGCTTGATTGTTGATCTTGTTCTTGTAGCTTTGATCAGCTTCAATGCTAGCTTTTGGTTTCCATACCTTCTTGATGTTTTTTGTCTTCTGCTTAGGAGGTTGCTGATTTCTTTGATGTTTATGCAGCACTTTCTTGGTACTTTCTATTTTCTTCTCGGAAGGTTGCTGATACATCTGATTTGGATATCCATGCAACTTATAACAATGAGGTTTGATATGTCCAAATCTTCCACAGTGATGGCATCTCCATCTTTGATACTTCTTCTTCATTTTGTTCTTTTCAGAATGTTGAGACATCTGTTGGAACATTATGTTTGACTTTGTGTTCTTTTCCTGATGTTGAAGCATCTTTTGGGACATCTTGTTAGACTGTATGGATTTTGAAGTTGTTTTGCTAGAGCTAGCTTCATCTTTATTTACTCTGTTAAATCCCAGTCCACTTTTATCCCCTGAGTGCTTATTGTTGTTGAGAATCACATCCAGTGTATTTGAGCTGCTGTTCAACATTCTAACAGATTTGGACATATGTTCCAACTTGGAGTTGAGAAGACTTACTTCACTTTTTAAGGTGTCAATGATCTCCTGATCATTTGCTTTGTCATCTTCTAATGCCTCATTCTGCTTTTTTAACTTTATGACCTCACTGCATATTTCAGAGCTTCTTTTGTATAGATCTTTGAATGCTTGCTCAAGTTCTTCATAAGTAAGTTCTCCATCACTGGATTCACTTTCAGAGTCACATAATCCAGCTAAAGCAGTGAAATGCTTAGTTGATTCCTCTTCTGAATCACCTCCTGAATCTTCATCAAACCAGGTCACAGAGAGTCCTTTCTTTTGCCTTTTTAAGTAGGTAGGACATTCATTCCTGATGTGTCCATATCCTTCACATCCATGGCATTTGACTCCTTTTTCTTGACTGGTCTTTTCAGCATAATTTGACCTTCTGTTAGCATCATAAGGTCTCCTGTTCTCAGAAGAGTTTGTGTTTCTTCCACTGGGTTTGGATTTTCCTTCCATTCCTCTGAGAATCTGTTTGAATTGTCTTCCAAGCATAGCAAGGTTGTCTGATAAGCTTTTATCATTTGCTGATTCATCATCTTCTTCTTCATCAGTATTTGAAACAAAGGCTATGCTTTTGTTCTTTTTAGCATTTGTGTCATTCATTCCCATCTCAAAAGTTTGAAGGGAACCAATGAGTTCTTCAACTTTCATAGAGCATATGTCTTGAGCTTCTTCTATTGCTGTGACTTTCATGTCAAATCTTTTTGGCAAAGATCTGAGGATTTTTCTTACAAGCTTTTCATCAGTCATTTTTTCTCCCAAAGCTCCAGAAGTATTAGCTACTTCTAAAATGTTCATGTAGAATTCATGAACTGTCTCATCTTCCTTCATTCTCAAGTTTTCAAATTTTGTGGTGAGAAGTTGAAGTCTTGACATCTTTACTTTTGATGTTCCTTCATGAGTTGTTTTGAGAGTATCCCACACATCTTTGGCTAGCTCACAATGATGTACAAGTCTGAAAATGTTCCTATCAATGCCATTGAATAAAGCATTTAAAGCCTTTGAGTTGCCTAGTGCTGAATCTTCTTCTTCCTTACTCCATTCTTCTTCAGGTTTCAGCACTTTTGTTCCATCTTTGGTATCTTGGACAGGATAATCCCATCCAATGTTGACTGCTCTCCATGCCCTGTTGTCCAGTGATCTTAAGAATGCAATCATTCTTGGCTTCCAGTAGTCATAATTAGATCCATCCAGAATAGGTGGTCTATTTACTGACCCTATATCTCTGTCCATGTTACAGAATTTGTATTTCCCTAGATCTCACCCAGTATAAACAGGCAGGGTGCCTGCTCTGATGCCAATTGAAATTTTGTGATCGGGTATGAGATGTCCTAAGAGATGTCCCAACACTTGATAGGACACTTGACAAATTTAACCAAAACTTAAATAGCAAGAAAAGTAAACAACACAGAAGTTTGTTAACCCAGTTCAGTGTATAACCACACCTACATCTGGAGGCTACCAAGCCAGGAGGAAATCCACTATAAGTAATATTAATTCTAGACTTAAACCACCCTGTTTAATCTATCACTTAATAACTACCCAATGCAATTTCTACCTAAGACACACCTTAGATAAGAGTACCCTACTCACTCCCCCTCAATCACACAGTGATCAAGTTTACAAGTTTAATGAAATTGAAGACATTCTTCAAACAATACAGCTTGATCTTACTTCACAGTTTCAATCAAGTCACAAATGCACTTTTGCTTAAAAGCTCATAAAGTGGTACAATTAAAAACACCTGCTATTAAAAACACTAGACACCCTATTTGATCTTCTGAAATTCGTACTCAATTCTATGAGATTTTGTTGCTTAAATAGGTATTTGTAATTTGGGCTTTCTGTAGGATGATCCAGCCCTAATGCACATGCAGCTTCCACCTTGAATTTAGGGTTTGTTACTTCCTAGATTCTAGGTGATTTAGGTCTTCTGTTTTAATCTGAATCTTCAATATAAAACTCCCTACAGATGAGCCTTGTTCTGTTTTTATCCATCATTAATTAATTCCAGATAACTCTCCTTAAATATCTCTGATTAGTTAGTCAATAATTAATTCTGGAAGCAGGTTTGAGATGTCTCAACATCTGTTGGGACATCCTGAAAAACTGAACTTAGTTATTTACACAATGTCCCAACATCTGGTAAGACATCCTGAAATAAGTTCATATACTCTGTTTGATAATGTCCCAACATTTGATAGGACATTCTGAACTGAATTCAATAATTCTTGTTGGTCAAAAATTCTGCCAATTCAAGACATCTACAGGATCTTTCACACATGAGAGCCCAACAAGATAATATAAAGCAAACAAGGCAAACAATTTAAAGTGATCTAATTCCTAAGGGTACCCCTCTTTTATTAAATCCCCAGCAGAGTCGCCAGTTCTGTAACACGGTGGGAGAACTGACTTTAGTTATGTTGCGGATAGCAAGAGTCGCCACCGACTTTTATTTTATCCAAAGGAAAGGCATAAAAGAACAGGAAAGACCTTTTAAAAGATTTTTGGGTCCGGGGGGTAGGTTATGTAAAGGGAAGGTGTTAGCACCCTTTACATCCATGGTTATCCATGGGCTCTTAGTTACTTAGCTCACTTTAAATTGTTTTTGAAATGTGAAGTGTGTGAATAGAAATTTTCATAAGAGTTTAATAATGATCCATGTACGGATGCGTAAAAAAACTTGTGTTTGAAAATTGTTTAAAATTGTGAAGTGTTTGAAATTTTTTTTGAATAGTGAGCAAGTAACTATGAGAAACCTACCCTAAAGTTTAAGTCTTTCTGTTCTTTAATCCCTTAAGTGGTAAGACTATCCCTATTATTAAGGAATAGGTAGTCGTTACCTTGGATGTGAGGGACATATGAAAGGGACATCTGTTTAATGGAGGCAACTGTAGGGTGTATTAAGCATTTTGGAGGGACTGTCATCATTATTCGAATGGGACAAGATCATATTGAAAGGCAACCATTAAGGGACTTGATCTTTAATTATGAAGGGACTAGATGACTTTTCTTTTAAGGGACTTGTGCTTTATACACCCCACTTGACCTTATGATTAGGCAACATTGAGAGGCAACCCTAGAAAGTGAGATGGCGATCAAAGATCGACTTACGTGTGTGAGTGTTTAATTTTGTATTTATCTTATAATTTAAATGACCTAAATTAAATTTTAAATATAATACATGTTTACACTCCCTATTTTACTAACCATGGCATAAAAATTAAATAATTTAAATATTTACAAAAAATTACACCAAGGAGCAATTACATAATAATAATAATAAGCAATTAAAAATAAATAGCAAAATAAATAAATAAGCAAAATATAAATAATAAGCAAAATAAATAAGCAATAATAATCATAATAGGGGTTAGTAATAATAATTAAAAATAAATGGGGTTAGTGAAATAATAATAATAATAAGCATAATAAAAAAAATAAATGGATTAGTAATACATATGATTAGTAATAATAATAAATAAAATAAAATAATAAATAAGAATTAGAAATTAATAAGGAAATATGAACAATTTAATTATAAAATTTAAAATTATATGCAACTTATAAAAGTTAAATTAATTATAAACACATAAAAAAATTATAATTACAATATTAAATTGGCATAAATTTAATTATTTTTAAACACATATATTTAAAAACTATAAAATTTAGATTATGAGCAAATTATAGAAATAATTACATATTATAAAAAGAAATTGATTATAATTGTATTTACAAAAATTAATTATATTAAATAAATATGTACATAATAATTATATTTACAAATAAAATTAGAAAATAAAATTAGGTTTTTTAATATTTGTTTAGAAAAATAAACTAGGGTTTATAAAATTAGGGTTGTAGAAAAAATAAGGTTTAATGTATATTCAAAAATATTAAGACCTAATTTACAAGAATAATTTATTTAATTAGATAATGCATATATACATTTTATAATTTAAATACATAAGAATAAAAACTAATTTTTGAATTTAGAAAATAAATTTTCAGAATTTAGAAAACATAATATATATATTTTATAATTTAGAAACCATTTTAATATAATATAGGAAATAATAAGAAAATATAAGAAAAGAAAATAAGAAAAATAAGCAATAAAAAAAACAGGACCTGGGATTTGAACCCAGGTCCCTAACCTGGATAATGAAGAGGCTTGCCAACTGGGCTGCGTGCTAGTGGTGCAAGAAGAATGAACTCCATTTAGTTTTGTTCTTTAAACCTGGAAAATCATAAAATAATGAAAAAACCAAAAGGCCTGGGGGTGGAGTCGAACCCAGGACCTCTTAAGCACGCAAACATACACATGATCATCCCAGCTAGGTGAGCAAATCTGATATTGTGATGGCAACAACGCATAATATATAATACTTCATGATTAACCGGAAAAAAAGAGAAAAAAATGCACAAAGCCAGGTTTCGAACCAGTGACCTCACGCAGTACACAAACTAGCCTTACCACTGAGACAAGCATTCGCTTGTGAAATATAAACAGGATTAATTCATTATATTTTAAAATAGAAATTCAAATTGAATTTTGGCGCCAGCATAACTTCATCTTCTTCCTTGAGACTTACGAATTTAGCTGCGAATTTCTCTGCCAATGTACCTGCGAAAACCAAATTTGCAGCAACACCTATGGATCTCATACATGGCCAAAACTGTAAAATTCCAACAAATTAATGGTTCAGACATGATCACAAGACCATCTGGAATTGAACCACGTTTTCAGAATGAATTTATATTGGCTAGAACACAAAACCCTAATGGAGGTCATAAACCCTAACCATGGCAAAATCCGTATGGGATCATGAAAATCAAATTAAACTTTCCAGAATTCATCCAAAGCTTCAAGCAACATCAAATCAACAAACAAATTTCATTAATAATGGTTAAATAATGGAAATCGAAAAAAATATTTTCAAGAACAACCAAGCTTCGGGTTATGTATTATGGCATGGTTTTGATGCATATGAGTGATGATTCATGATCAATGAGGTCTAAGGAGTCTTCTTGTGTCCTTAAAATACCTTAAAGGGTTGTGTATTGAGGAATCCGAATTTGAGTTTGTGAAGGATTTTTTTATTTGTAAACTTACTCTTGAGGAGGCTCAAATTCGTGGCTTGTGATTGCAATGAGTTAAGTACTTATAGGAGAATGAATTAGGTCAAAAAGATTGATCACTTGTGTGGAAAATTTGATATGAAAAGATTCAAAATGATCATGCCTTAAAAATCAAATATTCATGTGTAAACCCTTGCTATTTTGGGAGGATTTTCATAACTCTTGTATCAATCAAGCTTAAATGTGATTTAAGACTTTCTAGAAGCAAAATTAAAATTAATTTTCATTATTTTATATTTTATTTGAATTTAAAATGACTTTTTAATATAAAAATCATAATAAATAAAAATAAAATAAATAAAATAATGAATAAATTAATTTAATTTCGTGCAAGATGTTTTGAAGTGGATTGGGTCATTATTTGGCAAGCCCATCTGGAAAAAATTGGTTTTAGACCTCCTTTTTCTTCATAAACCAACCCAAAATTTCCCAACTTTGCAAGGGCACATATCCTTCAATTTTAATGGTATGAGGGTGTTCTTGGACATTTTGGAAAGATTGAAGAGTCCTCTAACCAACCCCACTGGTTTCATGTCCATATCATTTACCAATCTCAAGTTATGCCCTTTTGAAGTTGTTGACTTTTTGTTGACTTTCAAAAGGACCTATAATGTCTTAGCTCATACCTTCCAAATGAAGCATTTTTGGGCTTGGCTTGTGAGACACAAAGTTGTAGAGAATTCAATTTCCTTCAAAATTAGCTTTGGATGGAGACTTGGTGATGAAGCATGTGAAAGTTATGGCTGGTCAAAGTTCAGTTGACTTTTACTAAGGAAACCCTAATTTAGAAACTCCTGATTCTTGATGATCTGAAATCTCCTTGATGAATCATGATCAACCCTTGATCAAATGATGAATTTTACTTCATATACTTGATTTTGGCAAAAAATCATGAAGTTTGACTTTGGTTTGACCACAGTTGACCTCAGTTTGACTTTTTAACTACTTTGACTGATTTTGACTTATCTGATCATCTGACTGAGCAAACTTTTGAGAAAAGTCTTGAAACTTGTCATGGGGGTTCTTATACACATATAAGATGTTATGAAGCTCACTTGAAGTCTTGGAAGTTCATTTAGCCTGATTAAAGTCAAAACCCTAGTTTTGGATGCACTGCATGGGAGGTGCATTGTCTGAGGGAATTGTCAACTCTTCTGACCAATTGTGAACTTTGTGAACCTTGTGAACCATCATAAAATGTCTTGTGAACCTCATGGGAGGTATTGTGAACCTTGTGAACCTTTTGAACCTCATAAAGTGACTTGTAGACTTCATGAACCTCATGAAAGGCCTTGTAAGCATTGTGAATCTTGTGAACCTTGTGAACCTTCTTAGCACACAAAGTCTTGTATTGTGAGGGCAAATTTTGGGGTGCAACAACTGTACATGCTATCCTATCTTAGCAAGTCAAGTCAATCCCATCCAACATAATCTCGTGTGTTATTAACAAGAGATTAAGGGTGATAAGTTCCTCAATTTGTTGATATACATCCAAAAATTACGATGGGGTATAAACCATCCTTACTAAGTCATAAAAGCGTTCAACGACACAATACACCATCCTCTCAACGATTGACTAACACAATGATTAGCTTCATCCATCCATTCCAAAAATAATGTCTCCTTGTTCCAACTTAAAGATAATTGTGTACCTCCTAAGGAAACACGTCAGGATACTCCACACATCACCAGCTCACAATTGGCCTAACACATCGCTTTCCCTTTACCAGGAAGCGAACCACAAGGACACGTGACTGCCTTTCTTTTAGAGTAACACCATCTCCAAATAGTTTAAGGATCCACACATCACTCCTTCTTACCACGAAACGATATACCATCTCTCAACACCGGGAATATCCACGAGAAACAAATGTTTCTCCCCCACTTTTTTCATTCCCAACCTGCAATGGAATCACAACAAGTACCGACAGTGTTCTCATACACATGTCGCATACTACAAACAACACAACTACACGGCCTGGTCGGACGGATTGACCCGCTCTGATACCACTTTGTAACACCAAAAATACTCCCCACAAATTTATAGATAAAATCATAAATAAAAATCATTATTTTATTCTGAGTGTCACAGTCAACAAAACACACATGGCTCAGTGATACGTTTTACAAAAATAGTTCAACTTGCAGCAGAAAACTCGATATATATATATATATATAATCATAATTCGTTTACAAAATGTTTTCTTAAAACTAAGTAAACAAGAATAAATGCCATCCTGACACCCAAAGTACGTATCAGAGCCGACTCATCTAAGTGTGAAGTACACCGACCTCCACTTTACTAATCTTGATCACCTGCATGTTACCAACTTAAGGGTAACATTCAAACAGAAGGGGTGAGATACTTACATCACAAAGAGTAATATAATAAGGATTAGCAAGTATCAGAAATGAAACACCACTTCTCAACAACAATCATTACAACCACATCATATACACAACAACATCATACACATCATCAATATCATACACAACAACAACAACAATAACCTTTATGCAACGATACTCTACTTGACTCTATGCATGCGGTACCGATTCCTATCTCTATTTCAAGATCTAGTTCTCGTCGGAACTCTCGACCCCTCTTTCATGGTCCAATATGACCCCTATTTCATGATCACACCCTCGACGCCTATTTCATGGCCACGTACGATCCCTATTTCATGATTGCACCAACATCACAACAACGACATACCCCAGCTTGGTATATTATACAACTATGCAACATGTCACTCAACACCGATGACATATGCAATGACCACAACATCAACCTCGCGCAACAACAACATCAACGACATACAACAACAATTAATTCATGCATTAGCATCATCAATAACATACAATAACAACGATCTCAAGCATTAGCATTATCAACAACATACAGCTACAACAATCTCATGCATTATCATCATCAATAATACATAACCTCATCAACAACATGTATCAACAACATACAACAACACCTACCAACTACCACATCATATTACCATAACTACAATCACAACATATAGCGACATCAAAACATATATCATCAACATACGATAATACCGAACAACTATTACGACATATAACTACAACGACGTCAACAACACATAACGACATCATATAACTTCAATTAACATATACTTCATGCATCATCAACTACAACAACATATAACAACATCAATAACACCTATAAACACTTATAACATGCATCTTCAACTACAACATTATATATCAATATCAACGAGAACACATAACAACAATAACTTTCATCAACATCATGCATATTTTATCATATAACAACATCAATCCACTTTAGCCACCACAAACGCAACAACAACATATACAACAACCTATTACATATACATAAGTCTACAACAATTATATATAAATCATCACAACTGCAACAAAGCCAACAAACATATCAACCATGTTTAGATTCAAGTTACTACTTCTCTGTTACTACTTCCAACTATAAAATCAATACGAACATCGAAATTATCAAAACTCACAAAAACAGAGGGCTGACACGACCCCCGTGTCACCTGACACGGCCCGTGTCAGAGGCATATGCTCATGCCTTCCAAAAACACACCAAATAGCCAAACACAGTGATCTGACACGGCCCCCGTGTCAGTTGACACTGCCCGTGTTAGGTCCACTGTACCAAAATATTTATTTTATTATAAACCAGAGAGCTGACACGACCCTCGTGTCAGACTGCGAAAAAACCCAATTTTTCTCCAAACAGTTTCATACTGCGATTTTGTGCTCAAAAACCCAAAAATCAGTTATTCTAAAGACAAAATTACATCAAAATGATCAAACAACATCCATATATAAACACAACCATTTGAGTCACTCTAATTTATTATTCTATCTACTCTAATTCCCTTTATATTATCAATATCAAAATCTTCAACTTCTAATCATAATCTACCAAAATCCCCATTATAAAACCCTTAACGATAGAAGAATCCCACCCTTATCTTAGGTTGATGAGCAATTCTTCCTTCTTCGCGAATTCTTCCTTCTAGCCTTGACCTTTCTCTTCCTTCTTCTCCCTTCTCACGATCTTTCTTCGCAAACACAAAAACACGACTGAAATTCTCTTTTCCTTATTCCAACCTTTTCCCTTAGACCCACTCTATGATCTTCCTCTTTTGCCCTTACTATCTTTACCAATTCACAACTCTACCCCTAACTCCTTATTTTCCAATTATTTTACTATTCACCAAATAATTATTCCACATAATATAACTCTTTAAAATAACATTATATTCAATAATATAATATTCTTTCACACACCAAACATTATAATCCAATTAAAATAAATAAATAGAATTTGGGGCGTTATAACTCCCCCCCACTATAAAGGTTTTCGTGCTCGAAAACATACCGAACAAGAACTACTTATGATACGTCCTCACAATCACTAGTCAACCACCACTTCCTGGGAAACGATACTATAACAATACAAACACGGTACAACTTATCGACGACAATCACAACAAGGCACATTTTTCATGTAGTGCACTCTACAACCCACTCACGACACAAATTAATCCAACTACGAACACACAAATTAATTCTTGAACCGGGCACAACATAATAGTTACCATCATCTTAAGTAACACCTCCCTAATTCCCCGTTGTAGGAATTAACTACATACACCTGAACCATCATCATAGGCAACATGCAACAACAAAGATAAGAATACAAAAATCCATAACACGATATTACCACAACTAAACCACAAGCTTTGTGATTTCACAACTTCAAGACATCTACTCTACTATTTCCCAGTCGAACACGCAACCAATACACCCATCCATCTAGAAGTACAAGACTAGAAATTAAACTTTTCGCCATCTCAATTCCATCTTAGAACATCCAATGATCTCATTATCCGCGTCAATTCTATCGCCAACCTTCAAATTCCTACAAGTCATACCAATCCGAACAAACTACGCTACCTCGCGCTCCCACTGCGCACTTTGATACATGCAATTAACAAATACAACAATTCATTTCCAACTTCTTATGCTTTCTAGCAATCACCAAATCGTACATACGAAAAGACTTTGACTCAACTCATCAGGAATTCCAATCCTCTTCCTCGTCTCGCACTTTATTCCCTTCGACCAACAATAATCATATACTTTTGTGATTATTAATCATTCACAATTCTAGGTCCATAAAACCATATTCCTTAATCATTCAACACACTCACTACCGCAACACTAGTCCAAATCTTGAACATAATGGATCCCTTCCTGCCTCCTTTGCCTGTCGTAAAGCACAAACTATAACTTTACCATCTTGTATTCATTCCCTTCCAAACTTGTCACTCACAACTCAACACTCCACAACGGTGTATTAGGATTAGACCTAATCAAAATTCCATCATAGCCAACTTCTGCTTTGGTTCTCCAAACTCTTCCTACAACAAACATCCCAAATATACAACTTATTTTTCGCAAGTCAACTGAGGTACCCGAATTACTAACTTAGGAAATACCTTCCAAAACTCGTATCCAAAAAATCTTAATTTCTTTACCTACTTCGGAGCTTCCTCATTGTAGTACTACGTCCTACCTTTTGGATTTAAACAATACCTTCATTCGACTTGACATAAACACGCAACTTCACCTCTACCAACCAAGAATCACTCTTTAACAACTTATCATACAACTTTACTTCCTTCTATTAATACTTATAATCCAACTTCCAAACATTCCACACCTTCTATTTATCCTTTCATTGGGTCACTTTGCCAAATCTTCAAATCTCATGTCCCACGTATTCTCGATTCATGAATTCCATAGAAGATACTGGTTGTATACGTTACATTCTATATTCGTCTTATCAATCGAAGACATATAACCATACTTCTATCTCACCATTACCGTCCCACATGGTCTACGGTTGTTGATTCCAATTACCACACTTCGTACTCATTCTTCACCTTTTAGTCCACTAATACCATCAGGAAACTTCAACCCATTTGTGATTCATCACACAATCCCAAGACATCATTATTTTCTTCATCAATCATACAAAAATCCTTCACGGTGGCACTCCTGATTTCATATTTTCCCTTTTTATCAAATCCTCTGACTACTCTTTCTATAATGATGACATCTCGTACGATACCATAAAATACAGGACCACAAACAGAATTCTAATAAAATTTTATCTTCCTCTCTTAAGAGAACATCTGATACCTTTTTCTGAAACAACTCCAAAATCCACGCACAACCAGTAGTCTGTTGTTGCGACCTTATTTCCAATTCCCATAACACCATCTTTGCATTCATGGAAAAACTCACATTCCGGAATCCTTCTCATCTTCAGATATAGGAATTTACATCGACTAGCCCAACCAATCTGCAAGTACTTGGCTTAACTCCGTGCCATTCACTATACATGCTATCCTATCTTAGCAGGTCAAGTTTATCCCATCCAACATAATCCCGTCTGTTATCAACAAGAGATTAAGGGTGATCAGTTCCTCAATTTGTTGACATACATCCGACAATTACGATGGGGTATAAACCATCCTTACCAAGTCATAAAAGTTTTCAACGACACAATACACCATCCTCTCAACGATTGACTAACATAATGATTAGCTTCATCCATCCATTCCAAAAATAATGTTTCCTTGTTACAACTTAAAGATAATTGTGTACCTCCTAAGGAAACACGTCAGGATACTCCACACATCACCAGCTCACAACTGGCCTAACACATCACTTTTCCCTTTACCAGGAAGCGAACCACAAGGACACCTGACTGCCTTTCTTTTAGAGTAACACCATCTCCAAATAGTTTAACGATCCACACAACACTCTTTCTTACCACAACACGATATCTCATCTCTCAACAACGGGAATATCCACGAGAAACAAATGTTTCTCCCCCACTTATTTCATTCCCAACCTGCAATGGAAACACAACAAGTACCGACAGTGTTCTCACACACATGTCGCATACTACAAACAACACAACTATACGACTTGACCGGACGGACCGACCTTCTCTGATACCACTTTGTAACACCCAAAATACTTTCACAAATTTATAAATAAAATCAGAGTAAATAAAAATCATTATTTTATTCTAAGTGTCACAGTCAACAAAACACACATGGCTCAGTGATACATTTTACAAAAATAGTTCAACTTGCAGCGGAAAACTCGATATATATATATATATATATATATATATATATATATATAATCATAATTCGTTTACAAAATGTTTTCTTAAAACTAAGTAAACAAGAATAAATGTCGTCCTGACACCCAAAGCACGTATCAGAGTCGACTCATCTAAGTGTGAAGTACACCGACTCCATCGACCTCCACTCTACTAATCCTGATCACTTGCACGTTACTAACATAAGGGTAACATTCAAACAAAAGGGGTGAGATACTTACATCACAAAGAGTAATATAATGAGGATTAGCAAGTATCATAAATGAAGCACCACTTCTCAATAACAATCATTACAACCACATCATATACACAACAACATCATACACATCATCAACCTCATGCACAACAACAACAAAAACAACATTTATGCAACGAGACTCTACTTGACTCTATGCATGCGGTACCGATTCCGATCTCTATTTCAAGATCCAGTTCCCGTCGGAACTCTCGACCCCTCTTTCATGGTCAAGTATGACCCCTATTTCATGATCACATCCTCGACCCCTATTTCATGGCCACGTACGATCCCTATTTCATGACCGCACCAACATCACATATATAACATACCCCACCTTGGTATGTTATACAACTATGCAACATGTCACTCAACACCGATGACATATGCAATGACCATAACATCAACCTCACGCAACAACAACATCAACGACATACAACAACAATTAACTCATGCATTAGCATCATTAATAACATACAATAACAACGATCTCAAGCATTAGCATTATCAACAACATACAACTACAATAATCTCATGCATTATGTCTTGAGTAATTTGGCTACAGAGGGTCTGACACGGGCCGTATCAGGTGACACAGGGGGCCGTGTCAGCATTCTGTCTTGAACGTGATTTTGGATTTGAGGGGGAAGGACTCAGGCCGTGTCAGGTGATACGGGGGGTCGTGTCAGGCCTCTGTTTTGGGAAATTTTCCGTATTTTAAGATGGTTTTGTTCCGATTTCTTGTTCGATACTTGTCCCATTATTCTAAGATGATAAGGATAGTATTTTTGGATAGTTCTTAGGAGACGACAAACAATAATTAGTGTTTAAGTCCTATATGCTTGTGTTGGTTTGTATGATTTTGTAATTTATAAATTGGATCGTGTTGGTTGGGGACATTGTTGATTGTATGCTTTGTGTAAACCACATGATGAAATGTTTGGTAACTTATGAGGATCAGAAGGATCGTGTTATATTGGGCAAATATATGAGGAATATTTGAGGATGAAATTAATGAAGAGTTCATAGGATATGATAATCGGTAACTAGTGTGTAAGATATATGTGTTTGTGTTGATTTCTATAACTTTTGATGATTAATCATATGGATCGTATTGATAACGTGTATTGACTATTTTCTTGATTTTTATGTGACGCATGTGATGAAGTGTGTGGTAAATTAGGAGGATTCAGGAGGATCATGTTGTGTATGATTACGTTCATGCACGTATTTTTGGTATGTATAATCGAGTGTTGCATATGCATGTATGGTGGGTGGGATAATCATGTCTCGGATGGAGCGTAAATGGTTATCCGGATTCATTATGAATCAATGGTGCAGGGATGATCGTGTCTCAATAGGAGCGTAAGCGATGCATCCGGGGTTCGAATTGATGAACTAATGTTGATTCAGTACCATATTTGCATCGTGTCATATAGTCACTTTGCATATGATTGAATGAATGATCTATGATATGTGTTGATGAATTGTGTGAGACATTTGATTGATTGAATGATATATGATGTGTGTTGATGAATGGAGATGAGATTACCCTGTAAGATGTTATATTCACCGTTAATATATTGAATTGTTTTCTCACCCCTTTATTGATTGGTTGCGTCTGTGCTTCTTCGGAAGTACATATGATTCAGGTACTTGAGTATGCTCGGAGTACAAGTTGCTTGGTTGAGTCCTAGGAGTCGCTCTGATACGTAACACAAGATTTGGGGATTTTTATTGTTCTATTTATTCTTATTATTAGTAGTTACATATCACATTTTTGGTTGGCCATATCTTGAGTTCTATACATGCTATGAACAAGTTCTTGTACTTTTTGGAAATGAGAGACAATTTCCTATAACTTTTATATTCAAAGAATTTCCATTTGAAGTCATTTTGGTCATGAAAGAATGCTTTGAAGATTAGGGCAAAAGTTACTAAATTTGGAAAGTTAGTTACATGTCATATTTCCAAAAATAGAAAGCCTTGCAAAAACCCTAGATTCTTGACTTTTGACTTTTCCAAACCTCTTTTATGACCTTAAGAACATCCCTTGGCTTGAAAAAGAGGATTGAAACCCTTGCATTATCACAGTTGACTTTTCAAATAGTTAGTTTGACCAATTTCTTCTTATGCAAGCAACTGATGAATTGACTGCATTCCTCAATGAGTTTTCTCACCAAATTTCATCCATAGCATTCACATATCATATGGATGACTTTGCCCACAAGAAATGGCCAAAGTCACAAAGAATCCTTGCTTGAAAATAAAACCCTAATTTGAATGCCATTTGTGTAGGAGATTGTTCCTTCTTTGATCCTCTGATGATCTTCAAACCTTCTAGGCTCTTGTAAAGGACCTTGAGCTTGTGTATGCCATGTAGACACGTAATAGGACCTGGACAAGGTCACTTGTCTTCTTGCTTTGACTTGTAATGCTTCAAATGTACCAATGATTGATCATATGCCCAATGCTAGTACACGAGAATGATATGCTTCATCTTTCTATGCAAAAATGCTAAGAATATGACATGCTTATGATGATTATGATATGATGATGATGCTAGAAAGAAGATGGCAAATTTGGGGTGTTACACTTCGGAAGTACAAATCATTCAGGTACTTGAGTACGCTCGGAGTACAAGTTGCTTGGTTGAGTCCTAGGAGTCGCTCTGATATGTAACACGAGAATTGGGGATTTTTGTTGTTCTATTTATTCTTATTATTAGTATTTACGTATCACATTTTGTTGAAACTCATAAATCAAGAGAATCGATGAATATTGTTGATGTTTAGCGAACTGCCATATGATGAATACAAATATTTTTTTCCGTTGTTTTTAATAAAAGAATTTTTTCGAATTTTATTGTTGTAGTAGCATTCCACTTTTGTTAAAAACTCTGATTTTCTTAATAAAATAGTTATTTTGTTTATTTGGGAAAATTGGGTGTTACACAGCTCGCTAAGTGAGCTCTGTGATTCTTGCAGTTCTCCCTTCTGCGTTCTGCACTCAACTCACTACGATTCCTGCATCAAAATTCACTTTTCCAGCCATACAATTACAAAATTCCTCTTATCATCATTGATTTCATACAATTAGTACACAACAACATATTATCATCGAATCAACATGATTCCTATTCAATCACCAAAACCCTCAAATCATAATCATCAACCTACCAATCCCCATTATAAAATCCTTAATAGACGGAAGAATCATACCCTTACCTTGGTTTTGACGAGAAATTCCTCTTCCTCACGGACTCTCCTTCACGTTCCAGCCATTTCCTTCTTCTTCTCTCACTCTTCTCAATTTCACGATCATTCTCTTTTACCAAAGACACGATCCTTTTTTTCCTTCTTACAACTTAACCCCTTAGTCCAACTTATGAACTTCCTCAATTACCCCCACTAATTCTACCAAAAGACCACCTTACCCTTCACCTTATATTTTTTCAATTATTTATTATATCCAATAATAATATTATTATTCACCATACTAAAATTCTTAAATTAATATCATACTCAATAATATTTTATTCTTCCACACACCCAACACTATAATCCAATGAAAATAATAAAATAAATTTTGGGGCGTTACAATAAACACATCATTCTCTCGTTTCTACGAAGCACAGATCCAGATGCACCATGGCTATGAGTGTTTGAAGTAGAAACGTTGCTAGCAATCTTTGACATTGAACCATAATTTAGAGAGAAAAAATGGAAGAAGGAAAATGAAGGATGAGAGAAGGAAGATGGGTGATGGAGAAGGAGAGGAAGAAAGCGTTAGAAGAATAACACTCAAGAAATATTGAAGAACACAAATCCTAACATGTTTATAACACATAAGTTGCTTATACGGCTTGCCAACTCAACATTACTTAATATTTTTCTATAAAAACTAACGGTAGAGACCTAATGGTTTAACGTAAGTGAATTTAAGATACCACTATGTAACAATTTTTAAATAGGGGACCAAAGCGAACATCGCTCATAGTTAAGGGACCTATGGACCAATTATGCCTATATAAAATAAAATAGGGTGACATTCATTTGAGACGTCATTCATGAAGCAAAAGATATATTCATAAATTTCTGGCTTAAATAGTGTTTTTGTTCCTGTAAGTTAATAAGTTTTTTATTTTCGTTTATATATATTTTTTAGTTCATATATCTTACTTTTTGTCTGTGGTTTAATCTCTATATTTCATGAGGTTTGTTTTGCTTATAGATGAGATTAATAAATTGTTTATAAAAAAATGAACACATATGGGCCAGTTGAATTTTTATTTTCTACCTCAATTGCCCCCTAATTGGAAAATGAAGCATCGTTCGTGTGGTTTGCTTTGCTTATGTAGCGGGTCGTCCCATGTTGTCATGCTCAGTCTCCATGTGGTCTTGATTACTTTATTGTATTATGCCTCTCTCACTCTATTTACGTCACTTTCTTCCTCTAATCAATTCATTAATAATCACTCACTCTCTCATCTCAATCCTTTTCGTAAATCACCATTCTCTTTGCTACTCAATCTCACCCCACACTATAACCCATTTTTACTCTACTTTTTACTCTTGATTGCTTCTTTTCCATGTTCCCCTTTCCGGGGGTTGTTCTCTTTTCCCCATGATTTTTCTCATTTCCAAAATATCTTTTTGGGCTTTGGGCTTTTTCTCTCTCAACATCAACCATAACCATGTGGGTTCCATTTCCATGCTTTTTTCTCTCCACTTAATTTTTCTGTTTTGATCTCCGAGCTTTACCTTTTCAGATGTGGTTCTGAACTTCATACCACACTTCAGAGGATACTACTCTGTTTCATCAACTCACCATATCCAATGTTTTCCTTCTAGGGTTCTTTTTTTCTTGTTTCACTTAACTGACTCATGTACCATTTTGGACTGTAAAATGGAATCTGTACCTAGGCTCTATTCATTTGATCACTTCAATTTTGACCCTAAATGGTTCATTGATCCTAAGCATCTTTATGTTGGTCCCCGGATTGGTGAAGGAGCTCATGCTAAAGTCTATGAGGGAAAGTAAGTTTCTAAACTCTTAATTAACTTCAATTTTCTACTTTGTTAATCATCAATTGTATTTTGCAGCTAGATTTCTGATTATTGATTTTCCTTTTTTGTAAAAATTGAATAGCGTGTCCTTTGTTCGTGTGTTTACTTCATAGCTTTATGTGTTTTGCTTAGGCTGCATATTATTATTGCTTTGAATTGAACTCAGTGCTGTTAATCCTGGATCACAAGAAATTGATTTTGTTCAATTTTTGTCATTATATAGTGCTATAGCTTAGCTAGAGCTGCTATTTGACTATACTGAATAGCGCTACGTAGCATTGACACCTCTGGAAAAAATGTGTTAGTGTCTGTGTCCGAAATCAACACCGACATCTGTGATTACGTTTAATTTATTCAATTTTGAAATTATTACTGATGTCAACGTATTTGTATCGGTGTCGTGTTTCTCGTGTTTGTGCTTCATAGCTGAACATCATCTGAATAGCATAACGCATGACAATAACGGTTTGTTCAAATTCTACTGAACTATAACGCAATAGCAGTATTTTATAACAACGTGGATCGGGAATAATGTTCTTTTCCTGCAACAATGACTAATGGATATGAATTAGTCTTCTTTGATCTGACTGTTTTTTTTAATGACAAATTTTACTAATTACTTATTAGAAATGTTAGTGTCTGTGCCTGTAATGAACCCTGATGTTTCTCCATTCAACCCAAACAACCTTAACATTCCTTCCTGAGTAGGAGTTAATTTTGAATTGTTACTTATTGGGTTTATAGATACGTCACTCATCTAAGTAGTTCTGTTGTTGGGTTCGTTTCAGATATAAAAACCAGATTGTTGCTATTAAAATTGTACATAAAGGAGACTCTACAGAAGAAATTGCCAAGAGAGAAGATCGGTTTGCAAGGGAGGTAGCTATGTTGTCTAGAGTGCAGCATAAGAACTTGGTGAAGGTGAGAATTTGGTTTAGGCTCTCTCATGATTCTTCTCCATTGTGTATGCTGCATGTTATTGAATCAAAATTTGATTTATCATACAATAAGGACTGCTTGTTATGTGTTAAGTTTGCAATGGGTGACTGAATAAATATTTTTGTTCTTTATGTACAGTTTATCGGTGCCTGCAAAGAGCCAGTAATGGTGATAGTCACTGAGCTATTATCAGGTGGAACGCTGCGGAAGTATTTGCTTAACATGCGTCCTAAATGTTTGGATACACATGTTGCCATTGGTTTTGCACTCGATATTGCACGTGCAATGGAGTGTCTGCATTCTCACGGGATCATACACCGTGATCTTAAACCTGGTAATAGTTAGGCTTTTCTGCTCTGTATTTTACGTTAATGTTGCCTTCTGGTGGTATTACAGCGGTTTTCTTTATGCCAAGATTTCTTCTTTCTAGTTTTTTAAAGTTATTGGTCTTGCCCAATGCTATTACTCTAATCTATCTTTGCTTTATTTTCTATTTTGAGTTGTAGTAATAAATTGTACTTATTTTTACATATTACTATTTATCCCCACCCTATCAAAATTATAAGTCCAGAAAAAGATGACATTATTGTGGTTTAAAATTATCATCTTCAATCATGGTTGTCACTTGTCACATGCTTACTTGCCTGGCATTTTTATGGAACTACATGTCACTATCAACATGTGCATTTCATGTTACATGTCTAAGTCAGATTTCTTTTTGTTTTAAGCTCAGTTAGGTAACTGGTATCAAATGTTTTTTACAAACAGTTTCATATGAAACAACATTGGGGACACTTTTATCCTTGTATGTTTGTGTTTATTGGGTTTGAATAGATAGTTTTCGCGGACACATACAAATAAATTTACTGATTTAGCATTATGGTCGGGCCTAAAGAATTTGGCTAGGTTATTGTTTCAACAGTGCAATATATGAATATGAAGATTTTCTTTTGTCCTTCATACAGATAACTTGCTATTGACGGAAGACCATGCAACAGTCAAGCTAGCAGATTTTGGCTTAGCAAGGGAAGAGTCCTTAACTGAGATGATGACAGCTGAAACGGGAACATACCGTTGGATGGCTCCCGAGGTATATTGATGAATAGATGTACTTTTTGTGTTGGCTGATTTATATTTTACAAGCATCTCAGATTGATTGTGCGACTAAAATTGCAGTTATATAGTACTGTCACACTGAGGCAGGGGGAGAAGAAGCATTATAACCATAAAGTCGATGCTTATAGCTTTGCGATTGTGTTTTGGGAGCTCTTACACAACAAAGTTCCTTTTGAAGGCATGTCAAACCTTCAAGCAGCATATGCTGCTGCTTTCAAGGTAAAAATAGATCTTGCATATTTCATTTGCTACATGTTGTCATCTAATATTGTTTTTAAAGCTGACGAAAACTGTTTACGCATATGTCTTTTGGTTTTTTAGAATGTAAGGCCGAGTGCGGATCATCTCCATGAGGAACTGGCTATAATTCTGACTTCATGCTGGCAAGAGGATGCAAATGCCCGGCCCAACTTCACTCAGATAATCCAAATGCTCTTAAATTATCTGTACACCGTTTCGCCTCCTGAGCCTGCAATTCCTTCAAGAATATTCACTTCTGAGAACACAGTGTTGCCGCCTGAGTCTCCTGGTACGAGCTCCTTAATGGCGAAGCGTGATGACACCGGCGATACACCGAGAGTAAAGGACGAAATAAAGCCTAATGGTTTCCTTTGCTGTTTTAGCCAGTGTTATTAACTCTTGAACAAGTCTTTCAAGTTAAAAATGGGATTAAAAATTGTAATATAGAATCTTGTCCAAAGAGGGGTCCTTTTTTGATAACTTGGTAAATGTTCAGATTAATAATAAATATCCTTACAATTCTAGTAAAACTTACTAGTTCTTTATTTTTTATCAAAGGTCCATGATTGGTATGTCACAACACCTACTTAACCTACTCATTTCTCATTATCCTTTTCTTACATTTTTTTTTGTGGTGGTGTGCATGGATCTGTGAAAGAATGTGAGTTTACAAAACCTCAACGCTGTTAAAACGTGAAAAGAGTATTTTTATGAAACATCAAAAGTATCATGATAATCTTAAGTATACTGAGTATTCTAACTTCAATGCAACGGAGGTTAACTACCAAAGACCAAACACGAGATGAGATTAATTAGCACAATAGTCCCCATACTATAAATACAATCTAACAAATTTAATTTATCATTCACAATATATATCAGACATAGCTCAGCTCACCATTCCCCTAGTCAGTGAAATCCTTCCTATAAGTCGACTTTCATATGTTGGCACCCTCGCAACTCTCTTGATTCCACTGGTGGGCGGATGTACTAAGTAGTGTACACAGTAATAATTAAAGGATATAATTAGAAAAATTGTAATAATTGTTATATTGAAAAATGAGAATGACAGTCATTTTAAAACAAATTTTATTTGTTAAAACGACAATCATTTTAAAACGGAGGAAATATTTTCTCAAGAACATAATGATTGTTGTTACCCGACTTAATGATTTATAAGTATCATTGGTTGGAAAATCTAGTGTCTTTCGACAGGCTCGTATGATCGACTTTCCTAGTTCTCCAAAGAGTTTGGATATAGTGCTAGCTTTTGAGGTTGTATGTGTTTCTTGTATGGTGATATGATGTTAGATTTGGTGTAACCTGCACTCAACCTTTTGGCATTCCCTTTTTCCACATGTGGCTACTAGCCTTGAGTCTAGAAGTCATAGGGCACATCACATGTTTAAAACATTTAAGGTGTTATGATTACTCCGTGGGGAATGGAACACATAGTATTGATATGTTGTGTTACATTTGCGTATTGGTTCTCTAGTAGTAAGTGAGGTCTTCATTTATTGGTTGTTGAATCTAGTCCATTAGTATTCTCCATCTTGATCATTTGGCCTATGTGAGAAGGGTTTCCCTGTTCATTATTTTCTTTCCATTTCATTTCATCCATCAAACGGAATTTCTTTCTACATTTCTTTCTTTGGGGCGCTCTGTTAGGAGTTCTTTTTGCATTTATGTTGGTAATTTTGTCTTTGCGCAAGACTATTGTTCAACGAATCTTTATAGACCATTGATCTTATATGCTGGTGAGTTATTTCTTTATCCTGTTATTATATCCTTTATGATAAATCTGGCATTACTGATCTATGTTTGACTGATCATGTGGTAGCTTTGAGTCTTTTAGTGTCACATTATGATTTACATGTATTTTCCTTATAAATTTTTCCTTCATTGTGATGGGTGATCCAACCACATGGTTGCGTCAGTGTTACATCTTTATCCTCCTAGTGTGAGGGATGGAGATGGAAACTATTCGTAGAAGTAAGAGAGGTCCAGAGACTTTTCTCATTGTTTGCTTTGTTGGAGTTTCTCATTAAGGCCTTTAAGGGTGTTTCTAGGTAGTACTCATTATGTTCTAGGATATTGTTGCTTGAAAACGTGTGATATAAAATGCAAGTATACATGTATGTTTAAAGTAGCAAGTGATGAAATAGTAAGGATGTCGAACCCACAGGGAGTGAAAAATAACAGGTTGATTTTGTAAAACTATCTTTTTGTAAATGAGCACGAGAAAGATTAAACGTAATTTTCAGTTGTCACGAGTTCAATTAAGTAGCAAACAAAGTCAAGAACAGTTTAAAGAGAGTAAATGAGTTCAATAATGGAGAGCATGTTGGACAATGATATGTTAATATAACTTGTCATATGTGTGTACCTGATGTGTTATGTTGTGCCAGGAAATGTCAGAAAGTGATCTTGAGGTGTATTTATACATCATCATAAGCATATACAGTAAAGCAATGGGAAAAATCTGAGTCTCGCTTGTAACTTTAATGCATGTTTGGTTTTATTATGAATATCCTTCATGATTGTAACTCTTTATCTCTAAAGTAGCTTATCTAATGAATATATATATATATATATATATATATATATATATATATATATATATATATATATATATATATATATATATCCTACTATTTTCAATCACTTTTATCATGAAATTCATTTGTTGTTGGATCTCTCACAACAACAAGCTTTCATATATTCCTAAGTTGATCATTCAAAGAAACAAATTTATAACAGTTTAACACATGATAAAATGAAGCATTAACAACACATCAATTAACACAAATGATTATTTCATATTAATTTCACATTGCTCAACAAAAAAGGTTTTAGATCATGATGAACTTAGTAAATACATCAATATTGGTTCCTAAGCTAAACATTTTTAAACACATAATGAAAAAGAAATAGAAACCTAAGAGTAACTTTCATCACTTTCGTTGCTTCATTCACATTTTTCTCCCTAACTAAATGCAACCTAATATCAATGTGTCTAATTCTCTCATTATAGGTTGAGTTCTTCGACAACTGTATGAAATTTTGACTACCACATTTAACAATGATAACTTGACATTGAAGTTGCAGTTGCAGTTCTTTAACAAACCCTTCAAGCCATAGTGCTTCTTTCACAACTTCAGTAAGGGCAATATATTCAACTTCAATGGTTGATAAGGCAACAACCTTCTAAAGAGAAGCTTTCTAACTGATTGATGTACCAAACATAATGAAAATGTATCTATAAAGATATTTTCTGGTATCCATAGATCATGCATAGTCAGAGTCAAAAAATCCTTCGATTTCGACTTTACCATCAATTATGGCTCCACCATAAACCATGATCCTACTCAGGGATCCTTTTATGTATCTCAGAATCAACTTCAAAGCTTACTAGTTGTAGCTCTATTTTCGTGGTCTTTAATCACTATCACATTTTTTCTACTTTCTGATTTCTTATTTTTCTGATGAAGTTGGTTATGGAAGGGAAAATTTATCTTAAACTCCCTCTTCTTTGCATACGATTGATTGACAGATGCCCACATGGTTTTGGGTTCTTCTTTAGATTATTTCACCTTAAGTTTAGTGCGAAATTTGTTCTTTTTTATACTAATGGGGTTTCTTTAATTTGGGTCTGGGTATGAGATAAGTGTTGATAAGATAGGATGGAGTTGTTTTTGTGTTTCATAATTTTCTGTTATTTTGGATAGGTCTGAGAACCTATTGTTGTTTTTTGTTTGGTGTACTCGCAAAGATCTTACGACCTTTTGCCTACGTACCCCCCAAAAGAGAATTGAGGGATCAGAGCATCGTAGTTCATCCTAAAAGGCTAGAGCTAGAATGAGAGGGTTGATTTGTATCCTGGTTAAAGCACAGGATGTTGATGCTCAAAATTTGATTTGTGTCTTGATCATAGCCCAAGATTGAAGCTGAAAAGTTTGTTTGTGTCCTGATCAAAGCCCATGATTGAAGCTGAAAAAGAGTTATTGGTAAGTGGTTGATTGCATGAATTGCATAGCTTAAGGCATAAGCTAAATGGTATCTTGATTTGCATAGCTCAAGAAAGGCTGAATGGTTGTCTGTAAAGTATTTGACTGTTTATGGCTTGATTGAAGCCCAAGGTTGAAGCTAAAAGGTACTCAGTAGAGATAATTTGTCATCTCTAAAGTTAGAATGGTTTTGATTTATCTGTGCCTTGATGGAAGCCTAAGATTGAAGCTAAACAAAGAAAACTGACTCTGTAGGGAAAGTTTTATCTGTGTCCTAATTTGGAAGCCCATGTGTGAAGCTTATTTGTGAGAGTCTGACTCTTGGTTTATCTGTATCTTATATGAAGCCTAAGATGGGAGGCTGAAAATTTGTCGGGAGACTGACTCTGTATGAAGAGTGTTTTGTCTATTAGGAAATTTATGAGAGATGTGGTTATCAGACATTCCTTTGTCTGGGAGGATTCAAATGTACAAAGCCCAAGAGGAGGCTAACTTGGTCATCCATCAGAGAGACAAAGATTATTGTATGTGTTTAATTCTAAAGAATTTGTTTCTATGCTTTTAGTAAGCCTTTAAGGGTCTTTGTGTTTAAAGCCCAAGAGGAGGTTAGGTTACCTATAAGAGGCCCATGGATCCTTGAACAAATCCTAAGAGAATGCTGGGGGAGGGTGAATAACTTCTAATCCTGAGAGAAGGCACCTTTAAGAGGCCTAAGGGTCCTTAAATGAAGCCCAATAGGAGGTCATGTTTTGCCTTTGTAGGGTTTTAATTATTCAAATGTTAGGTCTAGTGACAATAACTCGAGTACTTAGATTTTAGTAGAGATGCAAATATATACAGTAAAGATGCATGAAGACAGATAAAAGGTGTTAGTGAATGTGTTTGACAATTTTTAGTATGTTTTTGCTATGGTTTGTGTATTCTTAAGTGGTGTGTTAAGAATGATGTTGGGGGTTATACTGGGAAGTAGAGGCCCAAAATTCCGAGGGAGAAAGATTACAAATATTTTTTTACATTGTATTCTCTTTGTCATTAATAAGTATTTTATTATCTTTGCTTTAATATGAGGTAAAGAAAGATAGTTTTGGCAAACAACCCTAATCTAACAAGCAAACAACAGTTTAAGATGGCTCATAAGCCAATATTAGGGCTTAAACATAAGGATGCATATGTAATTTGTTTTGTTGATTGATTATCTTATGATTTCATACACAAAGTAGGGCTTGGATGCTGAAAAACTGCATACAGCCTAGAAAGTAGTTCACAGGAGTGAAGCTTAGTCTAGTTGCTGGTGTATTATATCCTTAGTCATAAAGATAAAAAAATAAAAATAGATGAGATTTGTATACAAATGCTCATGAATCTCTGTTTAGGAGATTAAAAACTGTTTAAGAAAACAATTGGGGGGATTCAAGACTTATACGGAAGCCTGACGAAGTTTTAAAACACACCGGAGAAAGTTTAAAACAGTAAAAATGGGTCCTAAACACAAAGGGTTCCCCATGACACATTTTCACAATTAATTTTAGAAAATAAAAGGTTATGTTTAAAGAAGTTCACAGATGAAAACTTAATACGGTGAAAAGACGTTCGCGTCGAGTTTTTAAAAATGGATTAGATGAACCCTAATGGTTCAATTTTCAAAAGGGATGGATCTCACACTCTAATAGAGGTCCATAAGTGTGATAAAAATCAATTTGAGGGTGATTAAATCAAAAACCTAATTTTTGATATTTTAAATATTTAAAAATATTTAAAACTTTGATAAACTTCAAACATAAGTGAAAAACAAGTTGAAACCTTGGATCAATGTTTGAAAAATTATATTTTATCCATGAGATAACTTGAATATCATTTATGTTTGAAAAATCAAGTGAATAAAATGATTTTTTAATTGCTTAGAAACAAATAAGATTAATTCTTTATGAAAATATTAAATATATAAAAAAAATTGGTGATTTTTTCATGGAATACAATATTTAAACATTTTTTAGAATTAATTAAGAAAGAATCATTTTAAAACTCAAAATAATCAGAGAGAAATTAATTTTGGAATGAATTAAATAAAATCACAATATTCAAATATTCAAATTTTCAAAAAGGACGCCAAGAACACCTTGGGCAAGAACACGCACGAAGCAGTTTGCCCAGAATTTGCAAAATAAATCGTATTTCATGGAATATGCATCCATTTGAGATGAAATAAACATCCAAATTGTGTGTTTTGTTCCCACGAACACAATGGAACCGTTTAATTTTATTTATTTTTAGTGTATAGTGAAAAATCAGTGATGAACACTGAAGAACCCTGATTTGACCCGAGCCTCATGAAATTCTACATGATGATGATGATTTTGTGAAATTGATTTAGGGTAATTACTTAGAATATGATTACACACACATGGTTAAAAGATAGTGCGAGGAAATATGCATGGATGATGAAATGACCAAGTTTGAGGCTTACCTGAACTTGGAGCTGCAGCAGCTGAAGTGATTTTGAGTAGGAGGTGTTACAGATGACTGGTGATGATCTGGAAAACTTCCTTGGATAATATGAAGTGTGTTTGAACCCTTGGACTTGATTGCATGTGGCTGGATCAAGTTGTAGCCTTCAAGTTGCAAAAACAAGGTGTTTTTGAGGTTTTGAAGGGTGATTTTGGGTTGGAGATGTTTCAGAGGTGATCTAAGTGTTTGAACACCTCATATACATCATATGTGATGTGTTTGAGCAATTGTTTTGAGCTTGTTGTGGCTCAAACTCAAAAATCGATGGTGATTGCTCAAAATATCAAGTTTTGAGTCTTTAGGAGTGAAGAAGAGAAAACTTAGAGATCAGAGGCTTTAGTGTAAGTTTTATGATCAAATGAGGTCTCTATTTATAGGCAAAGATGTTGAGATTGCTTAGCTCTTAAGTCTTAAAGAGATAAGATCATAATTGACTGTCATCCATTGTGAAAATATCTCTTACACATGAAATGATGAATTTCTCAAATAGCTCAGCTATGCAACAACTAAATTTACATTCCTTAGAAGTTTGAAGCTTAGACTGTGTACATATATTTCTTGTTGATAAAGAGATCCAAGAATATGCCATTTTGGAGCTTAGTGACCCTTGGATCAAAATGCATAAGTGTTGAAATTCATAAATGTCATTTATGGGAATTCCTTGGAGAAATCATGAATTTGCAGGTTTGATCAGGTTTGTAATGATTTCTAAGATGCTTAAGACCACTTGACATTGTCCTTTCACTTAAAAAATTATATTTCAAAGTTTTTTGAAAATCTATTTTTGAAAAACAATTTTGGATGGTCATTTTGATCCATGATTTCTTCATGTACAAGTGAGATCTTTTCATGTCAATTGGTTCTTTGAATTATTGGCAAAATTTGCAACAACATTGATGTTTTGAAAAGGATCTGAATCAACTTGGAACTAGGTGAAACATCCCTCCAAATTTTGATGTTTTGCTGATTTAGTACTTGGACAAATTTTGTCTGAGTGTTGAAATTCAGTATTTTTCTTGATTTTGATCCATCTTCAACTTTAAATCCATAATGAATTGGAGTTTTGTGTAGTTGAATTATTTGTAGTTTGTGATGATATATTTCATTTGATATTTGATTCACCAAAATATGATGCTTGGATCACAAGTTATAATGCTTTGAAGTAGGGTACTTGAATACTTTTTTCCATAACTTAGAAAAATTTCCAAGTTTCAAAGACTGCCCTTTTTACAAGTTATCTTCAAATTTCTGATTTTTTTTGTGATCAAATGCATTCATGGACCATATATTCTTGTAATATAGGTCATGAGGATCATTTTGGGTGAAAAAGTCAAACTTTTACTTTTTTGGTCCAAATGGAAATTACACTAGATATCCCCTGGTTTTCTGATTTTTTGACTGGACATCCTCTGAGGTATTTTGACCTTATAAATGGACTTCCATGATGCATATGAGCTATTTAAACAATTTCCTATGGTATTGGCTCTTGTCCAGATAAAAATCTTGACTTTGGGATCCTCGATTAGTCAGAAACCCTAATTTGGGCACTGTTAAACCCTAATCTTGGAATCCTTGAACTCTGCACCTTTTGTACTTGTAAATGGCTTTTCCAAGTCATGTAAACCTTTCTTGATGATATGTGGAGGTTTTGGATCCTTTTTCCATGAAATTTTTTATCTGGAGGGCATCAGATGACTGAAACTTTAATTGGTGATTGTGATGGCTCGGGGCCTAGATCATTGAAATTTATGTACAGTCTTTGAATGATTTTCCATCATTTGAGATTCCTTAACCCTTTGATGGTGATTGAAAGGTTGAAAATATTATGTATTAATGATTGATCCTTTGCCTGAATCCTCCGAGAGACTCAAGAATCCTGATCCATTGCGAGGATATTGTTCAAACCAATCTGGCACAGTCATTTGGTCAGTGGATTTTCTATGATGAGGTACATATCTTAGGGTCAAAATTTAGGGTATGACACTAGTGTGCATTCCTAGGATTGGCCATATACCTGCTTATAAGGATCACACCATACTTTATGTCTGACCTCATACAAACAATAATATACATCAAAGAATCTATTATACTAGCATATGGAATGTTATTCATATAGGATCTTTCGATTTCTGTACTAGGAATTTGAGTCATAATCAACTTGATTTGAGGATTTGTTGGTCTTACAACATACTTTGAATTCGACATACCATTTGTTGAGAATCTTCCTAAGGTATGGCTTTTGAGATAAACATAATTTTGACTGCTTTCTATCTCTTTGGAGGTCAATCCCAAAAATCATGGAGGCATCTCCCAAATCCTTCATGTTGAACTCCTTATTGAGTTCAACCTTCACTTTCACTACATCCTCGACATTGTTGCTTGTTATGAGGATGTCATCCACATAAAATAACAAAATAACAAATGACCTTCTAGGTCAAAATCTTGAGTAAGCACAATGGTCCAACTTTCTCATAGTGAAATCTATGTGTGCCATGAACTTGTTGAATATCACATTCCATTGCCGAGGAGATTTTTCATGCCATATAACAATCTATTCAGCTTTCACACATAACATTCTTTTCCCCTTTATGCATACCCTTCAGGTTTCCTCATAAGGATTATTTCATCTAGATCATCATACAAAAAAGTTGTCTTCATATCCATCTATTCAAGTTATAGTTCAAACTGTTCCACCATGGCTAACAACATTCTAATGTATATGTGCTTTACAAAAGGTGAGAACACAACATTGAAGTTGACTCCTTATTTTTGAGTGAACCTCCTAGAAACCAACCTTTCCTTAAATTGCTTCGACATCAATCATTTAATTCCTTCATTAACCTTGAAAATCCACTTACAATTAACTAACCTGGCCTCTGTAGGTTTCTCGATAAGCTCCCAAGTGTTATTATCATAAAGAGATTTCATCTCATCATCCATGGATTTCAGCCATTCAGTTATTTTGACTTCTCACAATTTCCTTGTAGTCTCTAGGTTCTTCATCAAGAACCTCACTTGTAGAGATTAAGACAAAAGTTATGAGTTTGCATAACCAAGTCTGTGAGGTGGCTTGATAACTATTCTCAACTTTTCTCTTGCTAGCAGGTAGTAATTATCATCCTCCTCATCTTCATCAACAACTTGTGCTTCTTCTTCGATGTTATTTGGGTTATGTAATTTAGCATCACTATGTTACACCTTAATAAGAATATCTTCTTGTTCTTGCTCTTCTTAAGAGATCTTTTCATTTTGACCAGTGTCATCGATTTTCTTAAGCATCATTTATGCTTCATTGAAAAATACATCACGACTTATGATACGTATTTTGTGACCTGGTTCTAGGCACCATAACCTATAAGATTTAACTCCCTCTAGATACCAAAGGAACATGCATCTTAGATCTCTAGGTTCAAATTTGTCTTTCCTAATTTGAGTATAGGCTACACAGTCAAATACTTTAAGTTTATCGATATTAGGTGGATGTCTTGACCTTACTTCTTCAGGTATCTTCATCCCCAAGGCAGTCGAGTGACACCTATTTATTAAGTATGATGCATTCACTGTAGCCTCAACCCAAAACACCTTCAATCTAGCACTAGCCAACATGCATATAACCCTTTCAATGAAAGTTCGATTGAATCATTCATCTAGGACATTTTGCTTAGGAGTACCAGTTACAGTCTTGTGCCTAGAAATACTAGACATAACACAATAATTATCAAAAGCTTCATTATAGAACTTAAGACCATTTTCAGTCATCAACCTCTTGACCTTCCCGCCATTTATATTTTCGACCCAGTCTTCCAACTTTTGAACTTCTGAGTGAATATCCATAACTTTCAGGAATAGTCATCAACTATAGATAGAATATACCTTGCCCCTGAGTACGAAGGATTTTCTGTAGGCCCTCAAAGTTTAGTACGAATGTAACCAATTGATACACGTGTTCTTTCTTTGCCTTTATTGAATTTCAATATACAGGTTTTACCGAACACACAAGGCTCATAAAATTCTTACAGTGATAACACCTAATTGCAAGAGCGTCACTATTATAAGACTTTTGTTTACCTTTACCCTTCTTCTTCTCAAGCCTACCATTTTTCTTTGAGAATTTTCCCTTCACATGCAAACCTTCTCCAACAGATGATGGCTTTTGCTCTTTTCTTTTGTTCAACTCCTTCGTGTACAAGGCTGGTTGAACTTCTTTAAAGGGCAGAGACTTTATTCCATTCAAGAGAGATTTTTTTTTAAAGTGAGCATAAGATTTGGTAAAGCACAAAACAACAGTAACACTTAATCTTCATCATCGATCTTGACATTGATATTATCCATATCAAGAATCAACTTCTTGAACATATATAACTGCTCGGCCAAGACTTTGTCTTCACTCATATTGACTGAATACACAACTTGCTTCATGAATAAATGATTTGCCAAATATTTGGTCATATACAAACCTTCGAGTTTACTTCACACACCCACTGCAATTTTCTCATTTGAAACCTGCCTCAGAACCTTATTACCTATGTAATACCCCATTTCTACCTGGTAATTATCAATAAAATCAGAGTAATACAAATTCAACTAAATTAAACAAATACGATGCTACATTTCAACTTTAAAATATATTCATTAAATTTCATGAAATATGGATACATAACACTTTAACTCGGATGAAACTATAATAACAACTTTTATTCATTCTTTGAAACAAAACAATTTTCATAACTAAGTAGTGGATTCACAATTATTCCACTAAATACAATTTATATCATCTTGTTCAACTTAGACAACTTAATAACAACATGTTTTAATGGAAGCAACTTGAAACAACAACAACATAATAAAATCCAACATAACATATAAGCATTCATCCCCCGAGTGTTACGTATCAGAGCATCGACACCGACTCGAACTAATGAAGATAAACAATCTTCCTTCAAGCTAACCTGCATGTTACCAACATATGTGTAACATTTAAACAAAAGGGGTGAGATATCGAACAATATAAACAAGAGTATGATAATTAATACGTTAGATAGAATCATACAATTTCACTACTATCCAACAACAATAACTTAATAATCACCCACAATTTAACACCAACTTTATCAACTTATTACCTACATCAACATTTACGACACAATCAACATAATCAACATCAACTTCATCAATATAATCAACTTCATCAACATAATAAACATAATCAACTTCATCAACATAAGCAACATAATTAACTTCATCAACATAATCAACATAATCAACTTCATCAACATAATCAACTTAATCAACGTGATCAACATTAACAACAACAACTTAATCAACATAATCAACTTCATCAACATAAGCAACATAATCAACTTCATCAACATAATAAACATAAACAACTTCATCAACATAAATAATGCAACACAAGATGCGACTCAACTGTACATATGCATGTGGTACCATTGGAGTAAAACTCCCAACTTAAAATATGTCAGGTTATTGAGGCATCTGCAAGGCATAAGCCTTCAACTTAATAATTTTGTCAATCCAGGCCAACGTGGTGAACATCGGCTCCAACTTAGAAATGAAATGTATGCCATGATACAAACGACACAATACATAAGAACAACCAACTCAGAACAACATAACAATTTTTAATTCAACACAGATTCAACCTTGGCCATAGGCCTACAACTTATATATAACAATGTTGGCCATTCGACCTACAACTTTAATATCAACGTTGGTCATTCGACCTATCACTTTAATATCAACATTGATCATTTGACCTACAACTTAATTATGCCCATAAATCGAGACAAAACAACATACTCAACGGTACTAGAAAATCCACACATTCAACATGAATTCAACAAAACAAACCGAATGAAATCACCTACTGATTATTACGAACTACCTCGATAATTTTCAACAAAACACTGACTCTGACATCTTACACCGACACCATAAAACCTCATTAGATCCTAGTTAATTTTAATTTCAGGACTTGAAACCATTTTTAAAAGAAAGTACACAGTATTAGCTTTCTAACACTTCGAACAACGTACGAATCAGACTCCTAAAACTCAAGTTACGAATTTTCAAAGTTTCTAAAAATAAGCACTAACCTAGCTACGAGTTTGATCACTTTTTTGCCCAAAAACTCATCCGAAACTTCGATTTAATTCGCGAGACTCTTATTTTAACTTAGTTTTACCTATTAGAACTCATTGATAGTATAAAAACTAAATTTCGCGATGATGAATTTCGCACCAAAATTTCATGTTTTCATTATTTCTAACCCAAAACAGAATTTGTTCACAGCATTCTCATAAAAACACTACACATCATAATGATAACATTATAATTCAATCGATACAGATTAATCATTCTACGACTCATTCAAGAACGATAATCAATTTTGTTATTCAACCAAACAACACAACATACTGACAACAACAACATAGCAAATTTTCATAACAGATTCATACGAAGATCAACAACAACATAACACACGAAAACACATCAGTAAATCATACGAATCTCGATCCTTCATACAAGGTATCCTAATCCCGATTATAGAATTATAACCTCACTCTTACCTCGGATTAAAGGCGGCTCAAATTATGTCTTATAAATTCCTGCAAAAATCAGATCTTGGAGTACCCTAGCTCTCCCTTGTTCTTCTATATAAGACTTGTTCTTGCTCAAATTGTCGTTAGGACTAATTCTCACCTAAAAACTCTCATCAATCCTTATTTTTCTCTTTTACTATTTCTCACCCAATATTCATAATTTTAATAATAATAATAATAATAATAATAATATTAAAATTATTAATTATCACTTAATAGAATAATTGGTCTACTAACATCTTGATGGGCCTACTACACAATACCCCTGACTTTGTTATTTCTAACACAACAACCAAACTCACTTAAGTAAATAGTCTTATAACTTCTAATTTTATTCTAAGATTAAACCAACTTAATATCAACTTAGCAACTTAAATCACCGCAACACAATATCATCCAATAAATCACGAATAATTAATTTCTTCCCACTAAATTGATTAATTACCCGATTATCAACATATTAGCTCAAACAACAAATTTAATATATTCAACAAATATTCGGAAAATGCTCAATATTATTTTCCAGTATTGTAACACCTCATTTCTACCTGGTAATTATCGATAAAATCATAGTAATAGAAATTCAACTAAATCAAACAAATAGGATCCTACATTTCAACTTTAAAACATATTCATTAAATTTCATGAAACATGGATACATAACACTTTAACTCGGATGAAACTATAATAACAACCTTTATTCATTCTTTGAAACAAAACAATGTTCATAACTAAGTATCATGACTTACTTATGGCATAACCTTTCAGTAATGCCTGATTATATTTTTACTAGAAATATAGCATTGCTCTGGTTTATTATATGTAACCTTAGTTTGAAATCACATATTTGCAGGAACTTTCATTAAGGGGTTGCTGGTTGTAGAATTGGTTGAACACAGATAAAACTGTAAAGGGAAGAAGAATGATAGACATGTTTTTGGAACTTCTACAAGATGGAAAGTTAAAGTACGAGTATGTCTTAAAATTCAATTGCTCATAAAATTTAAATTTTATGACCATTTGTTTCTCTCATTCAGTTTACATATTAACTGGTCACCAATATGTGCAGGATGGAATTGACACCCTTTAACGATTTCAATACAACATTGGACAAAGCTCTAGGAAAACTTGGGAGCCAGCCCAACCAAGTGATCAAATTCTAAATTGAAACACGGGATTAGATTTAAGGCTTGTGGTTGATATTACTGTGTTATGCATTCTATCTGGCATTTCTATCTGGCATTTCTATCTCGCTCTTAAGAACAAACTTGTAGAAATATCGTGCGTGTAGTTAGAGATGACAATTGAATTCATACTTAATGGTTACTTTCGAAAAATACTTATTATAGGACACACTTATACCAATAGCAGAATCACAATACCCTATGAAGCGAGATTATATCAATACCCTATGAAGCGATGTGGTGGTGGCGATGAGATTGAAGAATGGTGTGAAGCGAGAACCCGAAACAATGAGATACAGTAAGTCTGAAACTGAAGCGATTTATCAAAGAATGGTGTGAAACTGAAGCGATTTATTGAAGAATGGTGTGAACCTGAAACGATGAGAATGAAGCGATGTGGTGGTGGCGATGAGATTGAAGAATGGTGTGAAGCGATGAGATTGAAGAATGGTGTGAAGCGATGTGGTGGTGGGGATGAAGAATGGTGTGAAGCGATGTGGTGGTGGCGATGAGAATATTCTGAGATTGAAGAAGGGTTTTTGCGATGTGAGTGGTGGCGATGAGAATGAACGGTGAGAATTAATTCTTAGATATGATTTTTAGTTTTAATTATACATTTTTAGTTTTAATTTTATTTATTTGAATTTTACTAATTAAGTTGTAATTTTATGTATTAATTAAGTTATAATTTTATTTTATTTCATTATTATAAAATTTTTCTTCTATTTTATTTAGTTTTATTTTATTTTATAATTATTTTATTGGATTAATTTTATTTGCTTTTAATTTATAATATAGATTTTGTTTTATAAATTTGATTTATTATATTTTTTTTAATATCTCATATTTTATATATTTTTTAAAATATATTTTATGTATTTTATTTATATTAAGTTTTATCTAATTTAACTTCAGAATAAATTTTAAAAAAATAATTATTGGAAGTTAGGAATTTATTATTAGCGTCCGTTTTTTCCGATGCTAATAAAAATAAGTACAATATTTATTATTTAAATTAACATTAAATGAATTATTTAAAATAAAATAAATTTATGATTAGTGTCGGCTTTGGCTAACGCTAGAGCCAAAAGTTTTAGACCAAACATTTTTTGCTATTAGCGTCGGTTTATTGAGACATATATGCGATACTATCATCGTCACTGTCGTGGTCGACGCTAAATTATTGAGGCTAAAACGTGATTTTCTTGTAGTGAATTTTTATGTTCACTTTCTTAATTAAGATTAACAAATTACTAGAGAGTAACAACTTAACGTCCTACTTTAACAAACTAGCTTACATTATATATATATATATATATATATATATATATATATATATATATATATATATATATATATATATATATATATATATATATATATATATATATATATATACTCCTAGTATATGTATGTCATGTATGAATGCATGCCCGATCTTGTGCACACTAGTAGAAATGCACTGTTTTCCTGCGGATTTACCTGCGGATTTTATTCTAAAATCCGCAGAAAACACGTTTCCTGCGACTTTTCCTGCGACTTTTTGTCCCCAGCTAAAACCTTCGTGGATAATATAAATCTGCAGGTAAGGTCGCAGGAATCAAAATCCGCAGGTAAAGTCGCAGGAAAAACCCGCAGGTAAATGCGCAGGAAAGTCTCAAATCGCAGTAAAATCCGCAGGAAAATTCGCAGGAAAATAAAAAACCACAGGTAATTCCGCAGAAATTTTTTCTCTAATTTTTAAATTTTTTTTGTCTAATTCATTTTTTAAATATTATAATATGTTAAATATCAAAGTAACAATAATATATAAATTAAAATTTAATTTGAATGAGACAATTTTAAACTAATCACTTTCTAATTTTTAAAGCAACCAAGTTGCTAAATATTAGTATAAAGTCAATAATACATTACTAAAAATAACACAATCAAACTACTAAGAATCACTTATCAAACCAAATTAATAAGAAAAAGACAATCCAAATTTCATACTAGCTAACAAAAAAAAAATACAAATCAAAATTCACTACTAATGTCTTCATCTAATTCATCAACATCATCTTCACTTGGATTATCTCTTTCATTATTGGCTTGGGGTGGATGAGAAGAAGATGCAGTAAATCCTAAATGATTCATTAACAATGAAAGTTTATTGTTCGTTTGAATCATCTCTTTTTCTTGTCGTTGCAATTGTTGCTTCATCTCAAACTTCTCTTGTTCTTGTCTTTGCAATGAAGCATTGAGAGCATGGACTTGACTTCTCAAATCATCAACCTCCTGAGAGTTATTCGAAAGACTTGATTGAGTTGATAATGGAATCAAAGTCTTGGCAACGGTTCCAAGACCAAATACTCTCCCTTTCTTCTTCTTCTTTCCAAAAGACTCCACCCATATATCTAAATCAGGCGGCATCTCAACAGTAGGTTGACTATTAACTTCATCCTCTCCTGGAACAGTTGAATTCTGAGACGAAATCTCTAACTTTTTCCGTTCAAATTCAGCCTAAGAGAAAATTTAAAAGACATAACAAAAAGTTAAAATTTATAACATAATTTAGGAAAGATGAAGTCAATATTTAAACCTAAAGTCTCAAGCAACACATACTCTTGAATATTATATAGAATTGATTCGGAGTACTTACATATGCAGCTTCAGCATGAACACCCACCCAACTTTGATCCTTTTTTCGATGGGTGCGAAAATAAAACTCAGTCAATGATGGATCGACTCCCTTTTCCTTTTTCTATCAATTACAAAAGAATAGTGTCATTTACTATAAATAATAATTTATGAAATATGAAGAAAAACTTATAATACCATTCTTTTCCAATGCAAACGATGAGGAATGGATCCTCCAGTGTGAAGAGATGCACCATCCATAGAACAACGATTTCTTTTATTTGTTGCAGATATTTTTCTGAACTTGGAGGAATTCCAATGTACTGTTAATTGCTTCCACACATCCTCTCCCATCCATTCTGGCTTGTACTCTAAATCTCTTCGAACATCCTGCATTAATTGCGACATCTTAGCTGCACTTCTTTTTTCAAAGTTGCGTCGCACTGTAACCTTGTGTTCGGATGGCCATTTAAACTTTTGTTGTATAAAAAAAAACATGAATCAATTACTTATTTATTTCAGTATATTTTTAACATAAAACCCATCTTTAGATTTAATTACCGTAAACAGGTCAAAGAAAGAATCTCGTTGCTTTTGTGATAATTTTTTCCATGACGGTTTTCCCTCATTCAAATGAGTACGTATGATGTGAGAAATTTCTGCAACCACCAATTTGTGAGGATCAAATCTGAAAAAGAGACATTAGTAGCCATTAGCCAACAAAATGGGAACAAAAAAGAATTATTAATGATATTTCTCATGCAAATTAGAGTAATTTACATCTTTTCAGACACAATTCTTCTACATGGAAACCAATCATCTTTTAATTCCTCCTGTAATGGCTACTGCCCCTAAAATCTATAGTTTTGTCAAAATATGTTTCATTGCCTTTCCCTACTTTTTGTCAAAATATGTCAGTGCCCCTAAAATCTATAGTTTTGTACTAATTCCTATTGTAAGCTTCTTGTTTATCCTAAAAAAACAGATGTTCAATGAAAAATAGAGACAGAATATTGATATAGCCATTTCTGACAAAAATGATCAAAACACAGTTGAATTGTTTAGCACTTTTTGTTTCCAAGATTATATCTAGTTCGCTGTCTCTAATATTTAAGAATTTAGGAACTAGTTTTTAACAGTATTCTACCATCAATAAAAGTATGTTTCTACAATTAAGTTGTATTTAGGAACTAGTTTCTAACAGAAAGTTACTCAAGAGTTAGTTGATTATAACTACAAGATTCATTCCTACCAAGTAGAAGCATGTCCAAATATCGGCAGCCAATAGAAAATTTAAGTAACAAACTATGAAAAGTGGTAAAACAGCTTGTGAATGGCAAAGTTATTTAATTCAATTAATTAAACAGATTATAAGTGAAAAACAACCAAATCAATTGTATAAAGTTTGATTCATAGTACCACTGGTTTTGTAGAATTAAGAGTAAGAGACTCACCTATCACCTTCGGGTAGTATTGGAATTCTAGTTCCAACGGTGTCTCCACTAGCATGACTAGATGAAGATGGGGCTTCAACGACCATAAATTGAGAAGGGATAGATCGAGATCGATGTTGAGATTCATTGGGTTGAGAAGGGATGGGTTGAGATTGAGGTTGATTAGGTTGGGGTTGAGTTGGTAAAGAGTGAGATTGGGTGAATTGAGGACGAGGTTGATTAGGTTGAGTTTGAGAAGGTTGAGTGCAAGATTGGGTGGGTTTAGGCCGTGATCGAGGTTGGTTTTGAGGTTGGGGTAGAGTTTGTAAAGGGTGAGATTCGGAAGATTGAGGACGAGGTTGAGAATAATGGGATTTGGATATAGATCTAGACGGTGGTTGAGTGAGTTGAGGTCGACTTGGATGTGGAATAGTTTGGGATTGTGGTCGGAGTTGAGTGAGTTGAGGCCGACTTGGATGTGGAATAGTTTGGGGTTGTGGTCGGAGTTGATTAAGTTGAGGCCGACTTGGATGTGGAATAGGTTGGGGTTGTGGTCGGAGTTGAGTGAGTTGAGGCCGACTTGGATGTGGAATAGGTTGGGGTTGGGGTTGGAGTTGAGTGAGTTGAGGCCGACTTGGATGTAGAATAGGTTGGGCTTGAGGTTGAGTTTGATATTGAGTGAATTGAGGTTGAATGGGATGAGGAATAGGTTGGGCTTGAGGTTGAGTTTGATATTGAGTGAATTGAGGTTGAATGAGATTAGGAATAGGTAGGGCTTGAGGTTGAGTTTGATATTGAGTGAATTGAGGTTGAATGGGATGAGGAATAGGTTGAGGTTGGATGACTTCATGTTGAGTAGATATATACGAGTGCAAAATCTTCTTCTTCTTGGACTTTTTAAGTGACTTCATCTTGCAAAACCTAAAAAATAAGAGTGCAAAATCCATAAGAAACCATAATGAATCATACTTGAGTATTCAATTAATAACAAAAATAATAACTACCATTTATATATATATATATATATATATATATATATATATATATATGTTTTTAATATATTATTTTCTATCACAAAATAATAGCTCCGGTTTCAAAATATGTACAATAACTATTAACTTTCATATATTAAAAAATATATAAAGAAAAAGTGGAGAAAATAATATTTTAATAAGAAAATATATATGTTCTTATCATCTTTTTAATATATGTTTCACCTGTTGCTATTGGGAAGTGGAGCTGTACTTGGGCTTGCACCTGCTCCAGAGTACACCTTTTTAATATATGTTTCACCTGTTGGAAACTACTTCAAGGTAATGTATCTGCATTGCTATATTGAAATATGAAATCTTCATTATGCAAGCTTATATAAACCTCATGCAAATATGATATTTAATTTACATAATTTTATCTAAACCTACTTTAATACCATATTCAGCAGTGTTTTTACTAGTTTTAGAAGTAGCATCTTTATTGCTTCACGAAAACTCATGATTCTTACATATTTTGTAATACAGATAAACTGATATAAGCTAAAGGCAACCCATGAACTAAAGCAAGTGTAGCAATTCACAAATCAAACATAACTGAATCACAAATTTAAAATTTAAATTGAAGCAAATTGAAATAAGATAGGCAAGTGTAACAATTCACAAGCTGAACATAACTGAATCACAAATTTCTATTAATCTTCATCTTCACCGTCTTCATCTTCACCCTCTTCATCTTCACCGTCATCATTGGAATCCTCTTCATCTTCATTTTCTTGCATCATTGACAAACTAACCTCTTCCCCATCAACTTCATCATCTTGTAGGTGATCAATTGGGTCATCTTCAATTGTTGCATTAACTTGTGACTCTTGAACTTGAAAAGCAACCTCTAATGTGTGCCTATCATCAACAACCCCTCTTGGCTTTGTCTTTATAGCTACCAACCAATCAACCTTATCTCTTGGGCAACCAGGATAAGGTGAATAATAAACTTGTGTTGCAGCTTTTGGAAAAATAAAAGGATCAAATTTACTATATTTTCTCCCCTTACGAACTTCTACAATTTTGTACTGACGATGTATTCGCATCCCATGTCTTGAAAGGTCAAACCAATCACAGTAAAATAAAACCAACTTTTTTGTTGTTTGACTTGGCCATTCAAATTCTAGAATCTCTGTAATAATGCCATAATAGTCATTTGAGGTTTCACCTTGTCCTATTCCACTAACACATACCCCACTGTTATCGGTTGTTTTTCCTTCACTCCAAGAAGTTGTGTGGAATTTGTATCCATTTGCAAAATAAATAGGCCAAGATTTCGCTAGTCTCAAAGGCCCCCTTGCCAAATCATACAAGTCAGAATTTTGTCTCTTATGTTTGCAATTCATTGTCACCTAGTCAAATAAATCAATTCATACATCTTAGTTTAAAAGAAAAATCTACACCTTTGTTCTAACTCAAATATCCTAGAATTGAACACTTATTAAATATGCTTACGTATTCTCGAAACCAGCGCGGAAAGTCAACTTCTAGTTGTTTATCAATGATTTCGTCATTGAGATCCCCGTAGATACTTTTCAAACTTTGGACATACATACTACAAAAGATATTATTAAAAATTAGTGTCATTATTAGTTTAATAAATATAGATATATTTATTGCTCAATACTTACTCAATAAATGGCTTAACCTCTTTGCAATTTAAGAGAACGTGTAGTTGGGCAGCTGCCATTTCTCTATCCTCGAGCCACCTTTCACAATATTTTCCCGCTGTTTGACCATTCAAATGTTCAAAGATAGACAAATTTGGTTGCATATGGTCTTGATGAATCCCCTTGTTTATGCCAATAACACTTAAGTTTTGAGCAGGAGGCAAAAAATAATGGGAACTGAAATAGGATGTTTCTTGCACCAAATATGCTTCACAGATACATCCTTCAACATTTCTTTTGTTTTTTACTGTTTTTTTAATTTTATTTAAAAATCTTTCAAACGGATACATCCAACGATATTGAACTGGTCCACCCATCTTAGCTTCTTCAGCTAAATGAATTGGCAAGTGCTCCATAGAGTCAAATAATGCGGGTGGAAATATACGCTCCATCTTACATAATATCAAAGGAATGTTTTTTCCCATTTGTAATAAATGATCTTCTCGCAACACTGTTGAACACAAGTCTCTAAAAAATTGACTAAGCTCGGTTAAGGTCTTCCAAATTGGTTCGGGGAGAGCACTAAAAGCTATTGGAAGTAGACATTCCATAAATATATGGCAATCATGGCTTTTCATACCAAAGAGTTTTTTTTGCTTTGAATCTACACATCTAGCCAAATTAGAAGCATAACCATCAGGCATCTTCAATCCTTTCACCCATTCGCACACACCAATTTTTTGTTCATTCGACAAACAATATTTGGCTTTGGGTTTCATATATTTCCCATTAGGATTTTTTTCCAGCAACAACTCTCTTCTATGACAATACTTTTCCAAGTCCAATCTTGCATTTTCGTTGTCCTTGGTTTTCTCTTTGTTGTCCATAACCGTATGAAAAACATTTTCAAAGACATTCTTCTCTATATGCATAACATCAAGATTGTGCCTTAATAAGTTGTGTCTCCAATAAGGCAAATCCCAAAATATGCTTCTTTTGGTCCAATTGTGTGAAATTCCACGGCCAGGAACAATGCAATTTTGCATGTTAGTTACCTTAGGAAGCCCACAAACCTCTTTCCAGACTTGTTCACCATTTAACCTTGGAGGAGGCTGCCTTGTCTCAATTTTATTTTTGTAAAACGCAACCTTATTTCTTCTAAAAGCATGATCATGAGGTAAAAATCGACGGTGACAATCAAACCAACATCTCTTTTTTCCTTTTTCCAATGAGAAAGCTTTTAAACCTCCCTTGCATACTGGACAAGCAAATATTCCTGCAGTACTCCACCCAGACAACATTCCATAGGCAGGAAAATCATTTATTGTCCACATTAATGCAACTCTCAATCGAAAATTTTGCATCTTTGATGCATCATATGTTACTACACCATCATTCCACAATTGTTGCAATTCGTCTATCAACGGTTGCAAGTACACGTCAATTTTACCTTTTGGATTTTTTGGACCTGGAATGATCAAGGTCAAGAACATATAAGGCATCATCATACATAGCTCAGGAGGTAGGTTATATGGTGTGACAATTACAGGCCAACAAGAATATGGTTTTGCAGATTGGCTAAAAGGGGTGAAGCCATCAGCACACAAACCAAGTCTAACATTTCGAGGTTTCGAAGAAAATGTAGGATATACTTGGTCAAAGTGTTTCCAAGCTTCCCCATCTGAAGGATGACACAACACACCTTCTTCCCTACGATTTTCATAATGCCACCTCATATGCTCTGCGGATCTCGCCGAAGCATATAATCTTTGAAGACGAGGGATTAAAGGCAAGTAGTGCAATCTCTTGCGAGGAACATCTTTATAGTTTCGCTTACGCTTACGTAATGTTAGAGAACTAGTTTGAAACTAGAACAAAATGATAAAAGATAAAATTTAAACTAAATTACTATTCAGGAAACTTAACCATTTTGATATACAAATTTCAAAACAGTTCATCTTTTTTCAAATATTTTAGTCAAAGACAATTATGGAAAATCAAGACAACTTCAATTAGAATATATTTAGCTATCAAAGGTAGACAGTACCTAGGTTAATGTTCACAAATAATCCCGACATGAGCATAGGCCATTTTTAAAATGGTGGAACCTTTTAGCATCTTTGATGATGAGTTCTCTTCCCACAAGATCATAAATAATCTTTAGAGCAGTATGACAATCACCACAAACACGGAGGTTTTTAATTACTTTAATTACTTTGTCTTTGGCATTGCCATAAATCTAGGATAGATGTGATAATACCTTTGAAGTTGCAGGAGTCAAATAACTCCATAGGTTGGTAGTGCAATACATATCATTAGACATGCAGAGCTTGAGGTCAAATGAGGTCACAACATTTGCAGTTGTCCCAATTAAAACGATAATATAATATTTGTGCTAATTATTTAAAGAGGCCCTTTGCATCCTATTGTATTTTTAAAAACTTCAACCTCTGATTTGTTTCTCACTACAACCTCTATAATTTGTTTCTCGTTTAAGGCAGTCAATTTCAGTTTATTGTATATAATTTGGATGAAAAGAAAAGCTAAGTTCGCTTTGTATCTTCTCGATCTCTAACCTTGCCAACGAAAAATAGTTACAAACCCTTTCTTCACTGCATGCTTATATGGAGAAGATATCAGTCTCAAGCAGGGGACAGTACAAGAACATGCTAGCACATTGAGGGATTTGTTTTCTCCCACCCCAATCCTTACTCACAATCTTCTCATTTTTTCCCTCTCCCTACTTCATCTACTGTTATTCAATTCTGATTACCTAAATGTTGATTTACTCCTCAGTATAACACTCACATAAATCAGGAGGTTAAATTCGCGTAGTCTACTCTATGAAGTGTATCAGCTTTTGATGGACATTCATACCAACATCGATAATAGGAATATCAAGCTGCTAGTTCTCTAAAATCACTACAACCTCTTGCAAATAATAACCAGTTAGATAACAAAATCAAATCAACCACTAGCATAAATTCACATTCACTAAATCTCAACTATAAAAAGAGAAAACAGAAAGATTTACCTATTCTCTTCAGAATCTGGGTGGACACACAAAAACTTCCCTGGCACAGTCAAAGCAGCCCAAGTACAAAGTAATAATCCCAAAGACAGTTCAAACACCACCTACATTATCAAAATCTCAACATGAAAATTCCAATACACAACAAACACCAATCAAATTTATATTAGCAAATAATCACCCGAAAAGAGTATAGAACCAAAAACTTATTAAGTCCATAACCAAAAAAGTATATACCTTGATACCCTGAATTTATAAGCCAGCAGCTGCAGTACCTTGAATTGCCAAACAATTAACACAGACCTGCAGTGTATAGAAAAAAAAATCAAGGTTTAATTGGATTAAACACAGACCTGCAGTTTATTTATAATATCACAAATAGAACTCAAATAGAACTATCTCAAATAGAACTCAAAATAAAGGTTTAATTGGATTAAACTCATTGTGGCATTTCAACAAACACCTTGTTGGCAAAACTCAATCCAAAACCAAAAGAGTAATTCTCATCAACATATCAAAAGAAACAAGTCAAGAATAACAATTAGAATGCAGGGAAGGAATACATGTTAATGAAGATTCTATAAACATTGTTTATCAAATAGAACAAAGGAAGAACACAAAATCGAAAAATAATATCAAAAATTGAAAAAATAGAACTGAAGAAGAATACTTATGTCGAAGAAGATTATGAGCGATGAACCTGGAACAACGAACTGAAGAAGAATACTGATTTCGAAGATTGTGAGATAGATTTTGAAACTCGACGGAGAAATGCAAGTTTGCCGTCGGCGGAATCGGTGAAGATGAAACCCTAGACGTGAAGATGGAGATGAACAGTTTCTAGTGTTTTTTGTTTTGTTTCTCAGTTTAAAATAATATAATTTTTAATTTAACTAAAATAATTATTGATAAAAAAAATGTGATGGAGGTGGTTCAGTTAATATGTATTAGTTTAGTTAAATATGTGCAAACTATTAATTTAGAATTCAATCAAGGACAACACTTTGAAAGATAATGAATGTGATATAGCTAAATTAATATGTGATTGTTTAGTTAAAATATAAATAATTTATCTTAGATTTAATTCTTAATAACATTACGACGATAATATTTATTTATATTTATATATTAATATAATTATTTGATATTTATAAATAAATAATTTTAAAAAAAATCATTAATAAAATTTTAAATGACATGATATGATTTTGGTTAAGTGTTAGAATTTCCTTGATTATACATTTTTATTTAAGTAAAATTTTGGACTATTAGTGCCTCTTTTTCTTTAATAATACTAAGAGTTAAACTAAAAAAGAAAGATATTTATTTTCTTAAAAAAAAGAAAAAAAATTTAGGAATATGGCAGAAATAATTTCCGGAAAAAGGGAAGCAAGTGAGTTTGAATGAATGTGTATCTCAGTGATTGAGCAAATAGAGAAAAGAGAGGGGTGTAATTGAGAAGTGAAAGAAACATTGTTTTGGCCTTTAGGGCTTTTGTGGAAATGAAAAAATTAATATTAGAAAAAAAAACTTATTAGAAAAAAATTAGAAATATAAAAATTAATATAAAATTAGAATATATCAATGTTTTATAATTTTATTTATAATTATTAAAAATAAATAAAAAATAAAAAATACTAATATTTCGCAGGAAATGTTGCAGGAAAATTCGCAGCAAAAGTCACAGCAATTCCTGCGACTTTTCCAGAGGATTTGAGTTTTCATATTTCCTGCGAAATAAATTGCAGTAAAATTCTCAAGATAAAAAGAATAATATTGTAAAATCCGAAATCGCAGGTAAAGTCTCAGGAATTCCTAAGAATTTTGCTGCGAATTTATTTTTCGCAGAAAACAAGTTTTTACATCAAAAATTCGCAGGTAATGTCGCAGCTATACCTGCGGATAATTTTTCGCAATAAAATCCGCAGGTAAATCGTGTATTTCTAGTAGTGGCAGGAGCAACATGCTCTATAGCACAGGGCCTCCACCTCAAATTTTGGAGGCCCTAAAATTTTGGAAAAGTTCAAATTTTTTTATGTTAATATTAATAAATATAAAACGATATTAAAAAAAATCAAATAAATTTAAAAAAATACTATAATAAAAACTCAATACATTAAAAAAATGAGATTGTTCAAAGTTAAAATATTTAATCTTATTTTTATTAATATATAATTATACTTTTATGTGTCATTTTTAATCACTATAATTGTATTTTTTTTATTTAAAAATGGTCCATTTTAAAATTAGAATTTGACCTACAGTATGATTGGGTCGGCCATGTATGAGTGTTAACATCATACATGACATACAAAACTATTACTTAACAAAAATACATACTTATCTTAAGTAATTGTATGTTAGATGAGACTTTGACTAAAGCATGCACATCTTCAACTACTATATGTTAGATATGACCGATCCAACACATTCTTGCCTAAGGCTAAATTGTAAGTTAAATATTTTAATATGATAAAAATCTTTTATTTTAGATTAATGTGTTTTAATTTTAAATTTTATTTAATATTTTATTTTCAATTGATAATAAAATCAACATATTCTAAACACTTTGCTAATCATTTAAAAAATCTTAATTGAAAAAATATTTCGGAAGTTCTTTAAAAAAAACCTTACTTTTCAAATATTTTTTATGTAAGAGAATTTAAAATTTTATTATTTGTAAGTATGACTTTTAATATGACTATCTTTAAAGGCATTTAAATAGATTATCGGACAGGTTCCAAAATTATCAATGTTAATTAGATGTTAAAAATAGCCTAAAAAATATTGATTATGTTTAAACAATAACAAAATAGGATTCTTATTCCTTTTTCAAAATTAAACAATGATTAACCTAAAGCTTAAGACGGATTTATCTTTTGAATTAATCAATTATACCATATATATTTTAAATGGTTGTTATTATCATAAATTCTTAATAGATACTATTATATTATAGAATTGGTATAGAAAATCATTTTTTTTAATAAAAAAATTCAATTAATTAGAACTATACAAATATTTTAAAAAATACGAGGTCCTAGACGGAATAGTCTTGATGGCCTACTCTTAAAGTCGACCCTGATGTTATATCAGATTTCAACTAAATTATTCGACATCCCAATCGAACCAAAATATTATGCTATCTATAGAAATTTCATCCAACATGCCAAATTATAAATCAAAGTAGTTTTTAGGTTGAGTTCATGATGGCCTCGTGATATTTGTCCCAAACAAATACGCGTAGAAGAATTTCGTGAAGTGATGTTTTTAGAGAATAAAGTAAGATCAATTTTCTTTTATATGCTCTCAAATAATTCAAACTATATGCTCTCTAATATAAAAATTCTTATCTCAGTTGCTTCTCAACTATTTATTCTTCGATTGAAACGATTGAAACATGCCAAAAATAATGAACTTCATTGTCCTATACACAGCATCCTCTTTTTAGGTATTGGTGGCTGTCAGATACATGAAGGAATAAGATTCAATATTTATTATCACATCGAATAATTTGGAGGATAACATATATATTATAATTTATATGCCATTGCCATCATATAAATACATACACTATGGCTATGGTAGTAATCAAGCAATATTGGTCTCATCTACAAAACAAAGAAAAAAGAGAGAATGTTGAGATCCCAGGACTATCACAACCACATTACTGGAGTCAGAAGGGAGCCAAGTGTTCTCTCCGACTTCGACCGCTACCCTAACGCTGAAATGGCCTTCAACAAGAGGGTTGTTTACGATGAGGTCGAGGAACCCCACCGCCGCCACCACCACCACCACAACCCTGAGGTCGTCGAGAGGGTTGAAGTGGTGGAGTATGAACGAGTACCTGAGGTACTTAGGCCATATAGTGGTGAAGTGGTCTATGAAGAGTACGTGGATGTTGAAACCAATCAGTATAACCCACGAAGGAACAGGCCAAATGGTCTTGGATTGCAAAAATGGAAAACATACAGACCATAAGCTTCTGCTTTGTGTTGCAGGCTAAACCTAACATATGATCACTGTGTGTGGTGGTTGTATTAAATTAAATAAATTCCTGCTTAGTTTGCTTCTTGTTATTATTATGTTATAAACCATGTATGAATGATTAATAAATCATATCTATAGCATGTATTTCAACTAATTAAGAAGATGTTATGGGTTATTGTACTCTTTATTTAAACTCTTGTTCTTTAGAGTTTTTGTTCAAAGTTTAAACTCAACAATATTAAAACTCGTTTCAACTGGTGCCACTTTCGTTTTTCTTTTACTGTAACATCTCAACGAGCTCTGTTTCCGTATCCAAAATAACACTTTTTCAAACTGAAAGAGCATGAAACTAACACTAAAAAAAACATGTCATTTATTACTTTATTACTTTATTTAGTCATATGACATTTATGTGAGCATAAAAGGGTGGTTGCGACCTTAATGGTTATAAACTAGTATTAAGGTTCGCACATACATAGGATAGTCCGTTTATTTTTTTAAATCAAAATTTTACGGGGAAGAAAATTTGAATTTTTCACAATTTTAATTGTGGTGATATACTCATATCATAAATTAAAAATTAAATTAAAAAAAAAAACATGACTGAAAGTGAAAAAGATAGTCTGACACTATTATTCTATTGCAAATATTCTGACTTAGATGTAAGTTTTGGACATGGCTTCCAAGTCTCTAAGTTTATTATCGTTGTTCAATTAATGACGGACTTCTATTCGACGTGGCTTCTATTTGTTTTGTTATGACCGTTGAAAATATTCCGACTAATAACCACGTCGCTAGAGTACTTATAATATTAGATTTATATACTATAATATATATATATATATATATATATATATATATATATATATATATATATATATATATATATATATATATATATATATATATATATATATTTATTTATTTATTTATTTATTTATATTTATATATAAATCCAAAAATATATAAGTTATATTTTATATTTTATATATTTTTATTAAAACCAGAATATAATTTTGTTAAAACAAAATTTATAAAAATAAAAACAAAAACAGAATTTAAAAAAGTATGTAAAACTATTTTTAAGAAAACAGAATATATTTTATATTATAAATTTATTAAAACATAATATATTTTATAGATTTATAGATTTATTTTATGTTATGTTAAAACAAAATATATTTTTATAGATTTATAAAGTCATTTTACTTAATCTATTATGGAATATGCTCTTTTACATTAATGAAAAGAATTGCAAATGAAATTAATGAATAAAAGAAAAATGTTTTTTTTATTCCTTTTGTTAGAACAAAATTTAAAAAATAAAGTTTATAAAATAATTTTATAAGAATGGGAATTTTAAAACAAATAGAAAAAATATTAGGTCGAAAATACTTAATCTTAAATTTATTTTTATAAGGTTAAAATATAAAACTATATTTTATATAGAAAATATGTTACGTGGATTTATTAAAAATCGAAGAAAAAAAATATTTTTATTTTTATTTAAAATAGAATTGTAATATTTTATTTTTATTTTTATGGTAAGGAAAGATATATCATAAATAAAGATATATTAAAAATAAAATTGCTAATTAAGAAAGTATATATGTTAAATATAGTTATAAAATGTAGAATATATAATTATGAAATGTATAATTGACTAAATTAGTATGAAACGTAGTTATGTTTAAAACAGTGTGAAATGAATTATATTATTTCACATATATTAAAATTCAAGGTTATGAAAATCGGGACTATGTCCTGTCAATTAAATATTTTTAATCAATTTGTCAAGGAATTGAGACAAAAATCGGAAAATCGGGTGAAAATCGGAAAAACCGATCAAAACCGGGGTTCATCCAATTACCTGGGTTGAATCAGATTTTATCTTTTTCAGTTTTTTTTAATTTATTTCAAAAATATAATAAAGATGAAAAAAAAAATTATTGGATCAAATGAGTCATATGATTGAAGACATCACTCTAACTCATCCAAAATTTGGATTTTCTTGATAAGGTCTAGAATTATTGTTATAAATAATCACCAATTTATTTTCTAACGTTTTGAATATCATACATAATTCAGTAATAATATTATGATCATTCTTTCACAAAGTTAACAATGCTAAAAAAAGAAATATATTTTTTCTTAAATTCTAATATGTTTTTGTTCTAAATCAAGTACCTTCTAATATATTTTAAATAAGATACAAAGTTCTAACATTTTTAACTTTTTCTTAAACTGATTATAGTTAAGAAATTATAGGAAATAAAAGTCACAAATCAATATGATAAAGAACTAATACTAAATCATATAACATATACAATAATGGTCTGACTCTCTGTCTGACCCGGTCTGACCTTTAAACCTTAAACCCCAACCTATACCGGTTCAATATCCGGTACAGTTTTAATTACCTTATTAAAATCACATTTTTAATTACATGATAATGATAGTACAAATGTGCAGTATATAATATTTATGTTACTATCCTAGTTGGATGTACGATAGAACATTATCAGGACACTACAAGAAAAACATATTTTAACATCAATAATTTAGCGTCGACTACAATTTCGACGCTAATAGTGTTGTACATATGTCTCAATAAACCAACACTACAAGCAGAAAAACGCTTGTCGTATATCTTTTGACTCTAGTGTCGGATCAGATCGACGCTAATAATGAATTTATTTTATTTCATTTTAAATGATTCATTAACTAATTATTTAGATAATAAATATTTTATTTATTATTCGCGTCGGCTTGAACCGACGCTAATATTGATGCAAAAAAAATTCTCCCCACAAATTTCATTTGCCTCCTTTTTTTATTGTTTTAATAAAATATTTATTTTTGAACTCTAGTGTCGGTAATAGCCGACACTATTATTGGTGCAAATAAATCCAGTTCCCCACAAATTTCATTTACCTCCATTTTCTATTGTTTTAATAAAATATTTTTTTAAATTCTAGCGTCGATAATAGCCGACGCTATTATTGCGAAAAAATTCAATTCCCCACATATTTCGTTTGCCTCTTTTTTTGTTTTAATAAAATATTTATTCTTTAACTCTAGCGTCGGTAATAGCCGACGTTATTATTAATGCGAATAAATCCATTTCCTCCACAAATTTCATTTGCCTCCTTATTTTATTGTTTTAATAAAATATTTATTTTTTAACTCTAGCGTCGGTTGCTAGTATTGGTGCGAAAAAATTGAGTTATCCCATAAATTTCATTTGCCTCTTTTTTATTGTTTTAATAAAATATTTATTTTTAACTCTAGCGTCGGTCATAATCGACGCTATTATTGGTGCAAAAAAATTCAGTATCCCCTACAAATTTCGTTTGCCTCTTTTTATATTGTTCTAATAAAATATTTATTTTTTTATGCTAGCGGCGGTTATAGCCGACACTAATGTTATAAATTAAACTTAAAAATTAAATTAAACTATAAACTTAAACTAAATTTATAAAATCAAATTTATAAATTAAACAATAACTTTAAAAAATAAAACAAATTTATAGGATAGTCCGTTTATAGTTTAAAAAAAATAAAAATATAAACTAAAACTAAATTTATAAGGTTTGCACATAGGATAGTCCGTTTATTTATTTAAATCAAAAGTTTACATGGAAGAAAATTTGAATTTTTCATAATTTTAATTGTGGCGATATACTCACGTCACAAATTAAAAATTATAAAAAAAATAAAGGAAAACATGACTGAAAGTGAAAAAGATAGTCTGACACTATTATTCTATTGCAAATATTCTGACGTGATAAATAAGATGCAAGTTTTGGACGTGGCTTCCACGTCTCTAAGTTTATTTTCGTTGCTCAATTAATGACGGGTCTGACAATTAATTATTTATTATTAAGTTCTGACGTGATTAACAAAACAAAACCTTTCGACGTGGCTTCTATTCGTTTACTTATAACCGTTGAAAATTTCTGACGTGATAACCATGTCGCTAAAGTACTTATACATATGTTAGTTTTTAGCTTCCAGAACATTCTGCACTTATTCATTCTCTTTTCTTCTTTCTCCTCCTTTTCTTCTTCAATTCTCTTCAGTGCCCCCACACCATTTTAACAATTCGGTTCTATTTTCATTTTCAATCAAGGTGGATTTCATTTCTTGCTCTTTAATTTTTATTAAGTTTTTATTTTCATTTTAATTTTATTTTAATAATTTCTAATGCTAAATTGATGATGTTTGTTGTTTATAAGGAAGTATTTACAAGATTTAAGAGCTAGAATCAAATTATTGTTCAACAAAATTGTTCATTGAGATATTTTAGTAATTTTAATTCTTTATTTTTTAGATCTGAATAAAGGTGAACACTCCGGTACTCTTGAATTTAATTGGGTATCGATACCTTTAACCAATCAAAAACTATAATTCAATGCCATGTCATTTTATTGTATTAATTTATTTTAAAGTAAATTAAAATATTCTTACAATTTGCACTAGAGGTACCGGTATCAAATTACTTATCATGGATACCTAAGAATCTACCCTGAATAAATGATATTGTTTGGTTGTTGTTGTGTAATTATTTTCAGTTGTTATTTTTTTTTTCTCCATATTTTATTAGGTTAAAATTATAATATTAGATTTATATATATATATATATATATATATATATATATATATATATATATATAAGTTATATTTTATATTTTATATATTTTTATTAAAACCAGAATATAAAATGATTTTGTTATAATTTTGTTAAAACAAAATTTATAAAAAAAAACAGAATTTAAAAAAGTATGTAAAACTATTTTTAAGAAAACAGAATATATTTTATATTATAAATTTATTAGAACATAATATATTTTATAGATTTATAGATTTATTTTATGTTATGTTAAAACAAAATATATTTTTATAGATTTATAAAGTCATTTTACTTAATCTATTATGGAATGTGCTCTTTTACATTAATGAAAAGAATTGCAAATGAAATTAATGAATAAAAGAAAAATGTTTTTTTTCCTTTTGTTAGAACAAAATTTAAAAAATAAAGTTTAAAAAATAATTTTGTAAGAACGGGAATTTTAAAACAAATAGAAAAAATATTAGGTCGAAAATACTTAATCTTAAATTTATTTTTATAAGGTTAAAATATAAAACTATATTTTATATAGAAAATATGTTACGTGGATTTATTAAAAATCGAAGAAAAAAAATATTTTTATTTTTATTTAAAATAGAATTGTAATATTTTATTTTTATTTTTATGGTAAGGAAAGATATATCATAAATAAAGATATATTAAAAATAGAATTGCTAATTAAGTAAGTATATATGTTAAATATAGTTATAAAATGTAGAATATATAATTATGAAATGTATAATTTGACTAAATTAGTATGAAACGTAGTTATGTTTAAAACAGTGTGAAAAGAATTATATTATTTCGCATATATTAAAATTCAAGGTTATGAAAATCGGGTCTATGTCCTGTCAATTAAATATTTTTAATCAATTTGTCAAAGAATTGGGACAAAAATTGGAAAATCTGGTGAAAATCGGAAAAACCGGTCAAAACCGGGGTTCATCCAATTACATGGGTTGAATCAGATTTTATCTTATTCAGTTTTTTTTTTTAATTTATTTCAAAAATATAATAAAGATGAAAAAAAATTTTATTGAATCAAATGAGTCATATGATTGAAGACATCACTCTAACCCATCCAAAATTTGGATTTTCTTGATAAGGTCTAGAATTATTTTTATAAATAATCACCAATTTATTTTCTAACGTTTTGAATATCATACATAATTCAGTAATAATATTATGATCACTCTTTCACAAAGTTGACAATGCTAAAAAAAGAAATATATTTTTTCTTAAATTCTAATATTGTTTTGTCTAAATCAAATACCTTCTAATATATTTTAAATAAGATACAAAGTTCTAACATTTTTAACTTTTTCTGAAACTGATTCTAGTTAAGAAATTATAGGAAATAAAAGTCACAAATCAAAATGATAAAGACCTAATACTAAATCATATAACATATACAATAAAGGTCTGACTCTCTGTCTGACCCGATCTGACCTTGAAACCTTAAACCCCAACCTATACCGGTTCAATATCCGGTACGGTTTTAATTACCTTATTAAAATCACATTTTTAATTACATGATAACGATAGTACAAATGTGCAGTATATAATATTTATGTTACTATCGTAGTTGGATGTACAATAGAACATTATCAGGACACTACAAGAAAAACATATTTTAGCATCAATAATTTAGCGTCGACCATAATTTCGACGCTAATTGTGATGTACATATGTCTCAATAAACCAACGCTACAAGCAAAAACACGTTTGTCGTATATCTTTTGACTCTAGTGTCGGATCAAGTCGACGCTAATAATGAATTTATTTTATTTCATTTTAAATGATTCATTCACTAATTATTTAGATAATAAATATTTTATTTATTATTATTCGCGTCGGCTTGAGCCGACATTAATATTGATGCAAAAAAAATTCTCCCCACAAATTTCATTTGCCTCCTTTTTTTATTGTTTTAATAAAATATTTATTTTTGAACTCTAATGTCGGTAATAGCCGACGCTATTATTGGTGCTAATAAATCCAATTCCCCACAAATTTCATTTACCTCCATTTTTTATTGTTTTAATAAAATATTTATTTTTTAACTCTAGTGCCGGTTGCTAGTATTGGTGCGAAAAAAATACAATTTCCCCCACAAATTTCATTTGCCTCTTTTTTTATTGTTTTAATAAAATATTTATTTTTTAACTCTAGCATCGGTAATAGCTGACGCTATTATTGCGAAAAAATTCAGTTCCCCACATATTTCGTTTGCCTCTTTTTTTGTTTTAATAAAATATTTATTCTTTAACTCTAGCGTCGGTAATAGCCGACGTTATTATTAATGCGAATAAATCCATTTCCTCCACAAATTTCATTTGCCTCCTTATTTTATTGTTTTAATAAAATATTTATTTTTTAACTCTAGCGTCGGTTGCTAGTATTGGTGCGAAAAAATTCATTTACCCCATAAATTTCATTTGACTCTTTTTTTTTTTTTAATAAAATATTTATTTTTTAACTCTAGCGTTGGTTGCTAGTATTGGTGCGAAAAGCCTCATTTGAAGATGCTGCTATAGAACACGCAGAATTTGGAACATTTGCATATGGAGTTGAACCGCTGGTTAGAAGGAGAAATGGAAAATAAAGAAAAGATCAGGAAAATTGAGAAGCGGGTTGTGGATTCAAGCGTGATGAAATGGAGAAAAGTGGTCAATGATGCGAGTGTCCTTATGATGATGATGTTAGGTCCAGATGACGTTGTCTTGATGGTTGTAATAGCCTAGATATATTGAAGGTTTTAGTTGTTTTATTTATGTATGTTCATGTTATTTTTTGTGTGTTATGTATGTTCTTGTTTTGTTTATGTATGTTCTTGTTATAGCCCAGATGATGTTGTCTTGTTGTTGGGTTGTTTAAGTTTAACGCAATTGTAAGAATTTAATAATGTGAATGAAATGAACGATGCTTCTGTTATAAAGAGATACAATTACATTGATTTAAATTATGTCGTTGTGCTTGGTTTAACATTGGGACATTTCTCACAATTGTGTCTGGGTTGACGATATGAACTACATAGTCTCACCATTTTGTTCACCGTATCCATTTCTGTTCGAATACACATTCTATTAAGATGTCTCTTTTTCTTTCTTCGCATATTTTCATTGTGTTAGACTATTTCCCCGTTGTATGTAGGTCAATAGTCCTCATTTGCAACCACCAAAAAGCTTTTGTTGTTGACATTGCAAAGATTTTTCACTTGGTAAACAACGGACAATAAGTTTGATGGGTCCAACCGAGCCTTTGAACATGCCTCTATGACATGGGAGAAATGCATACGAAAGGTTTGAAATTTTCCGCAGTCGTACCAATTGTTATCTAGTTCTACCCGATAGGATCCCCTCGGTCTCCCATCGCGGTGATCCATTATCTCATCAACATTGAAATGTCCTTTATCGCGGTTAAACGCTGTGACCACATGTGTGTTATATTTGGCAGCCTCCTCTTTAATGAACGTCATTGAACTATCACTGAACATCTGACCAGACTGTAGTATAGAACTCCATTTTGAACGTCTGGTGTCAAAAAGTTCCCCGAGCGTAAAGTAGGTTGACCTCACCAAAGCGATTATCGGTAGGTTACAAATTCCTTTGAAAACTGAGTTCATTGATTCCACGAGATTTGTGGTCATGTGACCCCATCGTTGTCCTCTGTCGTATGCCCTGGTCCACTTATCCAATGGAATTTGGTTGATCCATCTGAATGCATCTGCATTTGCCAGTCTGATTTCTTCAGGATAGTGTTTGAATGATGGTTTGATTAATGAATACCCTGCATTCACAACCTTCTTCCGCAACGCCTTGTCTTTGATCTCTCTCATGAAATTTTGAGCGATGTGTCTAATGCAATATACATGTGTCGAAGGAGGATCCTGCCAGCCGTTACCAGCATTCTTCTATGCACTCTCAATTAATGCATGTCTGTCTGAAATAAAAAATAAGTTAGACTGGGGAGCAACGTGAAGTCAAAGATTTTTTAGAAAAAAACTCCATCCCTCAGCAGTCCCCCCTCGACTAGAGCGGATGCAATTGGGAAGATGTTGCTATTTCCGTCCCGGGCCACTGCCATCAATAGAGTTCCTTTGTATTTACCGTAGAGCCATGTTCCATCAATTTGGATTATAGGCTTGCAGAAGGTAAAACCTTTTATACATGGGTCAAACGCCCAAAAGAGTCGGTGGAATATGTCATTTCCACTAACATAATGATTTTTTGGAGTATACGCCGACAAAGTCTCAAGAATGACAACACTCCCTGAAGAGTAGTGCTTAAGTGCCAACAAAAACTTTGGGAGTTCTTTGTACGAGTCCTCCCAATTTACACCTATTCGCCAATCAGATTGACGAATACACATCATGTGTTACACTGATTCACCATATCATATGGCTTATTAGTTTTCATTTTATTCTAACCTATAAATGTACATCCAATTTCACTTCTTAACCATTCATTCATAAATTAGCACTCTAGTTAACTTCATAACTTTAACAACTCAAGATTCAATGTCTCTATTAAGTATGGGTGACCAACATAGAGGAACAATATAAAATATTGCTACATTTGTAAGTGTTTTTCTTACTATAATTATTTTTAATTTATATCATCTGTAAGTTTTTATATATACATAAATATAATTTTTACTTATACTTATATATATATATATAATTTTTTTTTAATTTATATCGTTTGTAAGTTTTTTTTACTCATGTTAATTTATATATATATATATATATATATATATATATATATATATATATATATATAATTTTGTGTCTACATAATGTAAAAAGAAATCGTTGTCGAGTGCATGACTACATACCATATGATCCAATCATAGAACCGTATTTACGTTCATGCGGATTTGGTGATGTAATAAAGGTAAACAACAATTCGGTAGACATGAAATTTATTCTTGCATCACTAGAAAGATGGAGACCGAAGACACACACTTTTCACCTGCCATTTGGTGAATGCACGATTACACTTGAAGATGTTTACATGCTGTTGGGCTTACATGTAAATGGTAATGCTGTTTTCGGTAAGGTTAACCAAGATATCAGAATAATAGAGGATTTGTTGGGTGCCCCTCTCATTGACAAAGAGGAACCATCAAATACTCGTAATAAGGGTCAAGCTATTAATCTAGGAGTCCTTAGAGCCCATTATGCTTGTATAACACTAAACGATGAATCAACTGAGTATGAAAAGATTCTTAAAACTAGATGTTACATTATGATTTTATTTGGCCATTTTTTATTTCCTGACGGTACCGGTAATACAATTAATATAATGTATTTACTGTTGTTGCGAAACATCAACAAGATAAACACATATAGTTGGGTTCAGCTGTTTTGGCCCATTTGTATAATGCCCTTTGTAAAAATGCAACAAAGGATACTTGTACATTTTTTGGTTGTGCTTTTTTATTACAAACGTGAGGGTGGTCAAGACTGTCGATGCTCGCCCCACGTAAAATGAATCCATGCTCGTTCCCCTACGCCAACCAGTAAGTGTGTTATTATAATTCTGTTGGTGATATTACATTTTAAATATTCTACGGTTATTGTAACTAATTGCTTTTAAATCTTTTCTGTTTAGCTTGTTCGATCTTGAGATGAATTACAACAGGAATTCAAGAAGTTTTATAGTTGTCTATCGCAATTTGTTAGACCACGTTGGTGTCGGTCAGGTATTGTGAACTAAACTACTATAAATTTGCTTTATAGATTAGTATCCTTCCCCTCTACTAAAAAAATCTTTTCTTTTTAATGCAGTTTATTTGGCGGCCATATCTAGGCCTGGACCATGAACCTAACCCCGAGGATGTTGAAATATGAGCAACAAAAACATCAATCATTCGGTTCACTGCAATTGAAATGCACTAGACTGATCAAGTGAAAATGCAGTTCGGAATGTAACAAGATATTCCGGGCCCTCCGACATGTTTGGGAGAATGACATTTAAAAAGAATAGATGCCCAGTGGAATATGAATGATTGGAAAGACTTTGTTAGGGAGTTGCGTCAACAATGGAGAGATCGCCGCCAACACGTCCTAAACGACCCAGTCTTGCAAAATGTTAGACCAACTAGAGAATATTTGGTTTGGTTTAGGTCAGTTACAACGCAACAGTGGGTGTCTGATAACCCATACTTGCTTGACCCACGCTCGCAGGCTGCATGATATGCCCAACCACCAACCCTACACCATGACCTACCCACCCAATTCCAACCATCAACTTCAAACACCCATCGACCATTATTCTAAACCCGTAACCCATTCTTGCCATACACCTAATCACAACAACAAGAGCCTCATAACCCACACCAATATACCCCCGATAACTCCTTCCACTCCACCCCAGCCCACCATAGCCCCCACCATTGTATCGTTCTCAAAACAATGCAATATCCTCATTCGGTCAATTGTATCGTCCTCACCCAACCCAATCCAACCCAACCACTACGACCCAACTATGAAAATATGGACACTCAACTAAGTTACGACAACACATTTGACAGCAGTCCACCGGGTTTTTGGGGACAAATAGTTGCAAACATAACAAATACTCATGGATCCTCCGACCAACAACAACATCCTCCACCAAACATACAAAGACCAGAGACACATCAACAACCTTGTAATAGAGTTCGAAGGCGAGGTCATCCACGTGGATGTGGAATTGGGGGACGTCTAGATCGTACAAGAATTTAATCATTTGTAATACTTACTTTTAAACTATCAATAATAATTTTCTATTATATTTTTCTTTGTTTAATTTTTTTAATTTCATTTATTCAATTATCAATAATAAGTAAAAAAAAAAATTAACAACTATAAATATATACTCCAAATGCCAATGAGTGCAAAATGTAAAAAAATAATAAAAAATAAAAACCTAGGTAGCCAATTGAATTGACTAATGAAGACAAATTTTGAAAAAAAAATTAAACACTTTCGCCATTCCAATTGGAGAATTAGTGTATAAGATTTTTTTTTATTAGACATATTAGCCAACTAGAATGAATGTCTTTTTTGAATACACTTTTCAAATTTTTGCCAATTGAGATGACGAATCTTCTTGAAACTATGCCATTTCAATAAATTCATCCAAAACTATGTTAGTTGAGTATTTTGTTTAATAAACTATCTTATTCAAAAAAAAATCTTATTATTTCACTAGATTCAAAGCTACCGTCAAAAAAAAAAAGAAAAAAGAAGAAAAGAACTTTGGAAAATACTACAAGTAGTAGAAAACATGGATGTTGGAATTTTGATTTCCCGCCGAAATTAAAAGAAAACCCTGCTTCCATTTTCTTCTTCCTCACCCCGTTTCTTCCCCGAGATCCACCCACTTGCAATTCGCAACCAACACAATGACTTCTCCCATGGAGACGGAGCAAAACCCTCCAACCGATCAAAACGGCGCCGCTTCCCAACACTCACCTCCACCTCCTCTGCCACCGGACGACAAAGTTCTTGTGCCTAGTACTCTCTCTCCCCCTCTCCATCTCTCTCACATCTACTCTTTACATTTTCATTTCTCATCTTACTTTCATTTGATTTTGCTTATTACAGTCGAGGTTTGCTTAAAACCTTCCAGTACAGCTTCCATTCACGATGTTCGTTCAGCCATTGAGGGGTAATAATCTCTTTCCCTTCTTCCATTAACTCCAATTTCACTCCTATTTTATTGTCTTCTGGTTAAGGAGTTTTAGGGCATGTTTGGAATGACTTATTTTTATAAGTTCTTCAAAATAGCTTATGAAAATAACTTGTAGCACATCTAAAAACAATTTAAATTTATTTTATTTTTTGTAATAAACATAGGTTATGCAAGCTTATTAAGAAGTGCTTATTTTGATAAGTGCTTGTGCCTTAAGCGGCAAATAAGCTATTTATTCAAACTTGCCCTTAATACACCGGGGATTACTTTTTCAATTTTCTTTGCCAGGTTTTGGTTTCATGTGAGGGTTATAGGGTTTTAGTTTGAGTAGGCTTCTGTATTGTATTTATTTGCTTGACTATTTCACTGATTTTCAGGATGCTTGAAAAGAGGAGTTTGAGCTATAATGGCGGACCAATTCCCGTTCCCCTTGATGAGCCCTTTCTTGTTGATAATGTGCAAAGAATTTGCGTTTGTGATGCAGGTCTGTATGATATTCATTTGTTTATTTTCAATTGCACTTATGGTGGTAAACTGTAGATTTTTGTTGTTGTTGCTATTATAGAGTGGCAATATATGGAACTTATTGATTTGATTTTTATAGTATCATTTTGTTTTTACCAATCTAAGATTCCATTACCACTGTTTCGTACTAGTTGAATTGAGTGATTTGGCAATTAGCATGTTAAAATGGGAATATATGTCGTTATGGCAGAGTAGTCAATAGCGACGCTATGCGCTATCTTGTTATAGTGGAGCGGAGCGGAGGCCGACCGCTATGGGAAGAGCTTTAGCAGTGCAGAACACTATAGCAGCCGCTAAAATAGTGGGATAGCGGAGCAGAGCGGTTCCCGTCCTGGAGCGGTTTCTTCGCTATCTTTTTCCCCTCTAAAAAACAGTGTTACCAAATAGCAGCGCATGGCCGCTATGGCGGACATATGGTGGTGTTTGGGCTCGGCGCAATGGTAGATATTAGCTGATATTGCTGGTTTTTCTGCCATAATCCGCTATAACGGCGTCGCAAAGCGGCCACTATGGCGGGATTTTGGCTCTCCGCCATCGACAACATTGCTAAAAAACTAGAATTATCCCCTTAAATTTACAATGTGTTAAGGATAAGATTCGGTTTTTCAATCAAATTTTAGTTGAGACTCAACCTTAACCCTCCTTCATAGTCGTTTATGCGCTTCAATAGTCATGTGTGCTTTGATTTATGAAAAATTTATGAGGCAAGTTATTTGTTTAATTTTATTAAATATATATTTATAATTATTATATGTAATTTATCTAAATATGATCAAATATGGCGGTTATCCCGTTATACGCCATCCCGCTATCCCACTTTTGGGGTCGCCTGCTCCACTATGCAATCCGTAGATGACTACACTTTACAAGACTAATTAATATTTTTTCCTAGACACATAGACATAGATAAAGATCAGTTATTTGCTGCTTCTTCGAGTCTGATGTTGGTAACTTTTTTTGTGTAGGTGAAGGGATGCAAAATGATAATGTTCTTTTGTTCTGGCAAGTCAAGCCGGTTGTACATGTCTTTCAGGTGATACTGCTTGCTTAGTCCTGACTTTATAACAGAGAATTAAGAGGAGGAATGCATTTTGTTAAAATGGTGATGAGCTTCAATTGATTCATCTGCCAGCTTATATAGCACCTTTGGACATACACTCTCTTGAGAAAGATAACCAATAACAAGCTTCCCCCATCATAATAACACCTAAGAAGAATTTATAACCACCTCTTGATAGAAAATGCTGACACACATGCTTTACGATGCTTTCTAACTGAAAAGAGAAAAGAATAAAGGGGAAAAAGATAACATGATATTGCAACATATGCTGTAACATGCGATGTTTCATTGTGCATCATCAATATCAAACTCCCTCCAATCTCACTTTGCTTTAGTCTAGAATCTCTTTGTTCTGTTAATTTGGCTCAAAGTTTAGTGAATATTGTCTGCATTTTGCTTTGTCAGCTTAGCGAGGAAGGGCCCTGTGAGGATATCAGCTCTGATGGCCAGTCTTCTAGCTTCAATGAATGGATTCTTCCTGCAAAAGAATTTGATGGCATGTGGGAAAGGTTCTTACTTCTTTGTAGTTCATGCCTTTTGCCTCAACTATAGTTTTCCTTATAGAATTAAAATAATTTACCCTACACTATTTACCATTGTTTTGCAGCCTGATATATGAATCTGGTCTAAAGCAAAGGTTGTTGCGGTATGCAGCGAGTGCTTTGCTCTTCACCGAAAAGGCTGTTGATCCGTTCCTTGTTTCATGGAACCGGTAAGCACTAGAGATATTTATTTAGTTTAGCATTGGCCTTATATGTTTTGATCACAATTTACTGATATGATTATGTTATTGAAAAATACCGTCTCTGTATAAACATTATGCATTTATCTATTAATTGATAATTTCATAGTCAAACATGAGTTAGGTGATTGAACTATGAACATATATTTTAAGGATGTGTAATTATTTGCAGCATAATTCTTTTGCATGGACCCCCTGGAACTGGAAAGACGTCTTTATGTAAAGCATTAGCTCAGAAGCTATCAATTCGATTCAATTTGAGGTGCTTTGATCTATTATTAATACTCTTAATCATATTTATCAATGAAAACAAGTAAATGAATGGAGTAAATATTTACCCACCATCTTTCCAACTCAGATACACACAGGCCCAGCTTGTTGAAGTGAATGCACATTCTTTGTTCAGTAAATGGTTCTCCGAAAGCGGCAAGCTGGTATGCATGTATGCCTTTACTTTAGGTTTCTGACATTTTCGTAAATTTTACTTATTGGCCTTTTGTAATTCATGCTCTTATTTACTTAATAGCTTCAATGTTTAATATATTGGTGGGATTGGCTATCAAATTTCCTTCATGTTACACGGGGCATATAATTTCTGTACTCACCATTGCCGCTTTCAAATTGGTATCAAGCTTGATCAAAGGATTTAATTGACTCATGTAGCTAGGAAAACCCGCTGTTTGGTAGTTAGAATTGCATTCAGAAGATATGAATTTCTGTTTATTCCTATGGTTAGGGTATAACTTAATAGCTTCAATGTTTAATATATTAGTGGGCTCGGCTATCAAATTTCCTTCATGTTGCGTGGCGGATATCAGTGGTGGAATTTCGGTCCTCCATCATGACCAAATATGTGAAGAATGGCGGCGCCACGGTGGTGCCATATGTTTGGCATTATTGTGGAATTTTGGATCTCCGCCATCAATAACACTGTCAATGGCGATGATAGATAGTTTTGATTTCTCATGGGAGAGTATTCTGTGAAAAATAAGTTCATGTATTAAGACAAGCCATGCAAAAAGTAGATACATTTGCAGACTAGTATTAGCATTTGTTGAAAAAGAAAAAAAAGGGAAACTTCATCTTCATTGTGATTGATACTTTCGGAATTTAAGCATTTAGTTGTTATTTGTTACATCTTAGTGTCTGGTTTTGCAAGCCAGACTGTATTTATTGACATTAGGATTAGGTTTGCAAAATGTAAGCTTGCAGTAGATGCTTGCTTGGGTAGAAGATTATGCTGGATGGTTTCTTATGGTGTCTGAAACTATGCACTACCATACCCCATCCATACTATATGGTACAAAAGCTTTTTACGTAATAGGATACAGAGACAAGATGTTACAAAAACTTTTTACATGATAGGGTACCGTGATAAGAAAAGTAAAAAGGGCAATCTGGTGCTAGAAAACTCCCACCATGGCTAGGTCAATTCCAAGCTTTGCACCAGGGCTTCTCATATAAACAAATAATTGACTATACGATATTATAGATACATGGGATTCAATTTCTAGTTCTTTTATTTTATTTTATAAAATCTAAACGCCATAAAGTATATCAAGCAAATGAAACATGTTTAGGCACAGGTGAATTAGCAGTCAGCAGTTTGTTTTAAAATCAGCTCATTGAGATACTTAACCAATGCGTAATCACGCGTATTCAACAAAAAAATTTGAAAGAAAAAGTACACCAAATGCCTATCTATACCAAGATAATTAACACTGATACCGCAGACATTTTGTTGTACTCGTTTTCCCTTGGATAATATTCTCCATTCATTATATATATGAAAATACATGCATGATTAACAAGTAAATTACATGTATGAGACCCGCTGGAGTCATTAGTCGTCGTAAACTAAATTATTTCACTTGACTATAATCCAAGAGTCCCTTATGAGTTTCATTTAACCGTATCCATTTTGGAATTTAAGGAGTTCTGAATCATAGAAATTAGCAAATCAAATGGTGAAATTGTGTGGTATACATGAACCATTTTTGTAGTTATTGAATGTATAACATGTTCTTGTTTTCTAGGTAGCAAAACTTTTCCAAAAGATTCAAGAAATGGTAGAGGAAGAAAGCAATCTGGTATTTGTTTTGATTGGTGAGGCATAATTGAAGAAAAATCAACTTATTACCCATGTGTTATTCTTATACGTCTGCTTGAGTATGTATATTTCTGATCCTGTAGATGAAGTCGAAAGCCTCGCTGCTGCTAGAAAAGCTGCTTTGTCTGGTTCTGAACCTTCAGATTCTATTCGGGTAATACCCTCCTTCCTGTGCCTCTGCAGGAATAAACTCTCTTCCTCCCCACTATTTTCTGGAAAATTCTATCGGTTGTATCACAAACTTGTAGAAATGTATTTCAGAAGTAATGGCGTCTGTATGTGCGTGCTTATGTTTTAATGCGGGGTCAATCTGAATATTCAATTTCAGGTTGTCAATGCATTATTGACTCAGATGGATAAGCTTAAATCATCTCCAAATGTGATCATTCTAACCACATCCAACATTACCGCTGCTATCGGTAAGCCTAAATCAATTTCTCATTCATTCAATTTTGTAGCTTATGTTGGTTTAAACGAAGTCTTGTCCTCTCCCATAAGCTTGATATAGATGGTTAGATTTGTTTGTCATTATAACCCAGCCTACTTTTATTTGAGAACTGAAGATCCTACTCCCCCACCCCCCCCTTCCAATGCATCCTCTTAGAGCATGAAAAGTCAAATTGCTAAAACATTAGTGCCAGGCTTCTGTAGGCAGCATCAGACTAAAACAATAATATGCCTGGATCCAAAATTAACACCTAAACATTAAGCACATCATAAGGAAAAAAGAATCCACTAGTTTGGAAAACTCCAATGTCTTTCTAACATAACTTCTTTAGTATCCTCTTCCCTAAATATTTTCATTTAAAACACATGATTACAAATGTAGCAGATCATGCAAATTTATTAATTTCTTTGCAGATATTGCTTTTGTTGACCGAGCTGATATCAAAGCGTATGTTGGTCCACCAACTCTTCAAGCTCGTTATGAAATATTAAGGTCTTGCATGCAGGAACTCATGCGTACAGGGATATTAACTAGTTTTGAGGTGCAAATAGATCTCAATCTTGTCATGAAATATTTTTTGATAACAAAAGCCATTATGGAATATTTTAATCTTTATTTGAATTCAGATATTTTAGTTTGTTAATCTTATGGGATAATCATGCTGACTTGGTTAGGACTGTAAGAATATCATACTTCCAAATTATGCTAGTGCAAAACAAAGAATGAATGCACCCAATTTTCACGAGGCTACTACATCCATGCAACTGTGCAAGCAACTAGTTGAAACTGCAGAGGCATGCGAGGTAGGACAAAAATAGATAAAATACTTCTGAATCTTTAACCTCTGTCTTTAGGTCTACCTGTATATCTAAACTGTTGTGTCTGATCTGTCTACAGGGAATGAGTGGAAGGTCTCTCAGAAAGCTTCCATTTTTGGCACATGCTGCACTTGCAAATCCTTTTGATTGCAACCCTATCAAGTTCTTAAGTTCAATGGTAGATACAGCAAAGAGGGAGCGTTCTGAGCTTCCCGATTAATGTAACTAAAACTTCCAATTAAATTTTTTTCAATCAAAAGTGTAACACTTACTTCCAGTGCATTCTAGTGCAATATATTTTCATGTAACAGTGATGTTTATTTATTATACACAGTTATCAGGAGTTAGCATCCTAAACAAGTCTTAGGCTCAATCCTGGGATCAATGTCCTGGAAACTTGAGACTTATTTGATAGCATAATTGACCGGTATTAACAGGACTTACATGCTTTATGATTTGTAAAAAATTTCAACTGAGGTTAAAATGTACTTTGAAAAAGTTGGGTGACTTGGCTTCTCTTGCTAACCAAAAAGGGAAAAAGGGAATCACATATTGTCTGGCTGGTCCTAGCTGCTATTAGATTTCAATTTGAATTTGAAGCTTCAAGATCAAATTATCTTTCACGCTAAGTTTTGATATGTCAGGCCGTTCCCATGAAAACGACACCTGGGACCTGGACCAGTAGTGGTCGGTTACGACTAGGGGGAAGTGATGAAGTTCACATAATCCTATATTTGCTAAAATAAATGTAAGCTGAATTCAATTATTATACAATATCTGGCAATTATATAGTTGAAAGATTCTATCAAAGTAGCTGGTTAAATTCTTCAGCATAAATAGTAATTGATGAAGTCAGTGAATGGATTCTCATAATCAGAGTCCAAAGTATTCATTCATTACGGCACATGAAGAAGATACATATATTAATTAAGATACCACTACATACATGCTTTCACTTTTTCTTTTTTGATACATTAATATTCTGTCATTCTTAATTCAAAAAGAACATTCTTTAATTCAGTATCCAACAAGACTAAACTAATATGCAGATCACAAAATTAAGCTTATACAGTTGTCTGACTTGGCTCGGGTCATTAAACAATCTTAATACAATTATATAATACACCAACACTATCCTTAAAATATGTTACTGTCATTGATAACTGACTTGCTCCATGTGCTAGGGCTCTCTTTTACCATCCTTTGTTTTATGTTAATACCCTTGGGAGAGGTATCACTGACATGTGGGGAGACATCATTCTCCCACACAAAGTATTCACCACCAGTTCCATACATATATAGCAAATACGTGAAGATCAGATCAGATTCAGATCACTGTTAGTAAAAATTTATATATTTTCTTTATTAAGTTTCAGACAAACCCCACATGCATGCTACTGCACCAAGCACTTACAAACAAAGTGTTCCAAAAAATTATAATACTTTTTTCACATAAACCGACCAAAAGATAAAGGAAAAGAAAAACCAATAAAAAGACAAATGCCTATTCCAATATCAGGGTGCAGCCTTTAACACAACTTACCAACAAAAATAACACCTAGTGAATTCTAATGTGGACATATGGCCTAAAATAGACTGCTATTTCAAAATTAATCATAACTCTAACTATTACAATGGCAACAAATCTCCTTTTTTGTGACTGAACAATGATCTGATCGGTGTCAAATTAGCACCGATCAATTCACCATCTTAGTCGTGAGAATGAAGAGGACGGTTAATTTTTACTTTCGAAAAATGTTAGAATCTCATACTATATTCAAATATCTGAGCACAGTAGACCATAAAACCAAAAATAGTTAAAATTGTACGTTTGTAAAATTTGTTTACCTAATTACTTGGATCTTAACACAAAAAAACCCTTTCACAGTTTCACTATCTCTATATACATCACTTTCATCGTTTGCCTTTTTCTTTGTGGAAACGTGCCCACACTGTTCATTAAAGAGAAAATATTTGCATGCGGGAATATGAGATTAGCCAACTTCTCTCCACACACAGTATGCGTGCATCACAACCCTGCCTTTTCTGTTTTCACATACAAATATATATATATATATATATATATATATATATATATATATATATATATATATATATATATATATATATATATATATATATATATATATATATATATATATTACATGTAACATGTTCATATATATTTACAAATAAATCTGTCAATCTATATGGCTAGCTCGTTCTCTCTTCTCTCTCTCTTACGAGTACTTTTAATTGTTAAACAATTAACAAGTCATGATTATGTTAAAGTTGAAGAATGTCTTGTTCTATATACTCTCACTCTCAACATGGATCTTCCCATCTTCACTTTCGAGGATTCATCTCATCTTTCTCATCATCAGCAGCATCATGCAAGACAGTACTTGCCTAGTTGGATATGGAAGCAAGATTTCCATATTAATCTAGCTTGAGGCAGTACACAACACAATCATGAAATGGAAGGCATGAAACCATCCATGGGGAATTAAGCATTCCTGGTCCGAATTTTATCTTTTCTTCTGAATCAGTTATTCAGTTTCAATTTTCATTTTCTTGATTTTGTCTTTTGAAGAATGTATAACCATGCATATTGTTACACTGATTGATGTATATGCATGGTTTCATGTTCATTCAGATTTATTTCTTGTACTTGCAACTTGCAACTTGCAAATTGTACCTTTGTCTACATTAGGCACAACTATAAACTTGCAGATGAGTGTCCTTGTAATAGATGAATGAGTGTAACAGGTGAATGTAAACCTATCCATTGCTGTATTCAATAACATTTCTAGATTTACTTATTGCAGTTTCTTCTCTTACTTTCTGTTTTGGTTACAATCTTCATCTATATATTATTCAACGCCAATATTCATACATGATTACAATCATCTAAAAGAGTTTGTATATTATTCTTTTTGGTGATTATCTGTATTCTAGTTAAGTTTATGAGAAAGCATTTTCTCATGAAACTGAAAGCAGTTTATTTATGCCATAGAGTACTAAATTTGAATATTTTATAACTAAAATAGGGTTTCAAATGTTGATGGCTATCAGTGGACAATTACATATTGTAATGAGTTTAAAGAATGTATATACACTTTTCTTTTGCTTTTCTCTTTAATGATAAAAAGCATTGGTTGACTACGTTGTTGTTAATGTGCCTACTGAATCCTGGGCAGGCTCCATGTACGAGACACATATGCTATACTCAAAACATGGTAAAGCTCATTTTTATCATTGTAATCATTTGTGTCTTTTTTCTCTTTTCTATTATCTTAATGATGACTGGACGAAACTAAAGTGTCAATTTGGACACAGCCTTCAAAGTATATCTGATATCTGTCTCTCTAATTGCCACACGATTATTTTTTTTTCATTTTATTTACTGGTTATTCATTTACATACACAATAATTCTCTTTTATTCTCAAAATTAACCGATACCATTGCAATGCAAGACAAATTTATAATAAAATCAAGAGTAGAACTAAAAGCACTTCATAATATGAAATAAATGTCTTTGTCAAAAAGTATGAGTACTGCCATTAGCTTGTTACGAGAAAATGGTTATCCTTAGTTTATCATTGATACACAATGCCCTTACATAGACTTATTACACAAACAAGGCATTACTTGCACTGCAAGGAACTAATCTTGGCCTAGTTACATTGGTTAAGCGTAACAAACAGTCAAACATACGAACAATAAACTAAACAGTAATCAAAGACTATCTAATCTCAACTAGATCACACACTCTTCTCAATTTGCAAAATGAGTTCAATTTCAAAGGCTTGGTCATCACACCAACAAGTTGTTCTTCAGAGTTGCAATGAGTCAGTTATATCACACTATTATTTGCGAGGTTCCTTAGGAGTTAGAATCTGACATCAATATGTTTGTATCATCTATGTATTATTGGATTCCTTGAGAGCTTAATAGTAGAGAGGAGAACCAAAGACCCAAATGATATGAGCTCTCTCTTTTATCCATTCTACTATGAAAAGTTATTTTATATATTTATAGCTAAACTGAACTTTTTTGAAACATTTTTTGGCCCAAAATTTTGATGCCCAAAGTCCTTGTTTGGGTTGCCCTTATCCTTGAGCTGTCCCTGATTAATGGTTGAGTTGTTGTCACAGAGTATCATTGTGCGGTTCCTGTGTCTGTGTCTGACCTAATTGTTGTAGAATTTTCTTGAGCCAATTTCCCTGGCATGCATTGGATGATGCTGCTACAAACTCTGCTTCAGTCACTACTACGGAAAACACATATTTTGCATTGTATTTCGTTCATCTTTAGCTCATATGCATAATCATCATTAGAAATCCTCGTATTAAACCAACTTATGAATTTCATGTTATGCCGTGTCAACAACAACTTATCATTCATTCGAGGATATTTTTTCTTTATAATTGTTTTGTGAATAGCTATGTAAGGTTCAACTACACTAAGATTATTCAATATATAGAAATGCGTTTGAAGTACTACATCACGACCCGTTGACTTAACATTTAAATCTTGAGTACCACTACCTTCAAATATGTCAACATGACGAGACTTTGAAATTCCAATAGACTATGTTTCTAACAAATAGTTTGAACAAAACTCAAGAGATTCTTCTGTGATGTACTTTTCAACGATCGAAACTTCCGGTCGATGACGATTCTTCGTATATCCTTTAAATATCTTCATGTATCGCTTTATAGGATACATCCATCTTAAATAAATTGGACCATCATATCTGATTTCTCTGACTAGATGAACAAGTAAGTGAACTATAATGTCAAAAAATGATGGAGGAAAATACATCTACAATTGACACAATATTATTGGAGCCTCATCTTCTAACTCATCTAAATTTAAAATAAAGAACTTTATTACATATAACATTGAAGAATAAGCACAATCTGATTATAATTACTCTTAAATTTTTTGGAAGGATGCCACAGATAGCCACTGATAGAAGTTGTTACATCAAGACATGATAATCATGAGATTTTAATCCAATTAACTTGAGACCTTTCATTGATACAAGTTTCTTGATGTTTGAAGAGTAACCTTGAGAAATTTTGATACCATGCAAACACTCACAAAAACTTTTCTTTTCCTTTTTAGATAGAGTGTGACATGCCGGAGGCAAATAAGATCTTTTTCCTCTATCTTCTGGAGCCAACTGTTTTCGTATACCCATCTTCACCATATCTAAACGGGTATTCTTTTTATCTTTAGTCTTTCCTGGAACATTATGAAAAGTTCCAATCAAACTATCACACACATATTTCTCCACATACATCACATCAAGACAATGTCTTACATTGAGAATAAAACCGATATGGAAAATCAAAGAACACTGATCTCTTTTTCCAAATTTTTTCTCCACGAGATCGTCTTTTTTCTTTCCAAAGACAACAACAAGATGTTATTGTCGTTGATAAACTTCATCGCCAATTAAAGGTTTATGAGCACTTTCAAGCTCATGCTATCCGTTAAAAGCATTTCGCAATAGACGATAAGGATGATTGAATTTTTAAAATTTCCGATGCCCAAGGTAAATGGTCTTTTTCTAAACCCAAGATGGTGAAAACAGGTATTAGATTCACATATAAGACACACTTTATGTCCTTTGACACTATATCCATCCAAATTACCATATGTAAGAAAGTCGTTGATAGTGAAAAATAACATTGCACTAATGTTTGTTATTTTGAATTATTCATCATCCTTTTGGTGATGGTCGTTATCCTTTTGGTAATGATAATATTTGAGTTATGGGTCTTACTATCATCCTTTTGGTGATGTTGACCTTGGTCTTGATGTCTGATCATCATCCTTTTGGCGATGACAATTATTAAAGTTTGATTTAACCATTATCCTTTTGGTGTTGGAAATCCAGGAAGTCTTTGAGAGATCACTATCATCCTTTGAGTGATAGCCAACTCGTTGATTCCACTGACATCCTTTTGGTGTCAACTATCTTTGTAGTTTTGATCTTACCGTCATCATTTTGGTGTTCATAACATCTGTCATTGTGATTTCATCATCATCCTTTTGCCGATGACAACATTTACAAGTTGTCCAGTGTCCACTCGAGGTTCGACATTGATCTTCCATCACACTTTCTTTCTTTTAAGAAAAATCCAAAGTATTTTTCGTATCAGATTGACTTCTACCTTGAAAGTATAAACGTTGGTCAGTTCACCTTACTAGGATGAAGCCAATTAGATAGGGGCAACTGTCATAACCCAATTTTTTCCTACGTGTATATTTCCCTCATTTGTGTTTTTGTCTACTAAACCTTATTCAAATATCCAAAAATATGAAGTTGCTTGAGTCCAAATGTTGCAGGGGTTAAATTCAAGGTTATCGGGATAAGTGTGTGTGCAAGGTCTAGCTGTGAGTTGAGATGAAATCCCGCAGAGGTTCTACTTGGTCAGTGAACGTTATATCCGAGAGGATCCCTGAATGGTTCATTGAAGTCACAGAGGTTCTGTGCAGTTAGTCATGGCAGGTCGTCGCGCAAGTTCCTCCTCAAGTAAACGTTATGTGTTGTGGGATCCCTGAATGGTCTAGCTTGAGTGGAAATGGTTAGTCAAAGTGTTGTTGTGCGATTGTAATCAAGGATCTTGGTTATAGTGGATTAAACCATTGTTTATGGAAAAATCACCTTGGCGGATGGACTAGACTAGCTTGAGAAGTTCTCAAGTGAACCAGGATATATCATATGTTCTTTACTCTTGCTTTATGATTTACTTTATTTATGTTTCCGCATCGTATACCTAGCATAGCTTGACGCAACTCGTCAAAGTGCGAAAAGTAGCCAAGAGTGAAAACATCAATTCAATCCCCAATTTCTTGTGTTTTTCTCACACCTTCAGTGATGGGGTGCTAATACCTTCCCCTTACATAATCAAATTCCGAACCCTGACAATGGTTGAGATGACCTTGTACTATCCTTTCTGTTCCATGGGTTTTATTGATATTTTCCATTCCCCCCATGGGAATAAATTAAAGTTTGGTGGTAACTCTTCTGTCAGTCCATTCGTGAGCTTTTCCAGCGAGGTCGTATTTTTAGAGATGCTACAACATGCTATTATTACTCCTATATTAGGTCATTAAAATGATGGATTTTCAATTGTAACTAAAAAGGATGGATCTATGTTAGTTAAAGATATGCATTTGCATATCTATAATGATAAGAGGGAGAATGTTGAAAATGGTTTGGAAGTTAAATGTTCTGAAGAGAATAAGGACCTTTATGTAGTTTATTAAACATGATAGACTCTTAAAAAAATGTTAAAAAAGGTTGGGGTCTGCAATGTGCAATATTTGTGGTAAGTCTTGTGAAATAACCATGCATGCTTTAAGAGACTGTGACAGTGCAAGAAAGGTGTGGAGAGAATTAGTTCCTATTTGGATAACTGGTTAATGGTTAACATCATGGATAGGAAGTGGAACAACATTTGGGCGATAAGATGTCATGCATTATGGACATGGCAAAATATGGAGAAGCATGAGGAAGAGTTCACGAGGCTCTATATTCTGGAGCTTTGTATTTTGCAAAGGAGTAATGAGTATGAAGATTCTAAAGGCTTGTTGAATGAGGTTCAAATTAATAACAAGATAACAAAGATGATAAGTTGGATACCTTTGGACATAAACACGATTGAGTTGAACATAAATGGTGTATGTAAGAATAGAAAGGTTACTGGTTGTGATGGGGTGATTTGGGGCAACGATGGTAATTGGATTAGCATATTCACAAAAGATTTGGGATACTGCAGCGTGATTATGGTGGAGCTTTAGAGAGCCCTTGATGGTTTGAAGCTCACCATTGATTTAGGTTTGCGTAGGGTGATATTAAATGCATATTCAACAAAAGTTTTGCATGCTATTGAGAAGGGGGCACAAGGAATGGGGAGGGTGTGGTTGTTGAGACAAGTTTGGTTCATACAATGTATCCTCTAAAGGTTTTGATGATAACAAAGTATTTAAAAACAATTAGGATTTCTAACTAGCTGGTTCGTGTGTGGAGAATCATATTTACTTGATGAAATTGGTTCTGACACATAAGTAGATTTGGTTCGGTTCTTATCCTACACTCATGAGAGAGTATGAACATAAAACAGCTACTCGTACACTTCAGGATCAGAAGCGTGATATGGCTGCCTCTGAAACGGAGTAGTGTCAACTCAGTTCTGCTAACACGAGACTCAAGATTATGAACATTATCTTAAACAGATTGTGTTGTACTTGAATCATAGATGAATCCTTTGGAAAAGACCATATTGTATGGATTAACTCTTGACTGAAATTTCCAACACCTGCTTTATTGAAAAAAAAGATGTAATATAAGATTTGATCTATTTATAGTCGTTGTGGATGCTCTAACGTCTATATTTATTCAGCTATAAAAGGAGAAAAAGATTCAAAGATCAACTCAAGAAATAACGCTGCAACTACAACTCAGAAATACACGCACTGAATATCAGAAGCTACATCTGTTAAGAGTTCTAATTTATATATAGTAAGAATCCTTTGTAAAAATGTGTGTATTGTATTTTGAACACCTCTGATTGTAAATCAAGTGTTGTTGTAAGGTTATTCGTTCTCTAAACAATTTAGTTTAGATAAAAGTCTCTTGTTGTAGGCTTGAGTAAAGTGAAGCCTTAAACGAAGGTCTGAGCAAAGAAGTCTTAGACAATGTGTACGAGCAAGGAAGTCTTGAACTAGATGGATTTAAGCAAGGAGAAGCCTTAAACAGAGTGTCTGAGCAAAGTGAAGTCTTGAACCAGGTGGGTTAAACAAGGAGAAGTCTTGGACTAGAGTTCTAAGCAAGGAAGTCTTGAACCAGGTGGGTTTAAGCAATGAGAAGTCTTGGACTAGAGATCTGATCAATGAAGTCTTGAACCGAGTGGATTTGAGCAGAGAAGTCTTGGATTGAAGGTCTGAGCAAGGAACTTCTTATTCATTTGAGTATAAGTAAGTGTAATTGGGTTGATTATAGTGGAAAATATCTTGCGTGACAAGGGGACCAGAGCACTCTTAGTTGGGAGAGGAACTATAATAACTACTGTATGTTCATTGCTTATTTACTTTACTTCTGTTTCATTTTTCTGATGCGCCTTATATCAAATTCTGAATATACTTTTGAATCTGAACTCTGGTTCAAAAGTAAAACAAATTTTTGCAAACATAATTCAACTCCCTTCTTGTGTATTTTTCTCGCCTTTAGTGGTCATAATTAAGAGGATTCAGAATTTAATCGGTATGCATGCTGTTATGAGATTGAAGCATGTGTATAAAGAGTCTAATAAGTGCGCATATGCGTTAGATAACTTTGGTTGCGTTCTTAATTTGGAGTTAATCATGTTCGATTCATTGCCGAGTTTTATTGCTTATTTGTTTTAGAATGATGATGATGTTTTCTTAATTGTTTTTTCTAAGGTGATGTTGACCCTATTTTGTAAAAAAATATGTAATTGATAAATAACTTCTAAAATAGACAAAATAAATATTAAATAAAAGGCTTAATTGCAGTTTTCGTCCCCCTATTTACATATTTTTAACGTTTTAGTCTCCCTTTTAATTTTTTCAGTTTTTTGATCCCTCAAGTTGTCATTTTTTTTTGTTTTTTTTTAAATCCCCCTCATATTTTGATTAGGTGGTGCTCAAAATGGTGACTTGGCATGGAAAGTGAGTTTCTATGTCATTTAATGACTTGACCAATTTAATTAAGGGTTAAATATGTTTTTGGTCCCTATAAAATACCAAATTTTATTTTTGGTCCATATAAAAAATAATATATTTTGGTCCCTACAAAATAATTATGCACGTAGTTTTAGTCCCTACTGTTAAATCAATTTGTATTTTTGAATGATTATTTTGCAAATATGTTTAGAATGTTATAAAAAGTTACTCGAAAAAAAAAGGAATTCAAAATTTGATTTATAAATCGAGATTTTCATTACTTTTATCATTATCTTTTGAAATTTAAAAAATCCATATTTAATTCTTCTCATTTTAAAAAAATATATAGTTTGGTAAAGAAACATTTTATAGTAATCTGAACATGTATAAAAAAAATTCAAAAATTCAAAAGTTTATGTGTAATTAAATAGTTTTCAAAAATGTTAGAAAATAACAAGGACTAAAACTGCATGCATAAATTTTTTATAGGGACCAAAATATGCCATTTTTTTAATAGGGACTAAAAATAAAAGGTGAGATATTTATAGGGACCGAAAACATATTTAAGCCTTTAATTAATTTATGAATTAATACTTTTATATTCAATTTTTTAATAAAATTTTAAAACATTAATATTTTAATAAAATGTTTATATGAATCCTAATTTCTTTAGTTTCTCTATCGTCTTCATTTTCTTTAGTCTCATGTGATTCAGAGAGAAGCCCTGTACAACACTTTCCATATTGCAGTAAGTGAAGAAACCCACCAAAACATAGGAAAAAGATTTATCTTAACCATTTTAGGAGGACCCTCATCTTTAGCAAGCACCCACTTCATAAGATATATTGTCGCAACCTTGTTTGATATTGTAGGGACATGATCCTTCTGTGATCTAAAGTTTGATTCTTCTTGAGTCTTTGAGGAATCATTTTGGTTTTCACTAGTGCATTATGTCAAACACTTTGTGTGCTTTTTATCCCATTGCATCACATCATGTCTTTTGCACATACATCTTTACCGTAATCCTTTCCAAGGATTTTATTTTCTAAAGCTAGAGGGGGACAAGAAAATGTTCATACCATTATTACATACCCAGAAGCTTTGGAAGCTATTGTAGATAAAAATCGTGATTGTAAAACTTAAACGGTAACCTTGAAATTGGTAACAAATCAGAATATTAGGAAATTTTAAAGGGTTCATGTGTTTAATATTTAGGATATTCAAGATTGCAGTAAGTGATTCAGAGAGACCGAAGAAGAAATAAAAAATGTGATTATGGAATTTTGAGGATAGAGAAGGTGAAGACGAAGGAGAAACTGAAGAAATTAGGATTCATATAAATATTTAATTAAAATATTAATCTTTTAAAATTTATTAAAAAATTGAATATAAAAATACTAATTCATAAATTAATTAAATTAGTCAAATAATTAAATGACGTGGCAACTCATTTTCCATGTCAAATGACCCTTTTGAGCGCCATCTAATCAAAACAGGAGGGACTTAAAAAAACCTAAAAATGACAACTTGAGGGATCAAAAAGCTGAAAAAATTAAAAAGGGGGGGACTAAAATCTTTAAAATATGAAAATAGGGGACTAAAAATGCAATTAAGCCTAAATAAAAAAATAGTATATTAAAATAGTTTTTAAATAAAGTCTTCACATTTATATTATTATAATAATATAGAACACAAATAATTCAAATTCAAATTTAAATATGTATTTTAATAAAACCCTTGCATTCACGGGTAGTTTATCTATTCTAAATCTAGGGATGTAAGTGGATCAGAAAAAATCAATTAAACAGATAATACAAATCAAGCCAAAATAAAAAAATGATTAATTTTGGTTTTATTCAAAAACCCAACCAAACCAATATAACCGAGATGGTTTTGTTTGGTTCTCGGTTTTAATTTTTATGAATCTCCAAATCGATGATTATAAATACTTACTTGATTTTTTACTTAGCTCATTATTAAGTCCAAATTTTGTATCGGTCCAACAATTCACCATCTTTTTTTACACTTCCTTTCTTTGAACAAAATAAGGAGAATTTCTTATGGCACCCCTTGGATCTTTTAGCTACCTCACGCTTTTACTATAATGTTCCTAGGTTCCAGAGATATATCTCTGGGCGCACCATAATTATACTAAAAATTAGTTTTTTGCGGAGATATATCTTTGAAAGCTGATAAAATTGAGTAACATTGGTGTAAAACATAAAGTTAATTATTTTAGGAAAAGTTTCAGAGATGTACCTGCGAAACATCTGTCACCTTTGCATGTCAGATTGTTTTGGAGATACATCTCCAGAAGTTTATGATATATTTCAAACCTACATGATAACTCCCCCATAATAACCATACTTATTTCAACTCTCACCTTTTCCCTAAAAATCTCACACTCTCAATCTTATGTTTCACTCTAAAACTAAAAGTTTTTGGTTCAACAAATCAAATGAAGCAAAAGAAGATCAAATTTCAGGTAAAGATTGCTTATTTTCATCCATATTGCTCGGATTAATCATCCAAAAAAGCTGGAAAACGTTACATAACTTCCAAAATGTATCTGCGAAAACGTGTTAAAGATGAACACTTCCAGAGATATATCTTCGGAACATGTTTGTGTTAATTTTTTTTACAGTAATATGTTAATTTATATTATTATTTTTATTGTTTCCAAATAGATATGGTGCACCCTGATAACGTCTCAAAAAAATTAGTTGCTATGAACGATGTTGCTCCTACTATTCAAGTGGTTGTTGTAAAGGTGATAGACATTGGATTTGACTTCAATAGCAAGCAAGATTTTGAAAATCGTGAAATATTGCTCGAATGGATTTGTATGGCGATATCTATACTTGGTTTTGGTGTGGTTATAGGAAGGTCGAATAATGGTTCAGATAGAAGAAACATGTTTGTTACTATGTTGTGTGAAAGAAACACAAAATATCAGACTCCTCTACAGAATTTTAAAAGAGACGATACAAGTAGTAGAAAATGTGAGTGTTCGTTTAAGATTCGTGCTTATATGTTGAATAATAGAAAAATGGAGATTTAATGTGATTTGTGGTTTGCATATCCATGAATTGTGTTTAAAATTAGTCGGTCATCTCATTGTATGTTGGCTTAAGCCCGAAGAAAAGGCATATATCAATCATATGACTTTGAATCTTGTCCAATCGAAAAATATACTTACAACATTGAAACAGAAGGAACCCGAAAATATTTCAAATATTAGGCAAGTTTATAAAATTCGGTACCGTATTAAAAAGACCATTAGGGGATAAAGAATTGAGATGCAACAACAGTTGAAGTTGTTGGATGATAACAATTATATGTCTCGGTACCGAACTTGCGACGATGGAGTTACGGTTAGAGACATTTTTTGGACTCATCTGAAATCAATAAAGCTGTTCAACACGTTTTCGACAGCTCATTCTTGATTCTACCTACAAGACCAACAAGTATATACTTCCATTATTTGATATGATTGGTGTTACCTCAACCGAGAAGACATATTCCATTAATTTTGTATTTTTAGAGTACGAAAAATATGACAAGTTTACCTGGGCATTAGAGGTGTGTCAGTCACTTTTATAGGATCAAGGTGAGATACCTAAACACTATGCCATAAAAGACATTAGACATCGCTTTTTTTGCCATTAGACATCACTTTAAAGCGCTGTATAAAGTGGCGATGCTAAAGGTTTAGACAACACTTTTGTTAATGTCAAAAGCGTTGTCTAAAGGGGGGTAAATTTATTGAAAAAACGCTGTCTAAAGTACCATTGGACAGCACCTTTTTCCTTTTTTTAAATGGTACCTTAGATAACGCTTTTGACATTTTTTTGGTATACCTTAGACAACGCTTTTTATGAAAGCACTTTCTAATCCCCACCTTAGATAGCACTTTTGGTGAAAGCGCTTTCTAAACCCCACCTTAGAAAGCGCTTTTAGTGTAAAGCGTTGTCTAAGGTATACAAATTTTTTAAAATAAATTACTTAAAAAAACACTGTCTGTTTTATACAGTTTATATGCACCTGTTTTAAACCACAATTTTCACCAGGTTTTCAACCACAATTTGCACCTGTTTTTCAACTACATTTTGCAGAAAAATATCATAAATTGGAGATTCAAACCAAATCCAATTTTGCCTATTTAAACGTATCAATTTACGCACCAATTTATATATACAAAACAATTGACAATTCAAACCAGTATATACGCACCAATTTATATATACAAAACAATCTATCTTCTACTTTGCACCAATTTATATATACAAAACAATCCATCTTCTACTTCAAATCTACATATTGTAATTCAATTAAAACAAGACATAAATATACAAAACAACACAAAAATATTGTAATTCAATTAAAACAAGACATAAACAATGTCTATAGTTACAAAGTTACACATACTCAAAATTCTCATCAATTAAAGTAAGAGTACAATATACCTTATAAAACTCCGAGCTCCATAATAAATTGACACTAATCCTCTTTAATTTCATCCAAATGATTACTTGAGTAATACACACACTTGAATTCATCAAAGTACTACATAATAATATAACATAGTTTGATTTAGTTTCAACTATTTAATTATATGAGAAATATGTGTTAAATACTAAAATAACTCATAAGTTAGAAATACATACATCGGATGGAATCTCTATTCGATCCAAAAAAAGAGTTTCTCTCATAAACCTCAACATGAAATATCCGCAATCTATACCATTACATTGCCGAGGACACTACACATGAAAATAAAATATGGATAAATCATAAGTTTTAATAAGTATCATCACTAATATAATAAAAAATATGATAATTAATATACATCCACTTTTATCCATGTAATGTTGTTGACTCTCCTCTTTGGTACTCGGATATCTCGTTGTGCTCGAAAAACTTGTATAATGCTAATAAAATATAAATGAATATTTAGAATAATTCACATAAATAAGTATACACATGGATATTTAGAACAATCTCACTTACGTGTCAATCATATTCTTCATATCCGTGTATGTTGTCCAATCATTTCCTAATGAATCCAGATAATACAAAAATTCTCTGATAGGATTAATTGTGACCAACAACCAATGTCCACTGTAAGATTAAACAAATGTTAGATGGAAACTTTCTACACGACGTCAAAATACAAAAAAATTATAATAGATGAATTTAGAATGAAAATCTAACCCAATATTAAACGGTAAAAAGAACAACTTTTTTGTATCTTTGTTACCCATATAGAGGTTGCGTATATACACCATAACCTCATCTGGTTTATTTATGATCAAAGATAACTTGACAGACGCGGGACTTAAGAATGCAAATCTTTGCTCCAATCCACGTGGGCGCATCACTTTGTCATACAAAAACCTTAAATAAAAACATTATTAACATTAGACTATTCATTTGAAACATAAAGTAAATAAGTTGTTCAATTAATATAAAAAAGTAGATCGGATATACCTCACGTATGTATTGACAACACTGCCGCCTAATTCTTCATGATGAAAAACTTGCTCAAATTCATCATTACCAATTGATTGTTCATTTTCAAAGCCATAAATACCTTCCCCCATAGGTATAAGACGAATACCTCCGTTCAGAATATCTGTCAATTCTAGAAACGTCTAAAGGCACGACCTATACTTGGAGGTAGATTTTTTTCTAGCTGCAGTCTTCTTAGCAACAACTTTTTTTTTTGTGTGTGGAGACGTTGCTAATCTCCTTACCATGAAGCTATATATATATATATATATATATATATATATATATATATATATATATATATATATATATATATATATATATATATATATATATAGTTAGATGAAGTATAAGATCACGAATTTAACATTTTCCATGCATAAATATCATATAATTGTGAAGTACCTCTTTTTTTGAAAGAACGGACTCGGTATGCTGCGAAATCCCCTTATCTTTTGCTTTGGATCTTATTGGAGTCTAATTAACATTACCATGTAAAAAATGTACGTAAAATGCGCGTAAAAAATTGAATCTACACATTAAGGTTAACAAAGGTTCATAATGGTTTTAAGCATACCTCATATCCTACGCTAATGAGGCTTGCCGGTCATGCAACAAACGAACCTATTGCTTCTCCCATTGTTGTTGCATCTGAAACATCGTCAGAATATGGTAATAATGCATTCATCTCCAAAGCAATATCAACTGAGACTTTCAAACTTCCAGCAGGGAGCGAGTTAGCGTGAATTGATTCTCCCAAAGTGTTATACACTTTTCCCTTGCCAACCATCCGATAAGTTGGTGACGATAAGTAGAGGTGACAAGGGGAAATGCCCTAAAACCAATAATAAATATGACATTGTTAATGTGTATATATGTCAATTAAATAATTTAAGCTAATAATTTAATTTCATAAAAAAAATATAATTACCTCTGGAATATTCGGTTGAAAGTTATAGTTGATACTATCTTTGTCTGAAGCATCTTTAAAACCTGCTGAAGCGCTATCTCTTTCTTTTTCCTTTCTTAATTCACGAACTTCAGCTTAGAGTGCTTCCAATGTTTATTGAAGTTCTTTATTACTAGGATCCTTTCCTATTTTAATATTCAAGGAGGTCAGAGTGATCCTAAATCCCTTACCCCTTACCCTACAAGAATACTCACGAACATCTAATGCCCGACTAAGTATGCTCATAGAATCATCTGGAGATAAAGACTGAGATAACGCCTCCTGCAAATTAGATGAATATTGAATATTTGTCAAATATTGTTAATAATGTTTTGATTTAATTAAATAAATAATGTTATACTTACACATTTCTCAAATACTTGTAGCATTCTTCTTTAGCAACTCTAGACTTGCCCACATGGGCTTCCTTCCACAAAAAATGTGCAGGAAGAGATGTTTCAGAACTATTCTCCTTTTGTAACTACACATTAAGCCAAATAATATGATCAAATATGACTCATGATGAACAAGTATATCATTGCAATTTATAGATACTTACCATAGATTTTTCTAAGCGTCCATATCCAACACGTCCTTTTTTGTATGGATACGCGGGACTTGATGCTCTTTCCCGATTTGTTTCACTTATACTTTTAAATTTTGGGGTTTTTCGTTTGAATTTAAACATGTCTCATTCTTGTTGTGAAATCAAACTTCCATATTTAGATGGAAGCTCTGCATCAAAAAAATTACCATATGCACCCCTAATAAACTTGGATGATAAAAATGTTCTAAACCCTCTTAGTAGCTTTTCGTCCAATTTGAGACAAAAAGCTCTTCTATCATCATCGATGTTGAACCACCTCTAAGAAAAACATATACATTGTGCGTTAGTATAAGTAATTTAAAAGACATAATTAGTTCGCATAATTAAAGACATAATTATGGTACCTTTATCTCATTCCAAATTTTTTCTTTGGCTTTGTTCAACTGTTTATTTCTCCAATCATCACAAGTAATTGGAATCTCATTCCTTACAAGTGCACTAATGAAACTTGTCAAGGTATAACCGTTAGGCTCAATAAGTTGGCCTTGTAGGCTCTAATGCACATATAAAATGATGCCTCAATCTCTAGCATGGATCACTTTCTTCATCAATGTTATGCCTCTTTTAATGTCCTCTTCCGTAGATACCTTTTTACCTCCATCATGCATAAAATCATCATCATATGAGTGATCCTCGTTAGTAGCCATATCTAACCTGTAATAAAAAAACCAAAGATATCAAATATAAATTATAATGAAAGTACTTGTCTAAGCTATAAATTATGATACCAAGTGACATATATAAAATGAAAAATAAAGAAGAGCATATAAATTTATTGAAAATTACATAATATATAACTTTTTATTATATTACCTCTTTCACTAACATCTCTTTCTTTTCTTGGTTGGAATATGAATTACTTGTTTCTTAGCAATGTGGACGGATGAATTGATCCAAATTCCCTTGTTATGATCATTTATGATATATGACTCATCCTCTATAAGATCCTCATCTTGATCATTTATATTCAACTCATTCTGTCTAATGCATGACTCATTCTCAACATCAATATCACATTGATCTACACCGCTATCATCAACCACTTTGTTAGATAAAAGCACTATAGACCATTTCGTACTCGTCAGGTCATTGACATAAAACACTTGTTTACCTTGAGATGCTAGAATAAAAGGATCATCTTTGTACCCCACCCTATTAAGATCCACTTGCAAAAATCCAGACTTATCCATTCGTATGCCACTACTATTTACCCACTTGCAACCAAAGATAGGAATCTGAAACTTTTCGTAATCAAACACCCAAATATGCTCAATAACTCCAAAATATGACAAATTTACATATTTGGGGTTTTAGTCCTTCATACTTGATATATGCATTACTTCAGCTAGCACGGTGACACCATTATGTTGCATAGTACTTTTATCATCTTGTTCTTTGGTATAAAATGTGTATCCATTAATTGCGTATGCGCTATGAGAAAAAACATGCAAACTTGGACCATATGCCAAACATCTCAACCTTTATGTTACTAAAGCAGGATCTGAAGAGCGCTTCGAATAAATATGATCTTTTAACCATTGTATAAAACTTTGATTGTGCTCTCGTACTATCCAATTTTCATTTCTGTTTTGATTTAACCTTCGGAGTACATCCTTGTGCATTTCAACATATGACTCAACCTCATTATCACTGTGCAGAACATACAAATGCACTTGATCCCGTTCATCCCTTTATACTGTCACAATTTTATTTCCAATTAATTTTTTACCTTCCTTTTTTCGAAAATATGAGCTTTGGGGAGTCCAATCGATTGAACATTGGACAAATATTCAGTACAAAACTCAACCGCTTCTTCAACAATGTATCGTTCAACAATACAACCCTCTGATCAACTTTGGTTTTTCACGTACCCTTTTAATATTCATATAACGTTCATCAGGGTACATCCATCTCATATAAGTTGGTCCACACAACTGTTTCTCTTTCACAAGATGAACAACTAGATGTACCATTATGTAAAAAAAAAAGGGAGAAAAATACATTTCAAGCTCACACAAGGTAATAACTATCTTTTTTTGTAGTGTTGGTAAGATCTCGGGATCGATCACCTTACTACAAATTGGCCTAAAGAAAAAACACAATTTAGTTATGGCGCTTCTTACTTTTTCTGACAAAATAGAACGTATACCTATTGGTAGAAAATGTTCCATTATAACATGGCAATCATGTGTCTTTAAACTCTTCAACTTGAGGTCTTTCATAGACACAAGTCTTCTTATATTTGAAGAGTATCCTTTTGGAACTTTAACTTCACTGAGAAACTTACACAATATTTCTTTCTCCTTTCTAGATAGAGTAAAAGTAGCAGGTGGTAGATATGTTCGTCTTCCTTTTTTCACGGATGCTAATTCAGTTCTTATTCCCATTTTTAACATGTCCTCCCTTGCTTTAAGGTCATCCTTAGACTTTCCTTTTTATATTGAGTAACGTACCAATAACACTTTCAAATACTTTTTTTTTCAATATGCATAACATTGAGAAAATGTATCACGTACAAAAACTTCCAATATGGTAATTCAAAAAATATCGACCTCTTCTTCCACCCACCTTTGACAACCTTATGTGCAAAAGGCTTTTCAAACTCAGTACGCATATCTTTCACCTTTTCAAAAACTTGGTCACCTGATAATGTGGGTGGAGCTTTACGTAGTTCGGTGTCTCCATTGAATGCTTTTCTCCACCCACGGTAGTGATATTTAGAATTTAAGAATCTACGATGACCGAGAAACACATTCTTCTGACAAAGTTCCAATCTCATCGTATCGGTTCCATCTTCACAAACAAGACACACACATTGAACTTTAATGCTATACCCAGATAGATCCCCGTATGCTGGAAAATCATTAATTGTGCCAAACAATATCGCCCTTGAAATTCTGTAATGAGATGTCCTAAGAGATGTTCCAACACTTAATAGGACATTTGACAAATTTTAACCAAAACTTAAACAGCAGGAAAAATAAACAACACAGAAGTTTGTTAACCCAGTTCAGTGTATAACCACACCTACATCTGGAGGCTACCAAGCCAGGAGGAAATCCACTATTAGTAATATTAATTCTAGACTTAAACCACCCTGTTTAATCTATCACTTAATACTTACCCAATGCAATTTCTACCTAAGACTCACTTAGATAAGAGTACCCTACTCACTCCCCCTCAATCACCCAGTGATCAAGTTTACAAGTTTACAGAAATTAAAGACATCCTTCAAACAATAACAGCTTGATTTTACTTCACAGTTTCAATCAAGTCACAAATGCACTTTTGCTTAAAAGCTCATAAAGTGGTACATAAAAACAGCCTGCTATTAAAACACTAGACACCCTATTTTGTCTTCTGAAATTCGTACTCAATTCTATGAGATTCTGTTGTTTAAATAGGTTCTGAATTTTGGGCTTTCTGTAGAATGATCCAGCCCTAATGTGCAGCAGCTGTCACCTTGAATTTAGGGTTTGTTACCTCCTATATTCTAGGTGCATTAGGTCTTCTGTTTTAATCTGAATCTTCAATTTAAAACCTCCCTACAGATGCGCCTTGGTCTGTTTTATCCAGCATTAATTAATTCCAGATAATTCTCCTTAAATATCTCTGATCTGTTAATCAATAATTAATTCTGGTAGCAGGTCTGAGATGTCTCAACATCTGTTGGGACATCCTGACAAAACTGAACTTAGTCATTTATACAATGTCCCAACATCTGGTAAGACATCCTGAACCAAGTTCACATACTCTGTTTGCTAATGTCCCAACATCTGATAGGACATTCTGAACTGAATTTAACATTTCTTGTTTGGTCAAAAATTCTGCCAATTCTTAAACATCTACAAACTCCCCCTTTGGCTAATTTTTGGCTAACATCTTTTCTGGTTTTCAGAGTGCAGCAGAAGTTCTTTTTATCAGAGTATATCATTACTTTTCTGTTGAATTTTATTTGAGATTACTCCCCCTCAAACATATATGTGTCCTGTCTTTATCCAGTCTTGTTCCAACAGAAAACTTATTCAGTTCAGAAGCAAACAAACAGATTTCATTCATTAAAACAGCAATTACATTTGATGTTGTTCTCCCCCTTGGTAGGCACAAAATTAGGGGCCAAAGAACTATTATCCAGAATTACAAATCATTGCTGTCATTACAAATGCCTCACATACACAGATCACTCAGATTCATCACTCTCAGTAGCTTCCTCCACTTCAGTGTCTTCATCTTTATCAGCTTCACTTGCAGCTTCACTGTCTTCACCAGATGCAGCTGTCTGATCTTCTTCACTTTCCAACCTCTTAATTATTTCCTCCAGCTTCTTCTTTCTGGCTTCTAGCTCTTTGCAGGTGCACTTTAGCTCAGCAATTAATTCTTTCTTGGAGATTGGATTCTTAGCAGAGGAGGGACCAGCAGATGTCCCAGCAGGTGTTTCAACATCTGCAGCATGGTGACTGAGAAATAATTTGTAGTGAAAGGCCAGGGGGCTCTCTCTCTTGCAGACAATGTCCTTCTCAGTTAAAATTCCAGGGTATTGACTTAGAACAATACCACACAGCAATGATGGAAAGGCTATTGGCAGCTTTGTTGCAGTAGAGATGGCATGCTTCATAGTCTGATCAAAAATATATGCTCCATAATCCATCTTGGTTTGAGTCCCCACAGCAAAGATGAATCTGGCCAGACCAGTTGAGATTGATGAAGTGTGACTGGTAGGCACCCAGTTTGCAGTTCCAATCCTGTTAAGCATGGCATATTTTCTAGTAAGCATGCTCACAGAGAGTTTTCCCTTCACAGGCCAAGCTTTGACCTGGTTTGCAGTGATCACCTTACAGATTTGATTATCTGTTTTCCCTAGCTCATTGGGTCCATCTGTTTCTCTTCCTAGATACTCATTGATGATTTGAGGAGAAAACTGTACACATTTACCTCTAACAAAAACTTTTCTAAACTCAGAGGACTTATCATTTGAGCAATCCTCCTGAAGATTCACAATGAACTCTTTGACAAGAAGTTCATAGCAGGGAGAGAACTCTGAGACTGTCTTGAACAGTCCTGCAGCAGAGATTAGGTCAATGAGTTCTGTGCACTCAAGTGCATTGCTGCTCAGTTCTCTTTCCAAAGCAACCCTTCTTTGGTACACATATTTCCATCTGTTGACACTGGAGACATGATGGAAGGATATATTGTCCAAGGGAGCTTCTGGAACAACAGTTGAAGCTCTAGCTGGAGCTGGTTTCTTCTTGGGAGGAGATGTTGGGACATCTGATCCAACATCTGAATCTGATGGTGTTGCAGCTTTTCTCTTCTGAGTGTGAACCTTGCTCCATGGTTTTGCTGGACCAAAAGTGGCTTTAGCCTTGCCTTTCTTTGGACTAGCCTTCTTCTTCTCAGGAATGACAGGTTCATCTTGCATCTTTCCTTTCCTGGACCTTAGCCTTTTGGCAATGCTGGGATTCACAGATGATATGATCTCTGCATCAGAATCCTGTTCCAGATTGACTATTGGAGGGGATTGAGCAGTCTCCTCATCAGCTTGTTGATCAGTAGAAGATTGATCTTCATTTGAGTCTTTAGCCTGTTCCATAGAAACTTCTTTATCACTTTCACTTGAGACCTCTTTCTTGTCCTCATTCTGTTCAGTATCAGCATTAGATGAGTTTGCTTTCTCATCTGCATATGTTCCAACATCCGTTGGGACATCTTGTTCTGCAGCAGTGTTCTTTGTATCTTGAGCAGGTTCTTCTTGAGGTGCAGGAATGGTGTTCAAGGGAACAGAGATTCCTTTCACTACTCTTTGTTCAGAGAAAACTTGGTTGACAATCTCCTTGATGGAATCATCAACATATTTGGAGTATTTAACATGTGAAGGAATTTCTTTAGCTTTGCTTCTGATTTGATCTTTACCTCTTTTTGGTGTTCTTGCCTTCTTAGTGTGAGAGGCATTTCCCCTGAGCTCGTCTAATGGTGTTGATTGCATTGGCACTATAGAAATAGGGGTGGCATGAACCACGTCTTCCTGGTTGAGAACTTCTTCAGCTGTTTTAGGGTTTTGAGACATTGTTGAGGAAGATGAATGTGCAGCTTTAGGGTTTAAGATTTCTGAAGGATTACTAGTTAATGTGATTCGCTTGTGATGATGTGATGAGACTCTTGATAGCTGCTTATAAGGAATTACCAAATAAGTAGCCGTTACAGTCCAAATGATTTGGAATGAAATTCCCAAGGATCTAGTTCAGACTAGCTTTGCCATCTGGAACTTATGCCATGCAATGTCATATGACATGTTGGCACATCTCATTATCTGCTAGATATCACATAAACAGATTCCAAGTTTGCCCCTTAAGTTCTCAAATTGTGCAGCATCCAATGCCTTGGTAAAGATATCAGCTAACTGCAGATCTGTAGCTACATGCTCCAATGAAATCACCTTTTCTTCTACAAGATCTCTGATGAAATGATGTCTGATATCAATATGCTTTGTCCTGCTGTGTTGGATAGGATTTTTAGATATGTTGATTGCACTTAAGTTGTCACAGTACAATGTCATGACATCCTGTGGGACATTGTACCCAGTGAGCATATGCTTCATCCAAACCAACTGAGAACAACTGCTACCTGCTGCTATGTACTCAGCTTCAGCTGTAGATAAGGATACACAATTCTGTTTCTTACTGAACCAAGAAATCAGATTGTTTCCTAGAAAGAAGCATCCTCCTGAAGTGCTTTTTCTGTCATCAGCACTTCCTGCCCAATCAGCATCACAGAAGCCAGTGAGAATTGGTTTGCACCCATGAAAGTACATTATGCCATAGTCACAAGTACCATTAACATATTTAAGGATTCTCTTGACTTGATTGAGATGACTGACTTTTGGATCAGCTTGATATCTTGCACAAACTCCTACTGCAAATGCAATGTCTGGTCTGCTAGCAGTCAAGTATAACAAGCTTCCAATCATGCTTCTATATAAACTTTGATCTACCTTCTCACCCTTTTCATCTTTAGTCAGCTTTAAATGTGTAGGTGCAGGAGTTCTTTTATGAGAAGCATTTTCCATTCCAAATTTCTTCACTATGTTCTTGGAGTACTTGCTTTGTGAGATGAACATTGAGTCTTCCATTTGCTTAACTTGCAGACCAAGAAAATAGGTTAATTCACCTACTAGACTCATTTCAAATTCAGCTTCCATCTGCTTGACAAAATGTTTGACCATCTTATCAGACATCCCACCAAACACAATGTCATCAACATATATTTGTGCAATCATGACATTTCCTTCTTCATCTTTAACAAACAGTGTTTTATCAATCCCACCTTTTCTGTATCCTTGCTTGATAAGAAATGTGGTAAGTCTCTTATACCATGCCCTTGGAGCTTGCTTCAGACCATAAAGTGCTTTCTTGAGTTTGTATACATGATTTGGACAGCTTGGATCAACAAATCCTTTAGGCTGTTCTCCATATACCTCTTCATTAAGATAACCATTAAGAAAGGCACTTTTCACATCCATTTGAAATAGCTTGAACTTTAAGATACAAGCAATTCCCAATAGTAGTCTTATTGATTCAAGCCTTGCTACTGGTGCAAAGGTTTCATCAAAGTCTACCCCTTCAATTTGAGTGTATCCTTGAGCCACAAGTCTAGCTTTGTTCTTTGTAACAATTCCTTGTTCATTTGACTTGTTCTTGTACACCCATTTAGTACCAATCACATTTATGTCATTAGGTCTAGGAACAAGATTCCACACTTCATTCCTTGTGAATTGACCTAATTCCTCTTGCATAGCACAAATCCAGTATTCATCAGTGAGAGCTTCCTTGACATTTTTAGGTTCTATTTTGGAAACAAAACAAGAACCTGAAATCACTTCTCTTGATCTAGTGCTCACACCTCTGTTGGGATCACCAATTATTAAATCTTTGGGATGATCCTTCTGTATTCTGATGGAGGGAGGTTTGCTTGAATCTTCTGACCTTGTATCATTTTGAGTGAAGTTATATTGATCATTCTTTTCTTCAGCTTCAATCTTGATATCAGCAGATGTTTCAACATCTTCTGGGACATCTGTAGGAGCATCATCAATTATCACATTTATGGATTCCATGATAACATTTGTTCTGTAGTTAAATACTCTATATGCTCTGCTGTTTATAGAGTATCCAAGGAAAATTCCTTCATCACTTTTAGGATCCATTTTTCTCCTTTGCTCCCTATCTGCCAGAATATAGCATTTACTTCCAAACACATGAAAGTACTTCACAGTGGGTTTTCTGCCCTTCCAGACTTCATATATTGTGGACAGGGTTCCTTTTCTCAAGGTAACTCTGTTATGGATGTAGCAGGCAGTGTTCATAGCTTCAGCCCAGAAATACAGAGGTAACTTCTTAGCATGGATCATAGCTCTTGCTGATTCTTGAATGGTTCTATTCTTCCTTTCAACAATCCCATTCTGTTGAGGAGTGATAGGTGAAGAATACTCATGGTTGATTCCTTCTGAAGAACAGAAATCTAAGAACTTTTGATTCTCAAATTCTTTTCCATGATCACTTCTTATTCTTATCACACAGCTGGATTTTTCCCTTTGCAATCTTTGACATAATTCTTTGAATGCATCAAATACATCTGACTTTTCTTTGATGAAGTTTATCCATGTATATCTTGAAAAATCATCAACCACAACATAGGCATACCTTTTACCACCAAGACTTTCAACCTGCATAGGTCCCATAAGATCCATATGTAAAAGTTCCAAAACTTTGGAAGTTGTCAGATGTTGAAGCTTTGGATGGGACATCTTGGTTTGTTTGCCTATTTGACATTCACCACATATTTTGCCATCATCAATCTTCAGTTTGGGAATACCTCTTACAGCATCCATAGATATGATCTTCCTTATGCCTCTGAAATGAAGATGACCTAGCCTTTGGTGCCATAGTTTTACTTCTTCTTCTTTAGCTAGAGAACAAGTTGAAGTGGGACTGAAGTCTAATGGCTCCCACATGTAACAGTTGTCTTTTGACCTTGCACCTTTCATGACAACTTCTTGCTCTTGGTTAGTCACTATGCATTCAGTTTTTGTAAAGTTTACACTGTATCCTTGATCACATAGTTGACTTATACTGATAAGGTTAGCAGTTAACCCTTTAACTAGCAATACATCATTTAGTCTTGGAACATCTTGACAGTCCAAGGTTCCAACTCCTTTGATCTCTCCTTTAGCTCCATCTCCAAAAGTTACATACCTGGATGAATGTGATTTTAAGTTCACTAGCAGATTCTTCAATCCAGTCATGTGCCTTGAACATCCACTGTCAAAATACCAGTCTTCTTTAGCTGATACTTTCAGTGATGTATGTGCTATGTATGCAGTACTTTTCTTTGACCAGATGAGTTGAGATTTCTTTTGATGCCTCTGCCCTGTGTGTTGTTCAGCTGATCTCAAAGCTTGATTGTTGATCTGGTTCTTGAGACTGTGGCTTTGATCAGTCTGAGTGTCAGCTTTTGGTCTCCAAACCTTCTTGATGACCTCTGTCTTCTGCTTAGGAGGTTGCTGATTCCTTTGATGTCTAAGCACTTTCTTGGTACCTTCTACTTTCTGTTTGGAGGGTTGCTGATACATCTGATTTGGATATCCATGTAGCTTATAACAGTGAGGTTTGATATGCCCAAATCTTCCACAGTGATGGCATCTCCATCTTTGATACTTCTTCTTCATTTTGTTCTTTCCAGAATGTTGAGACATCTGTTGGAACATTAAGTTAGTCTTTGTGTTCTGATGTTGAAGCATCTGTTGGGACATCTTGTTTGACTGTGTAATTTTTGAAGTAGCTTTGCTGGAGCTGGCTTCATCTCTGTTATATCCCAGTCCACTTTTGTCCCCTGAATGTTTATTATTGCAGAGAATAGCATCCAGTGTATTTGAGCTGCTGTTCATCATTCTAACAGATTTGGACATATGTTCCAGCTTAGAATTGAGAAGAGTTACTTCACTTTTTAAGGTATCAATGATTACTTGATCACTTGCTTTTTCTTCTTCTAGTACTTCATTCTGCTTCTTTAGCTTTATGACCTCACTGCATACTTCAGTACTACTCTTGTACAGATCCTTGAAGGCTTGCTCAAGATCTGCATAAGTAAGCTCTCCACAGCTGGAATCACTATCATATTCACACAGTCCAGCTAGAGCAGTAATATGCTTAGCTGATTCTTCTTCTGACTCTCCTGAGTCTTCATCAGACCAGGTCACAGAGAGTCCTTTCTTTTGCCTCTTTAAGTAGGTAGGACATTCAAACTTGATGTGTCCATATCCTTCACATTCATGGCATTTGACTCCTTTATCTTGACTGATCTTTTCAGCAAACTTTGACTTTCTGTTAGCATCATATGTTCTCCTGTTCTCAGAGTTTGTGTTTCTTCCACTGGATTTGGATTGGCCTTCCATTCCTCTGAGAATCTGTTTGAATTGTCTTCCAAGCAAGGCAAGGTTTTCTGATAAGCTTTTGTCATTTGCTGATTTATCATCTTCTTCTTCATCTGCATTTGAAACCAAGGCAATGCTTTTGTTCTTTTTAGCATGTGTGTCATTCATTCCCATTTCAAAAGTTTGAAGGGAACCAATGAGTTCTTCAGCTTTCATGGAGCATATGTCTTGAGCTTCTTCTATTGCTGTGACTTTCATGTCAAATCTTTTTGGCAAAGATCTGAGAATCTTCCTTACAAGCTTTTCATCAGTCATCTTTTCTCCCAAGGCTCCAGAAGTATTGGCTATATCCAAGATGTTCATGTAGAACTCATGAATTGATTCATCTTCCTTCATTCTCAAGTTTTCAAACTTGGTGGTGAGAAGTTGAAGTCTTGACATTTTTACTTTTGATGTTCCTTCATGAGTTGTCTTGAGGGTATCCCACACATCTTTGGCCAGCTCACAATGATGCACCAGTCTGAAAATATTTCTATCAATGCCATTGAATAAAGCATTTAGGGCTTTTGAGTTGCCTAGTTCTGAATCGTCTTCCTCTTTACTCCATTCTTCTTCAGGTTTCAGAACTATTGATCCATCTTTGGTGTCTTTAACAGGATGTTTCCATCCAACAATTACTGCTCTCCATGCCCTGTTGTCAAGTGACTTTAAGAATGCAATCATTCTTGGCTTCCAGTAGTCATAATTAGAACCATCCAGTATAGGTGGTCTATTTACTGACCCTATATCTCTGTCCATGTTACAGAATTTGTTTTCCCTAGATCTCACCCAGTATAAACAGGCAGGGTGCCTGCTCTGATGCCAATTGAAATTCTGTAATGAGATGTCCTAAGAGATGTTCCAACACTTAATAGGACATTTGACAAATTTTAACCAAAACTTAAACAGCAGGAAAAATAAACAACACAGAAGTTTGTTAACCCAGTTCAGTGTATAACCACACCTACATCTGGAGGCTACCAAGCCAGGAGGAAATCCACTATTAGTAATATTAATTCTAGACTTAAACCACCCTGTTTAATCTATCACTTAATACTTACCCAATGCAATTTCTACCTAAGACTCACTTAGATAAGAGTACCCTACTCACTCCCCCTCAATCACCCAGTGATCAAGTTTACAAGTTTACAGAAATTGAAGACATCCTTCAAACAATAACAGCTTGATTTTACTTCACAGTTTCAATCAAGTCACAAATGCACTTTTGCTTAAAAGCTCATAAAGTGGTACATAAAAACAGCCTGCTATTAAAACACTAGACACCCTATTTTGTCTTCTGAAATTCGTACTCAATTCTATGAGATTCTGTTGTTTAAATAGGTTCTGAATTTTGGGCTTTCTGTAGAATGATCCAGCCCTAATGTGCAGCAGCTGTCACCTTGAATTTAGGGTTTGTTACCTCCTATATTCTAGGTGCATTAGGTCTTCTGTTTTAATCTGAATCTTCAATTTAAAACCTCCCTACAGATGCGCCTTGGTCTGTTTTATCCAGCATTAATTAATTCCAGATAATTCTCCTTAAATATCTCTGATCTGTTAATCAATAATTAATTCTGGTAGCAGGTCTGAGATGTCTCAACATCTGTTGGGACATCCTGACAAAACTGAACTTAGTCATTTATACAATGTCCCAACATCTGGTAAGACATCCTGAACCAAGTTCACATACTCTGTTTGCTAATGTCCCAACATCTGATAGGACATTCTGAACTGAATTTAACATTTCTTGTTTGGTCAAAAATTCTGCCAATTCTTAAACATCTACAGCCCTCAAATTGAAAATTTCTTTCCTATATCCATCATAAACGTCCACACCGTTCTCCCACAAAATCTTTAAATCTTTGATCAAAGGTGTCAAGTATACGTCTATATTATTCCCTGGTTGTTTAGGCCCAGAGATTAACATAGATAACATCATGTACTTACGCTTCATACATAGCCATGAAGGTAGGTTATAAATCATAAGAATCACAAGCCATATGGTATGTGAGATACTTTGAAGCCCATGCAGGTTCATTACATCAGTAGATAAGGCCAAGCGAATGTTTCTTGCTTCTTCTCCAAAGTCAGGATAATCATTATCAATTTTCGACCACTGTGGTGAATCAGCCGGATGTCGACACTTTCCATCAATAATTCTTTCATCTGCATGCCAAGTCAAGTTTCTTGCACCAATTTCACTACAAGACATGCATCTAAATCTCAGAATTATAGGAAAATACCATAATACTTTTGCTGGAGACAATGTTTTCTTATATCGAGACAAACTACATTTAGGGCACTCAGTTAACGATGCATATTCGTTTCAAAACAAAAAACAATCGTTTGGACAAACATGTATCTTATCATAGCTCATGCCAATAGAGCACAACATTTTTTTGGCCTCATAGGTTCGATTAGGAAGAACATTATCCTCCAGTAGCATTTCTCTCATAAGGGTCAACAACTCTATGAAACTTTTATCCAACCATCCATTGCCGGTCTTTAAGTTGTACAACTTTAATACCACAAACAATCTTGTGAATTTAGTGCAACCTTTATACAACGGTTTCTCTGCATCGCTTACCAACCTCTCAAACATTTTAGTATAATCATGAAGATCTTCTTCAAGTGCTTCTGCAATCTCTTCGACTCGATCACAATCGTATGTATCCGTGTCTTTGTCGTTTGAAGCATATGTCATATTACTTTTCCCCATCAGTTCAACATTCTTGTTAATATTCTTACTATGAAATATCCAACACTTATAACTTCGATCAATTTCGTGCCTCAATAAATGCGATTTCAATCCATCTGCGTCAACCTTACCCACATAACAACAACCTAAGCAAGGACATTTCATTCGACTGGGGTCTTCAACATGTTGAACAACAAACTTAACGAATTCCACAACTCCATTCTCGTACTCTTTGGCCAATTGATCGGCAGTCATCCATTTTTTATCCATGGTTTTCCTACTTATTAAGGTAAACAAAATAAAATACCATATGAATATTTGAGTGCAAGAATAATATACCTTTCTCGTAGTAGCACTTGGTTCAAAATAAATTCTCATCAAACAAGAATTTGAAAAAAACAATCACAATTGAAAGCAATCAATATCAACTTCAAAACAACATCAGCTACCAATAATTTAAAATATTTAACTAATAGATATTTATAATTAATCATAATTCTAACTACAACAATTAACCATCAAGTTCTACATTTCACTAACTATCTATTAGTTAAACATCATCAAACCAAACTAAATCCTAGTATTCCTAAAAAAAACATCATCAAGCCAACAACGTTGTTACACATTCATGGCTTTTACAAGTCATAACAAAACTTACTTCTTGTTGTTCATAACATTCCTCATACCTTTTTTTCATGGTGTAGTTCTATCACTGACACACAATACAACAACAACAACAATGAACTCAGAATAATGCAACAACAACAATGTAAAACCACAGATAAAGAAGTACAACAACAATATAAACCCTAAACAATGTAAAGCAGTACAACAACAACATCAATGAACTCAAAACAATGAACTTAGAATAATGGAAAACCATGGATAAAGAAGACATACCAGAATAGTCAGTATAGTCAGTATCAGAATAATGAACTCATAACGACGACGACAACAGACTAGCTTGAACAACGACAATGAACTAGCTTGAACGATGGCAACGAACTAGCTTGAATGACGACGACAATGTAAGAACAAAAGAAAGAAATAACAATGTATCAGAATAGTCAGTATCAGAACATGAACTCAGAACAATGAACGACGGCAATGGAGTTTCAGAACAACGGTGGATGACGGTGGATGATAGGTTTCGTTCTTCGCAGGGAGGAAAGTAAGAGAATATAAAAATAGAATACTGACTATTCTAATATTTTAATTTAAATAGACCTTAGACATCGCTTTTGAGAAAAGCGCTGGCTAAGATAGCCCTTTATAAGCGCTTTTGAAAAGCGCTGGCTAATATCAACCTTAGACAACGCTTTTGAGTTTTTTTTTTAAATTTATAAGACCTTAGACACCACTTTTGAGAAAAGTGTTGTCTAATATATTCCTTTAAAATCTCTTTCAGAAAGCGCTGGCTAATGTCTACCTTAGACAACGCTTTTCCAAAAGCGTTGTCTAAGGTAGGACTTTTAGCAGCGCTTTTACTATTTTTCGTGAACAGTTTCCGTGTTTTATTTTTTATTTAATTTATAGCAGCGCTTTTGTAATAAAGCACTGTCTAAGGTACGCTATTAAAAGCCATTTTTGGCATAGTTGAACGTGGTTGCAAAGGTATTCCCTTTTTCTTATGCATTACTTTGTAGGTATCATGTAACAAAGAATGTGACAAGTCAAGGTAAACCCACGGTAAGGACGAAACAAGTAAAGTCCAAAGCTGGAAAATTGGTGAAGTCAAATGTGATTGTTGAAAAAATTATGGATGCATGGAATCTTATAATAAATTATTCCACAAAAGAATTATATGTTGATTCCATCATTCATTTTCGAAAAGTGTGTGAAACGTATCCTACTTTATTGAAATACGTTGAAAGCACCATTCTAGATCAGGTGAAGGAGAAGATAGTTTGTGCGTGGACTAATAATGTCTGACTCCTTGGAAATACAAATATCAATAAAGTTGAGTTGTCACATGCTACTTTGAAAAATTTGTTGGGAAATAGAAAAGGGGATTTGTGTCGAGATTGGGACTCCGTGAACCTTATGATTAAAAACCAACATAATGAGATACAAACAACTTTTGGTCGGAGTATAACAGTATTGGAACATCGATTTAAAGACAACATTCTTTATTCTTAGTTGGTTGGCAACATTTTGAACAATTTTTTTCACGAGGCCAAACAAGCCGAAAATGTAGACTCCGATAGCGCAAAGTGAGATGACACTATTGTGAAACATATGGTCTCCCATGTGCTTGTGTTATTTCTAAAAAGTTGAAACTAGGTGAGCCAATAAGAATGGACGAAGTTTTTCCTCACTGGAAAAAACCTAAGTTTGATAATGATGGTTGCATGGAAGGAGTTAAATCAAATATCTCTATTTTGACCGAATGAGAAACGATACAAGAGAGAGTTTCGAAGGTCGATGACAACATGAAGCTCCACATCAATGAACAATTAAGAAATATTGCCTATCCCGAAACAACCGACATGAAACCTCCTTCTCAACCGGTCAAAACAAAAGATGCTCCAAAGAAAATGAATCCTACACTGAATGACAACTCTACTACACAATCTCCTTCATATTCCGAGCATGTTGACAAACTCTTTCCCGACTCAACGACTCCTAAATCTCAAAAAAGTGTTGTGAAAGGAGCCCACATTAGTAAACCACTTCCAACTCTGATTCCGCCGAAAATTCCATTCATCGACGAGATGCCGGTTTTTATTCACAAATACATCGATCACATCATCAATGTTGAAAGGGATGACAAATATGGTTACCGAGCCGTTTTGAATTTGCTTGGTAGATGAGAGGACATTCATGCACTTGTTCAACATCAACTTATCCAAGAGTTGAAGACAAATATAGAATCATACACTCTGTTGTAAGGAAAGAAATAAAATTTTGGTGCGGTTTATGAGTCTCTTATTCCTTGCTTGAGAGGTCTGACACCACCCTAAAAATAGATGACCTTCCATGAAATAAGTTATCTAATTGTATACACATATGATAGGGTGTGCATTGACTCGACACATTATGAATTTTCGGAAACCTTTTTTCCACTACGCACCACCCTAAAATCCAAATGAACGCATCATGTGTATTGGATGACTTTAAAAATCAAGTCATTTTGTTCAAGTGTACTTGGAACCGGGATACCCCATACCAGCTACATCACCGGAATGGATCACTTATTCAACCTCAAATACCGAGACGAGGCCGAATCATTTTATGGAAAGGATGCTATAATTTGAGAGATTGAACAACATTGAAAAGGAAACAAATGCAAAAAATTTCAAGGGATGCCACCTATAGAATTAGTCGACAACAAATGTTTTAATGCGTTTTAATTTCTTGTATAATCAGACAAGTAATTGTATTTTTTTTGAAGTGCATTATAATAGTCACTATTTATTCATATTTGATGTTTAATAACCTATATATCATTTTTCATGTTTAATCTGCCTTCTGTTCTGTTAAGAAAATTTAGCAGGAAAAGTTTCGGGGATGTATCTTCGGAAGCTACTAAATTAAGTTTTTTCAGGGAAAATTTGGAGATATATCTCAAGAACTAAATAAAATGGCGTTGTTCTGTATATATATATCTGGAAGGATACTGACAGACAATGGATAGTCCATAATCACTTAGGTCTTCTATAAATGAGAGACTTCATATGTTATCTTTTTCACAAACTAAAAATGTCTCAAATATGCAATATCAAGATCCGTTGGTATGTGGAAAATGACTCCTACTCCGACGGTAAAACACCCAGGCATATGTTCAAACTCACCGATCTCATCCGCTCGATGATATCATAGACGAGATCCACTATATCCTACCTTACAATGACAGAAGAAAGGTTGTTAAGCTTGCATACCATTCTCCTTCGGTTGACAACGAAGGGAACGTCGTGTTCAACAAATTTCAGCTCAAGAATAAAGAGGATGTTAGTGCGATGTGGTGAGCATATTTCAGTTTCAAAGAGAAAGTTCCGCTCAAGTTGTAAGCAACGGTACAAAGAAAGGTCAATGATATCTTAAAGATGTGCAAACGTCCACATGATATTAAAATGTAATATTTAATTTTATGTTGAATTCATCATTGTAATGTTGATTTTATGGTTGCAGCCTTCATGTATACTATCTCTGATATTTTCGCAAATATGCATATAAACACATTTCGCAGATGTATCTCTGGAATTAATTAAAATCAAGCGAAAAAAGTTGCATCCAGAGATATATCTCCGAAACCTGAGGAGTATTTTTTGAAGCGCGCAGGTGGCTAAGAAGTTTAAGGGGTGCCATAAGAAATTCTCCAAAATAAGTAGGCAAAACCAAACTCCAAACATAAAAAATAGAAACTATAAGCCATAAAAACTTACTCTCAACAAACTTCTACTCTGGTTGTCCGCCACCAATATTTATCTCGCCACAATTATTTTTAGAGGTTATGGTTGCCTTATTCTTGTTCATGTTCTCTTCGTTAGTTTTCATTTTTTTTTTACCTTTTTATGTTTTTTTTTTATAGTAAAATTCATTTTAGTCCTCTTACAAAATAGTTTTGATGTGTGTTTGAGACGTGAAACATGTTACTTTATGTTTATTGAAACCTTTTATTTTTATTAATGTTTTTTATTTATTAAACTTTCAAATCCTTTTCCAACCTTCTCATTACATGTGCCAACTTTTATATTCGATTGTGAAATGTGTGTTGAGAATCAAGTGTGAGGAAGAAGTATCACATTGATTAGAGAATGAAATATTGAACACTATACAAGTGAGAGAACCTACACACCTATCACCTTAAAGTTTTAGGTGGATATGTGGTGTGTCTCTCACAAATGTGTGTCCCAAGTAGAAATGCTCCCTCGTTGACCACCTTGAATCACCTCCAACAACGGTATCATGGACATTTGGTTTCGAGTGAAGGGACCGACTTACTTGTATCGAAACACTTCTCGCAGGTGTGGGTAGAATGTGTTTCGTTGAATTGTCAACGATGATACAAGTGTATGTGGAAGAGAGAACTTCCATTTGAGGGGGAACATTGTGTATAGACTCACACTTGAGGGGGAGTGTTGAGAATCAAATGTGATAAAGAAGTCTCACATGGATTAGAAAAAGGAATATTGAACACTATATAAGTGAGAGAACTCACACACCTATCACTTTAAGGTTTTAGGTGGATATGTTGTGTGTCTCTCACAAAGGTGTGTCCCAAGTAGAAATGCTCCCTTGTTGACCCCCCTTGTTTTGCCCCAACAATGTGAACTTATTTCATAACGTACGAAAATTATTTTAATGTTTCATAAGGATTAAAAACACCTTATAAGTTGTTTGAAAAATTGAGTATGAAATATATTATATGAAATGTATTATTGTAAACCAATCGACCAAACCAAACCATACCAAACTAATTAATTTGATTTGATTCCATATTTAAATAAAATACTAAAAACCAAACCAAACAAAATCAATAAAAATATCATTGATTCGAACAATTTTTAACCAAAAAACTGATTAAAATTGAACCGGTTATGGGCATGTTTGTTTCAACTTTTAAAAAATGAATGTTTTCTTTGTATTTTCAAAATTAGATTTTACAAAACTGTTTTTTAAAATATTACAAGTATTTTTATATTCGTTTGTTTTTTAAATTGAAAGAATAGTTTTGGCATCCTATAACATAAACATATATTATTGAAGATAAAAAGATAGTCAAAATCGCAATTTTTTCAAAAAGTTGTATTTCAAAAATAATTTTTATAAAAATCTAGTTGAAATAGCTTCAAAATTAAGTGATTTTTTTTTGAAATTTTGATATCCAATTTTTCTTCTTCAATAAGATGATGAAATATCTAAAATAGTATTTCAAGAATAATTATTCAAACCAAATTTTCATTTGAATCTTTTATGAAAAGTTTCTTTATAATTTTTTTTTACACAAAATTATATTATACTATAAAAATTATTTAAAAAAACCAAAATATATACAAGACAATAGAAAAGGAACACACATGTAAGATTTCCTTGACTTGATAACCATTTTTGTTGGGCCGAAAAAGAGTTAAATAAGAGCATCGTTATCAGTGTTTTTCTAGCGTTTTTCTAGCGTTCCTACACTAGCCCCAAAGCTTCAATGTCAGAGTTTTATGGATAATTAAAGATTAATGCTCGTTACCAAATTTCCAACCGTTCGTTACCGCAACAACAATGCTTTTCATTATACTTGGATAAAAAAATATAAATATAGTTAATTTCTGAGAAAAAATAAATTTAATAGAACCCATTTAATTTTTTTTTATTGATTATATGAATATTTTGGAAATATAAATGAGTTGTTTAAATAATTGAAAAGTGTAGAATAATATAAAAAAAAAGCTTAATTCATCTTTTTGTCCCTTAATTTGTTTCGTTTTGGTCTCTCACTTAAAAAAAACGTTATATTATAATCCATTAAAACGATTTCGTTAGTCCAATTAATCCATTCCATTAAATTTATTAAAAAAAACGTTAAATGATGTATAATTGGCAGTCTCGTTGACAATCTATTTATCTTACCTGACTTTTGGATTTGATTATTTTCAATTTATAATTAACCATATTATTATTATTATTATTATTATTATTATTATTATTATTATTATTATTATTATTATTATATGTTCTCTGTTTTTCACAATCCTTTTCCAAAATCTAGAGTCACCTTCTTCCCTATATTTTCTTCTCATTAGTCCCTTACACCTTCTTCACACAAACCATCTTCAAGTATGATACAATATTACTCATCAACAAGTGGAAATGACTACTGGAAAAAAAAAATCAACAAATATGGTATCATTCCGTCGCCACCATTGGAGCTGTCAAAATGGGTTAGCCTACATGGGAGATTGGTTCCTTAATTTTTTTCGTGTCAGATTGATCCCTTAACTCTTAAAACGTGTTATTTTAGTATTTTTTTTTGTCTTATTAACGATGAAAAAATTCAAAAATCAGTCGCTAAATAGACAAAAATAACACGTTTTAAAAATTAAGAGACCAATTGACACGAAAAAAATTAAGAGATCAATCTAAACCCAAAAATATACATATGGGACAAAAAAAAAGAAGAAGAGTATTTTGCCTAAATTTTATAAATTAATTAATTATTATTGTAATTAATTAATAATTTTTTAATGTAAATTATGTAATTAATTAATTATGTTTTTTTTTTCCGAATCATCATCCATTAGACATGTCATAGTGTTAAATACTAATACTAACATAAAACACAACTATCACCACAATGAATCAAAATTCTTAACAGAATTAATATCATGAAACTAATATGAAAACTTTTATTTATTTATTTTGAAATCAAATCGAAACTCAAAATTATAAAAAATTAAGTGAGATTCATTTCAATAAGATAAAATATCTTTTTTATTCCGTAATTATATCCCTTCCTTAATTATTTTCTGTCAGATTTTTTCTTTTAACTTTTTTTCTTTTTTCTTTTTTCTTATCGGAGTATTTTGCCTTTAAACAACCAAAATGAGTTGGATGGATAATATGTTCAAACACGATGAAAATTCCACGTGTCAGTCATCATCCGTAGTCAAACTGTCTGAGCGTCGGAGTTCAGAAAAACGAGGGTCAGAATTCACAATGCAAACAAAATATGGAATAACCAAATCAATCAGAAACACCTCTCCCTCTTCTCATGATGAAGAACAAGAACAGATACTCATCACAACACCAATCAATTCCTCCTCCTTCTTAAAATCACCATGGTACTTGCTTCTCTCTGTTTTTTCAGTTACATTGCATACACTATTCAGTATATTAGGTTTATTTGATGAACATTGTTTAACCTATTCTGGATTTTACTGTAAATTTCACCAATCAATGTGTTTCAAATCTCAATTTCTTACTTTATTTTAATCACAACCTTCAATTTATGGAAAATTAGACTTTAATAGGATAATAATTGGGATAATTTGGATAATTACAAATTATTTTCCATTTCTGCTCATCACATTATACATTCACTCTCACTCTCACTAGAAGTTTTTTATTTTTGTATATAAGCAAAGTAGCTACTACCTCGTAACCCTTTTTGCTTTTTTTTTTTTTGTTAGAGAAAAAGGTTGAGTGAGTTGTTGTTGGTGATTGAGAATGACGAACTTCACTGAAGACAACAATGGGAGTTCTTCCTCTTCACCAACACTTTCTGAAGTGCATCGATTTTTTGATGTTTTAGAAGATTTCTATGCCAATGGAAATTGGAGTCCAGATAACTGTGATATCGGGATTGAGCTCGATGATCACAGTAGTTCTGACGATGAAAAAGGTTGTTTTTATATTTGATTTTAATAATGTTTTTATGTTTCTGTCTCTCAAAACTATTATTTTGCTTAGCAGGAGTATAACAAAATTGAAAAAAAATATTGTTAGTTCCTTAGAAATTGAATGCAAATTAATAGGTTTTGTTCGATCTATCGATTTTATTGTGCTTGTCTTAACATAGAGTATTTTGCGGAATTGATTTAATTGATCGGGATTTCAAGTCTTTGATTTAGGTCAGAACATTCTCTTTGGTATGGTGATGTTATGATTTCAATTCCCTAACTTCACCTGAGGAGCTGAAGAGGGCTTTAGTGCCATTGTTAAGAGATTGTTTTTATGATTTCAAAAACACAAAATAGGGAAAGGAAAGGAATAGGACTTCACTATCATTCTTTTTTTCTTTCTTTTTGGTATTGTGTGAGCTTGTGCATTTGTGTTGGTGTATGGCGTAGAGTTAATTTTTCTTTCTCTTATTTTGAGATGCACTTTTGTATGTCATGTAAATTGGATTTTTGTGTTAGAAATAACTTGCTGATGCTGATCCATTTTGAACGTGTATACACAGATATTTCAGAGTTCAATCCAATTGATCAGGGTGAGGAGTCTCGATCGGTTGTAAAATGTTCTATATGTGATTTTGACATCAATGTTTCTGCACTTCGTGAGAAAGATCGGACATGCGACTCATTTACTATGGTATGACCTCCTGGATTTTATATTTATGTTCAGCAATAGTTATCGATGAGGTATTTTCTGTCTGTTAGATTTGGTTTGATAGATTTGATAACTGGACTAAAGACTTTGTTTTTATAAATCGATGGTCTTGCTTAGCTGCTATGCTGCTAATGAAATTGAACAGAAAATTTGTGTATTGGCTTGATATAGTGCACTGTCCTGATCTTAATAAAAGTTAAGCTTGAAGTAACCATTTTAATCTAAAACTAACGGAAAAAATGGAACATGACATTTTTCAACATTTATCACACGTAGGTACTTGTTATAATTTAAATTTGATATCTTACTGACTGCTTTACTTCCTATATCAGATTTGTCCGGTGTGTGAAGAACATTCAAACTTGCGAAGCCAACGAAAGGTATTTGTCACTTATTCTTTGATTTATGTGCGTTAATTGAGACACGAGCATTTGATTCTTATCTAACTCAATTCAATATGTTGATATAACAATGTATACTTTCTACATAGCGGGCTAGGTACGCTAGGAATCAGAAGAAGTATAGTGCCTCGAATGTTGATTTGACATTGAATGATAAGAAACCAGCTCCCAGGGAAAATAAAGATGAACCATTGTCACCATGTAAGAACAATGTGTATCTTTCAAGCTCTGATGATTTCTTCTCAGATGAAGATACCATCAGCAGTGCCTCCGACACTACTTTTGTTGCAAAAAGGTATGATCCTTATTTTCATCTATACGTTGTAATGGTGGTTTGCTGGTTTGATGAAAAAGAACGGAGTTGTGGAAATCATAATTAAAAGCTATCTCTTTTCCTTTGTTGCCATTGCAAAACTCCTGTTCTTTGATATGTTAAATATCAAATAAACTCATAATTGACATAATCTATCTGAAATTAATATCATTGTTGCAACTCATTCATTGTTCTCAAATAATAATGTTGCTTCTTGTGTATAGACTAAATTATGTGGATCTATAAGATCTCACTAGGAGTTTATTCAGTGGTAGATTATAATAGAATGTAGACACAATGGAAAATCTATGTTTTTTGGGTTTTTATTTCTCTTAATATTCTTTCCGTATGAAGATTACTTTGAAAGAAATGGAAAATGTTTGCTCATAATATAACACTTTGATTCTCGCTAATTATATCTTAAATTTGATTAAGGAAGTCACATAATGCATGCCAATCTTACTTAAATAGCTCATGTTTGTTGATTTGAGATACAATTCAGATGGTTTTTCTAAATCTCCTGATTTAAGTCTAGATTTGCACTAACTTATAATTTAAAGGATCATGTAGCAAGAAGTTCACTCGGTAATTTATCATTATTGTCTTTCTGAATATGAAAACTTTCATTCCAAACCTTTGAAAAAAGTTTATAGAGCTGTGTGATGCCCTCTTTTATTGCCAGAATTACTTGACTGTTAATGTATTGTGAGTTGTGACACCCTGATGAATTTCTTTTTGTGATATGGTTTACAATCACATTCTCAGAGAAGTTCATTCCAAACATCTATCTGTATTGAATTTTGAGTACTTAGCACACATTATAAAGACATGGTGTAGACCCTAGATTAAACTCAATATCTTGATTGTAGTGTTTTCTAATTAGTCATTGAAAAGTATAGTCCTAAACACACTCAATCCTGAAAATTTTGGTGATGGATTTATGTTTACAGCGATGGGGAGGCAGATGCACCAAATACTGGCGACAATGAACTGGATGTTGAAGAGAGAAGTAACAAGGCTGCATTTGCTCTAGAGTTGGTTATGTCAGCTTTATTCTTAGAATAATAAAATAGATAGATTATCATGCACTGCAAGAAACTATTTAATTACATCTTCATATGGTTTTGATGATTGTAAAAATTATAGGCATTTGTTTTATACTGGAGCACGAGTTATTATATAGGATAGTAGGGTGAGGGCAGGGTTTTATTTTAGAATAAATAGAGCATAATCTAATATCGAAAAACTAAAGTTTAAAAATATAATTTCCTAAAATATTTTTATCTTTATAAAAAAATTCCTAAAATGTCTTTAATTTGTTTATACTTTTATTTGTAATATATATTTTTTCATGAAACAAAATCTCATGTTAAACAACATAAAAATTAACATAACTTTTTTATGAAATTAGAATTGTTAATTTTTATTTTGATATTTTCGAAAAAAATATCGATTTTTTTAATATTTTCGAAAAAAATCGGTTTTTTTATATTTTCGAAAAAAAAAGTCATTTTTTTTTTATTTTCAAAAACAAAATCGGTTTTTTGTTTATATTTTAGAAAAAAATCAGTTTTTTTTATATTTTCTAAAAGAAACCGACTTTTTTATATTTTCGAAAAAAAATCGGTTCTTGGAATTTAAAATAAAAATTGGTTTTTTATGTTTTCGAAAAAAAATCGATTTTATTATATTTTCGAAAAAAATCGGTTTTTTTATATTTTCTAAAAAAAATCGGTTTTTGGATATTTTCGAAAAAAAATCGGTTTTTTGATATTTTCTAAAAAAAATGTGTTTTTTGAATTTTCGGGAAAAATATGTTTTTTTTTTATATTTCCGAAAAAATTGGTTTTTTGAAATTTTTTCGAAAAAAACGGTTTTTTGAAATTTTCGAAAAAAATCAGTTTTTTGAATTTTTTGAAAAAAAGTCATTTTTTTGATATTTTTGAAAAAAAAATCGTTTTTTTGATATTTTCGAAAAAACGGTTTTTTTAATTTTCTAAAAAAATCGGTTTTTTTTTATATTTTCTAAAAAAATCGGTTTTTTTTTATAGTTTCGAAAACAAAGTCGGTTTTTTGATATTTTCGAAAAAAAGTCATTTTTTGATATTTTCGAAAAAAAAATCGGTTTTTTGATATTTTCGAAAAAAAAAACTATTTATTGAAATTTTTGAAAAAAAAATTGTTTTTTTGATATTTTCGAAAAAAATCGATTTTTTATATTTTCTATAAAAAAATCGATTTTTTGATTTTTTTCAAAAACAAAACCGATTTTTTTGATATATTTGAAAACAATTAGCTAGACTTTTCAAAATAGTAAATATTATTTAAAATTTTCTAATAAGTTAATGGTTCACTATTGGTTATGTTTGATTAATTTTAGTTTGGTTCGATTCTAGAACCGTTAATAATAAATGATTCGGTTCACTAACCAAACATAATGATTCAGTTATTTTAATTTCAGTTCAATTCGGTTTAACGGTTCAATTCGATTCATAGTTTTTTTTCAACAACCCTAATTCTTGCTACCATTTCTAGTAAGAAAAGAATAGACATCATGATATAATAATAAAAGCTTAAGCAAATTGGTCTATTTTCTTTGATTTTCTTATATCAATTTCATCTTCTCTTTTTCCTTTTGCTTCAAGATATTTAATGATGCAACCTAATTCCCGCACTATCTTTATGCAATTGCAACCGATTGAAATTTTGGATTCATTTGATGTGTTGCGTTCTAGTTCAACATCTCATATGAATAGTTTGCAACTTGACATTACATACAAATTTGAACATTTCCAAAATCGTCGTTTAAGGTTTTCAATTGAATTTGAGTAAACATCATCATTGCTCTATTGCAACCACAAATTGGGATTTGAGACCAGAGCAATTATCTACTTCTGATGTTTCCATGGATGAAAGTGCAGCGACCTTAACACTAATGTTGTATGGATTTGAAGAGAGGAAGAAAATGAACAAATAGTATACGTTTTTATTTATTTATTTAGTCCTCCTTTTTAATCCCCTCCATTAAGTGTTCCACATGTGTAATTTATTAAACAAAAGAACATATAAATTCATTTCCACGTTAGAAACGTTAGACATCTCATCAATTTTGTAACAAATTTCTAACATCACATACTAACTCAATCAAGAGAGTGAGATATAATGACTCTAACAAAAAAATATTAGGAACCAAATTCAAAAATACACTAAATTAATGGGACCAATATACCATTTAAGCCTTAAATAATATATCTTTTAATTAAATTTTTGATTAAGAAAGGTGTTTGTAATGTATTTTTCAATTTAATGAATCTTTCTCCAAAATCACTCAACTTTTAGCATTCCGTCCTAATTTTTTTTTTACTTTTGGTATCTCAAGATTAACCCCAAAAAATAAAGTGAAAACTTATATTTGATTTAAAAAACGAGGTCATCCACTTTGGACATTCCATGTGTGCCGCTCTATGAGGTATATTAATATTAGACTTTCGCTGAAACATCGTTGTTTTCCTATGAGGTATATTAATGTTGGACGTTCACTGAAGGATCATTGTCGCCTTATAATTCATATTGATGTTGGATCTTCATTGAAGGATCTTTGTCACGATGTTGGACCTTTACTAAATGATCATTTTCGACATGTGTTGTATATTGATGTTAGACCTTCGCTAAAAGATCTTTTTCGTCCCATGAGACATATTGATAGACATTCATGGAAGGATCCTTGATGTGAGGCATATTGATGTCGGACCTTCACTGAAGGATCCTTGCAGCCATATAATGCATATTGATGTTGAATCTTTAATGAAGAATCCTTTCCGCCATATGAGGCATGCTAATGTTGGACCTTCACTGAAATATCATTGTCGCCTTATGAGGCTTATTGATGTTGGACCTTCTTTGAAGGATCCTTGATGTTCTATGAGACAAATTGATGTCAGACTACTTGAAGGGTCTTTGCAGCCCCATGAGGCATATTAATGGTAGACCTTCATTGAAAGATACTTTTAACCTACCATGCATATTGACGTTGAACCTTCATTAAAGGATCCTTTTCGCCATACGATACATATTAATGTTTGACTTTCACTGGAAGATTCTCGCCCAGAGAAACACAAGCAACACTTCAGAGACTCGCCCTAGCAAGAAATTTATTCAGTCAAGGTGACATGAAAGGAAAACGTAGCGAAATTAATTATAAAAAATCCAAATAACATGATATGAATCATAACATCATCTGAGCTTTTCATTAATAAACCCCAAAGGGTGTTGTCCTAAAATATCCTACAAAGGGTGAAAAGACAAATAGTGAGCAAAAAGTACACATACCTAAAACATCAAATATTGTAATGCTTAAGGGACTCATCATTTAACACTACACTTGAGAAACTCGCGACCTAATATTAAGGATGTGCTTCTCTAAAATGTGATCAATGTCTCACGGATTTAAAATCACTTTTCCATTTCTAAGCTTCGTTTCTTAATGAAAAAGTCAAGGCCTCCATAAGAGGCCTTCTCGTTCCAGTTAGGAGTGAAAATTCTAACCGCCCCTTAGGGCTAAGCCTTACAAGGTGTCTTTGTCAACTCAAGGAACAATAATAATAACAAATCAATAAACATATCGCCTAAGGCGAGAGTATTATCTATAAATATATTATGTATGGAGATTTATAAATCCTCTATAACCTGACAACAAAACATAAGTAATTGTCCTAAGAGTTGAATAAACTCTTCTGTACAAAGTCTCACCTAAGATACTTGACTATTTAGGTATCGCCTGAGAGAATCCACTATCTAAGTCTCGATTGGGGGACTCGACTATCAAAAAATCACTCGAGGGACTTAACTATCTAACTCTCGCCTAAGGAACTCAACTATTAAAATCTCACATGATGGACTCGACTATTAAACTCTTAAAAGATAAGACTCTCCCTTTAAAGTCTCGCCCGAGGGACTCGACTATTAAAGTCTTGCTAGAGGGACTCAAGTATTAAAGTCTCGCCTGAGGGAATCGCCTATTAAAGTCTCGCTAGAGGGACTCAAGTATTAAAGTCTCGCATGACAAACTCGATTTTAAAGTCTCGCCTTAAAGATCCGATTATTAACGTCTCATCTGAGACGCTCGATGTTCATAGTCTCTCCCAAAAATAAATTATCGCTGCTTTGATTATCTCTATGGTTTGAGATAATTTTATTGGATCTAAAAAGGGAGGTCTATAATAAAATAATCAGATTTAAGTGCAATAGTATTGGGTGACTGTTTGAAGCACGACTAGCCGATCGAAGTGTATTATATATAGTTACTTGATTGGGCTTGGATCGCCCAATTGAGCTAGAATCCATGGCATGTTTTATTCTTCACACGTGTGAGGTGTCCAAAGAGTAACGTTCTAGAGATATCAATCGAAGGAAAAAATTGTTCACCCATGATTTGAGGAAGAACAAGTCTTCCTCCAATCCCACATTTTTCACCAAGAAATAAGAGAAACGGTTTCTTTTGCTTTCTAGCTCAGTAAAAAAGTATTATATAAATATTTCATCTCTGAATCGGGAGAGAGAATTCATAAATTCCACAAAACAAAACATACAATTTCATTATATTTTCAACAAGTACATAAATTAATCAAATACATTAATTATTCAATGAACCTAAAAAATGAATTGTCTCTTGTATAAAGAAACAAAGGTAGTAATAGAGAGTAATATAGTAGAATAAAGGGAGCCTAGTCATTATAGTAATGTAAAAAAAGTAAGAGAAATTGTAATATCTAAATTTATAGGATTTTACATTATCAGTTAATTATAGTTATCAGAGGTTAACAAAATTGATTTTTATTTAAACTATTTATAAAATAAAATAAAAATGATAATAATGAATTAAGAGAGTATAATTTTTTTACACTCACATTACATAGTAATTAATTTTTGGCTTAATACCCTTTTTGGTCCTCTAACTATAGACATGAGTTCAATTTGGTCATCTTTCTTTTAAAAGTTCCAAATTGGTCCTTTACGTTATTAAATAGGTACACGTTTGTCATAGCCGTTAGAAAAGTTAGATTTTCACTAAAAAAGTTGCTTATGTGGCACGGTGAGTAGGTTTGAATGCTGAGTTGGATGACATGTCAGGATTAATTTTAAGGTGAACACTCTGGTACCCTTGAATTTAGTTGGGTACCGGTACCTTTAACCAATCAAAAACTATGATTCAATGCCATATCATTTTATTGTATTATTTTATTTTAAAATAAATTAAAATATTCTCACAATTTGCACTAAAGGTACGGTACCCAATTACTTATCATGGTACCTAAGAATTTACCTAATTTTAATTATTTTTTTAGAAAATATAATTAAATTAATTTTTACAAATCTTACATATAATATAAAATAAATGGGCCTAAGACTCACCCATGTTCTTATTAGTTGCATCCCAATAGATATGTTTTATTTTTATTGTGTAAACAAACTATATAAACACTCTTATTTGTTATAAATAATTCAATGTGGGACTTTACAAACCCATGAATATCATTTACTCATCATTATTCCTCCCAAAAGATTGCAAAGTTGTCTTTTAAGTTCCATTAATATACATTTTTACCTTCACAATATTGTCAACATATTTCATTACCATGGATACAACAATTCCACTGTCAAAAACAATTAGGAAGTCATAAAACTCAGATAAAACAATTCCCACACTTCACATCACAAGTAGCCATCATCTCAGGAAGAAAAAAAAGCAGCCAAAAAAGAAGAAATCACATTACAACTTCTCCATCACAAGTAGCCATCATCTCTAAATCCATGGCAATCACATTATGTACTGTGAAAACATAATGAACACTCATGAAACCTGGACCTATGCGGCTACAGTTTTCCATAGTGGCATCCGTCGCACCTACTTTCTTTAGATCTAAAAGATGTTTTAGATCTCGAGCTCTAGCATATATTGGAACCTTAGGAATTTCATCATATAGTAAGCAATTAAAACAAGAGATGATAACAAAAATAAAGAAAGATAAAATATATAAAACAGTAAATACAATTATCGATTAATTTCACATACTTGACTTATGTGGTACAAGTTTTTCATGTTTTTAATATTGTGTGTGCGAAAAACTGGGAGTATGTTGTATAAAAGAGTAACAAAGCTATTCATCCTCTACCACATGATAAGTTGACATAATAAACGAAGAAGCGGGAAATGGAGGTAGGGTTAGCTGTGGATAAGAGATTATTACTGCAGGAAAAGCCAATCGTAGCCTCTGAACAGCTTCAACTGATTTCTTCTTCTCAGTGAGCATAATCATGATAGCTTTTGGAGATGAGATACCGACAGATTGAAGAACACCAAGACTTGATCCATCCCCATAGATAATAGGAAAACCAAGTTTTCTGCCTTCCTGTTAATGATGGGAGAAAAAACTTAAATGAATGGTGGATGAAAGAGATTCCAATATGAAGGGTAAGAAATGTCATCAAAGAAAGCATTCCTTATCTTGACAAAACTGCTCACTCTTCAACTTCTACTAGTCCCACATTGGTTGGTGCATTGAAATTTTATGTCTTTATATAACCAATGTTTGCATAAGAAATCAAATGAAATATTACATGGACTCAAAGGATTATTATGGACAATGGGCTTCAGCGTGTCCTTGATATTGGCTAACTATTTTTTTAAAACATTAATTTGAAAAATAGAATTAAATTAAAAATAAATATAATAAAAAAATAAATAGAATTAAAAATAAATAATTAATAAAATATATAATAAAAAATTTAAAAAAATCCACGTGGTAAATAAAAATAATAATTAAAAATAATACAAAAATCCACGTCAGCAAAGTTAACGTCGTTTGCCAATATTTAACGGAAAAGACTAATTTGATTCAGTTAGATAACGTAAGAGACCAATTTGAAACTTTTAAAAAAAAGAGGACCAAAAAGATATTAAACCTTAATTTTTTCATAACAATAACAATGTATTTGGACTAAATATAAATAAATACATCTTTCATTCAATAAATTTAAAAATTAATTTTTCTTTTAAAATAGATTAGGATACAATATTATTTTTGATAAATACTATGTATCTTTGCATTTAATTGAATATCGATATGCTGGTTCAATAAAATAATTATAATTAATACTATGTCAATTTTTATATAGGTAAATTCTTAGATATCCATAATAAGAAATTGGGTACCGATTACAAATTGTATAAAATTTTAATTTATTTTAAAATAAAATAAAATAATAAAATGACGTAACATTGAATAATAGATTTTAATTGATTAAAAGTATCGGTATCCAACTAAATTCAAGGGTACTATTCATCTTTTATATATTATTTATTAAAATAAATTAATATTTTATTTAAATTGGTATTAAGTTATCTAAAAATTTGCCATTATTTTTTGGTCAAACAAATATTACATTATGAAAATTCCACGTGTGAGTCATCCGTAGTCAAGCAGTTAAAAAGTGTGAGAATTGAGAAAATTGAGTGTCGGAATGCAAAGGAAAAATGAAGAAGAAGAAACCAAGCATGGTCGTGAAATTCATGGCTCTCTATCTCGCTATTTTCTTCTCTCTCTCTCTCGTTTTCACTTTTCCATGCTTTTTTCAATTCCTGCTTTTCTCCTAAAACAAAAACGCTTTTGAGTTAGTTCATTGAATAGTATTACGCACATCCATGCCAAAATTCAGTGTTTCTGAGTTATCATCATTTGTCTCAACCTCCTTAAATGAATCTCTTCCAACTGTCCATCATCTGTACAACTAACCGTTTCATTCTTTCAAACTCTTTTCACAATTCATGATGTCAAGCCTTCAAGGCTGATCATAATTTCTTCACCTTTTCTTAATCACAACCCATAATTTATTGAAAATTTTGACTTTAATAGAACAACTAAGATGTTTAAAAATTATCTTCCGTTTGTTCTTATCACATTATACACACACTGAGGTTTTTTTTTTCTATATAAGAAGAACCTACATCTCTCAACCCATCAAACAAAAAATACATTGGTGAGTGAGAATGCCGAACGCAGACGACAATGTCAGCTCTTCTTCTTCTTCACCAGCACGTGCTCAAGAGCCTCAAGGTTCTACTGTATTTGGCAGATTAATGCCGTCTTCAATCAAACGCGTAAGGACTCATGCCAATAGAAAGAGTAGCATCAGCCCAGCCCCAAGAAGACATCGTAATTGGAATGTGGCTGCTCATGACAGAAGAACTACTTTTGCTGATCAAAAAGGTTGTTTTTCGATTGCTCTTTAATTTTGAAATGTAGTTTGTAACTCATGCAAAATGCAGTTCTTGTGCTAGAAATAATTTCCGATGCTAATATATTTTGTATCTAATAGATGCTACTCCGGCTTTCAATCCAATTCGTCTGGATCATGTTTTAATATCGATTGTGAAATGTCATGCATGTGATTTTGAGATTGAAGTTTCCATGCGCTGCAGTCGTTCAGAAGAATTTGATGCAAACAATCTGGTATGACATCTTGAATTTCAAAAAATTTATGTTTCACAATGCCTTTGTTGTAATTGAAATTTGACTGCTTCATTGTTCATATATCAGATTTGTCCCGTGTGCGATGAAAAGTTAGGGGAGGATGCAATAAGGACTGTGAAGAATTCAAGCTTTGCAATTATGAATTCGGTATCTTTTGCTTATCCTGGGATTCATACACTTTAATTGTAACATAGTAAAGTTTTAGTATAGGAAGATTCTTATCTAACTCAATTCAATATGTTGATTTAACAACGTATACTTTCTACATAGCGCGCTTGGTCTGCTCTGAATATGGGGAAAAAACCTGCTCTACGGGGAAACGAACAAGCAAGAATGTCTGGTTCAGCTTTGTCATCATCTCAGGACAATATTGATGGTCAAAGCTTCAATGATTTTAGCTCGGATGAAGATGACATGACCGATGCCTCAGATGTTACTGCTGCAAAAGGCGTTTCCATTGGAAAAAGGTATTACACTTATCTTCATCTATATTTTGTAAGGGTGGTATGCTGGAATGATGAAAAGGAACAAAGTTGAGGATCTTGCAAGATTAAGAACTCACTTTTTTTCCTTTGCAATTTTTGTTAATCTTTGTTCTTGGATATGTTATAGTTACCAAATAAACTTAAGTGTAATAGTCTATATGAATTTAATATCATTGATTATGAAGTAGTTCTATATCCTTCGTCTCTTTGAATATGTTTATGTAATTATTACTTGTAAAACATGTACCAGTATTTGAATATTGAATCTGTGTTTATGCATCCACAGTTCCTTGAATAGGATCTTTGGATACGTTTGATTAACATCGAACTGTCCAAAATTTAAAATCTGAATTGAAATCTGAACCGTACAATCTTAATTAAACAATTCAGATGTGGCTGACTGTGCTATCACACATTCAAAACATTTATGATTTAAATATATTTATTATATCTTCCTTAATGCACTCTATACTGAAATTTTGATGATGGTTTTATGCTTGCAGCTTGGGAGGGGCAGATGCACCGAATACTGGCGGCAATGAGCAGGATGTTGAAGAGAGAAATGACAGAGCTGCATATGTTCAAGAATTGTTTATGTCAGCTTTATTTTTAGAATGATGATTAATAGGGAAATAGCTTTGATGGTTGTACAAATTATAGGATTGGGTTTGTTTCTGGTGCATGAGTTATTATTATTATAGGTTAATAACAAAACTTTAGCATATTGGATTGCTAGGGAATTGGATGGTTTGCTCTATTTTGTGGCCATATGGTTGCTGAACAATTTATATATTTATAAGTTTATGTTTTACATTTTGCTATTATGTCGTGATTTCGCATTCTTTCATGACAATATTTTAAAAAATCAAATTGGTTAGACTTTTTTTGTCCTGTGTTAGGCCAATTCATACATAGATTTGCTCTGACTTTAAACAAGACCCCATTAGTGGACGGTGGGATTGATCATCTTAGATTAGTCGGTCGCAAGACATTTGTTCAATGGAAGCATCAGAATGATAACTACAAATTATAAACGATCACTTCTTCCCAAAGATAACATGGATGTATTCAACACGACTTCTGAGCTTTAAGCTGCACAACTTCTTACTTTGGGAGAGCGCTATACCAACAAAAAGAAAAGGCTGAACCGTCTTTTATATATCGCAGTTGAAATTTAAATTTAATATTCACCTGCATGCATTATGAAGAGATTATGTTGAAAATTTCAATTTAAAATTCACTTGCATGCATATTTTCTAAGTATTGAGATCTAGTGTATTTTAATGGTCGATCTTTACCTCAATGAAATGGAAAAAATTGAATCAATCTTAATTTCCCATAAATCCGAAGTTGTAAAAATCTAACTTTAGTATGTCAAATATTTATAAAAGGTGAACACTCCATTACCCATCAAATTTGATCGGGTAATGGTACCCATATAACATGTATAGTTTAGAATGATCCATATCATTAATCATTATATTTATGAATAATTATTATATTAATAAATATAATTCATTCAATTAATATAAATTGTAAAAGCCACAGTATAATTTCAGATTATTCTTTTTTCCTCTTCACGCTATTCTCTCATCCTGTATAATTGTTCTTCTTCTCTTTTTTGAAAATTGTTCTTTTCATTCTTTGTTTCTCCACCAATCATTGATTATTCATGCTTCTCAATTTTCTAACACGTAAAAATTTTGTTTCACAGTAATTTTTGCCACCGTCACTGTATTTTCTATTGCACAATGCACTGTAACTTTTGTCGTTGTCAGTACGTCTGCTCTTATCACCAACTCTCGCTCTTCTCTTTGTTACGTAAAGTGATCTTTCTCTTATATGAATATTTTGATTTTTAGGATTTTCATTTTATTGACAGTAGTGTCATCGCACATTTGTATCACATGGCAATATTGTAACGAGTAACATTTGCATCGTAATAGTGACAACAAGAGTAGAAATTATGTCACATCTAAAATCTTTGTCGTAAATGGATTAGCACCGCCAAAATTCTCAACAACCTTCTAATTTAATTTTCTGCAAATATGGCCAAGTGTATACATTTGATTTTCTTTGTCATAATTTTTTATGGATATTGTTGCTTTGTGCTTTGACACTTGCCTTCAATCTTATGTTTCTAGTTTCACGTTTCATGTATGTTTCAGATCTCTCTATCGGGTTGAGGAATTTTTGTTTGTGAACATAAATTATTGAATTAGTTTATTCACAACTTTAATAAATATGGCCGTGAAACGTTTCCAAATCGTGTAAAAGAAGCTAATACAAATATATTTTCTTCGTTTGATTCTTCAAAGAGGTAAGAGAATTAGATTGTTAACATCTTCATCAAAATCACATAACAAGTTATGGGAAAATGCTATTATATGATTGTTTTGCTTCTCAGTATTTCACAAGCACATATCATATCCATTACAAGCCGCGGGAGGGGCAGTGTCACTTTTCTTCATCGCTTTCTTTGCCTTGGTCTTCATCTCAATTCTCACATCACCGGTAACAATGCAATAAACAAATTAAACATGTGAACAATCAAAGTTTGTGTTGAATCTCTCAATACTAACATACCCCTAATTCATAAGCACTTAAAAACTATGAAACTTGACCAAGAAAAACTCTACTATTAAAACATATTATATATATATATATATATATATATATATATATATATATATATATATATATATATATATATACACACACACACACACACATATATATATATATATATATATATATATATATATATATATATATATATATATATATATATATATATATAAATCAAGAACAACCAAAAGAACACAAGGACAAAAATTACTCATGTATCTCTAGTCATACTTCATTTATTTTCATCGTTGCAAACTATTTGGATGTCGCTGTTTGCCGTCGTCACCAACGTTACAATCTTAATCATCTCCAAACATCTCAATTGAAAATAAAAGGATGTGCACTATGCAAAATTTGATTCAAAATAGAGTATGGAATTACAAATGAAACAGAAAATGAAAGTTTAATGAAGCAAGTTATTATTTTGTGAATTTTCATTACTTGTTTAATAAAATGAATGTAATATAATGAGGCAGGTTATACTGCTAATACTTGTTAATTGTTAAGTGAAATGAATTCTAAATACTTGTGGATTGTTATGCCATTTGATCAAGTATTATTAGGTTGTTAAGAGTTTCATCAAACTTTTAACAATTAGCTTGAATCAAGTGATTTGTTATGATGCTGCTATCTTGCACTGTTTTAGCCTTAGCTAAATTTCATTTGAAGAAAAAAAACAGTAGCTAATGTTGTAGAATTATCTCTTATAAATTGACACAATTTATAATGAAGGGGAGATGTGCTTATTATAGAAATCAACTCACCTTTTTTCCGAGCTCTAACTAAGCCATTCATAAGCTTGTAACTCTGCAGATTTAGGCCAAATGAAAATTATTTATAAAAAAGATAGAAGGAGGAAGTGATGGAATGAAAGTTATAAACGATTTATTAATGGTGGGTTTAATCAGAGTCAGTGACAAGCTAACAACAATAAAATCCACTCTAATGTTTCAGATTGTCTATTGAAAATATCTTAGTCTCTTAAGTTCCATCCTGCACCTGTTATGTCATAGAACACTGAGATGAGCGAAACTGTTACCACTCTATTTTTACCATGTATCCGCAGGTCTTTGAGATAAGGTGATTGTCTAAATGAAAGTAATGTTTAAAATAATGTAGTTGAGAGAACGAAATAAATACTATAATGAGGAGTTTGGCAAATATTGCTAGACAACGATGATCATGGGCGTGGTGGCAATATTAAGGTAGGATAAGGGTTCAGGGACCGAAATCATGAACTGGTCCTTTAAATCCCATTGAGCTTTTATCTTTCGCCTGTAGAGAAACCCTTGACGCCATTTTTGTTTTCTCTTTTCTATTGTGCGCTAATATAACGGCTAGGCGAAGTTTATCTCTGAATTGGTTGATTATATGAGAAAAAAATGGAGATATCAATTATATAAACATTATATTTAACTTTAAAAAAAATCATTAAAAAAAATATCAATTAAATAAGACAAATGGCAGGTTGGAAAGTGAAACAACTGGAAACACAACGACATGATTGGGTTATGGGAGCTTCACGCGACACGCTAGGGGTTTTTGCAAACTTTGGTCAGAATCACAGGTTTGATACATTTCAGAAAATTAATAGCGGTTCTGATGTTAGTTATGGTGGCTATGACAATTGCGATGGAGCTATTCATTATAGGTACAGGTTCAATCATTCTAGGAATGCTGCTTCTACGGGAAGATCACACACGCATAGGGACTTAAGTCATGCAGTGATTGTTACACATATGAGCATTAATGGTAGTCACTTAAGTAGGCATGATGCAGACGCAAAACCTTTTCGGGCATCAATGGCCTTTTTCTATTTTTGTAATATTCCAGATCATCTTCAGTATGTTTATTTGAAGCGTGTTTATTTGAGAACAGAACTAGGTGTAGTGGAATTTTGACTGATGTTTATGTTTCTTATCATAAAAATGCAAGGGCCAACTATTTCAATTTGCTTGGTTTACTAATGTGAAGGATGTGAAAAAATTAAGCAACGTTTTAAAAAATGTTTATTTTGGAGATTATAGATCGTATATGAATGTGATATGTTATGATAAGTTTGAGAAGGTTAATATGAGTTGCTTGGAGACAGGAAATGGAAATTTTTTTTGAGATATGATGAAAGAAAATTTTCGAGGGAGAATAAAAGGAAGGTTACTGAGATTGGAATTGGGAGGAAGAAGAAGTTAGAAAAGATGAAGGAGGAGGCCATAAGGACCGAAAAAGAAAAGAAAAATATCAAAGTGGTAATTGTTCAGGGTGTGGTAATCAAAGGGAAAAAGGAGTGGGGGAAGAACCGATTGTTATTTCAAAGGGGAATGGTAGTGTGATTTTGCACGCAAAGCTAGTGAAGGAGAATCATAATAAGGTAGATGGGACGAAGATGAGGAGGAAGAGATTATAACGATGAGTAAACGTTATGAGATTGCTCTTGAAGACATTTAATAGACTCGTAATGGTATGGTGGCTAGGATTTTGAACAATGTTACAGTTTCGGTTATTCAATAAACTATTTCAAATATTGGGTTTCATGATTTTATGATGGCACCATTTGGAAGAGACAAAAGTTTCTTCTGATTTATGGGGAAGTCGAAGGTTAGGGTACAAAGTTGGAAAGCTAAATGACCAGAAACACAATGATATGACGGGTTATGAGAGCTTCATGTCAGGGAGGTTTTAGGGGTGAAAGATTCACAAGCTATGGTTAAAATCACAGGTTTGACAAGTTTCAGAAAACTAATAATGGTCATGACGTTAGTTATGATGGCTACGACAACCGCGATGGAGCTAGGTACATAATCAATCACTATGAATGTTACTTCTAGAGGAAGATCACACATGTGTAGGGACTTGAGTTATGCAGTGTTCGTTACATGCAGGAGCATTTACGGTAGTCAGTTTAATAGGCATGATGTAGGCGCAAAACCATTTCGGGCATCAATGTTATCTTTCTATTTTTCTAATATTCCATATCATCTTCAGTATGTAGATTTGATAAGGGAACTAGAGGTATGTGAAATTCTGACCTTCGTTTATGTTTCTCGAAATATAAATGCAATAGGCCAACTGTTTGGGTTCACTCGATTTGCTAATGTGAGGGATGTGAAAAAAATTAAGCAAAGCTTTAAATAATGTTTATTTTGGAGTTTATTGATTGTATGAGAATGTGGCTCATTATGAAAGGTTTGAGAAGGTTGATATGAGTTTCTTGGGGACGGGGAAGGGATAAAAAATGTCGAGATATGATGAAAGAAAATTTTCGAGGGAATATAAGCAGGATGTCTTGAGCCTGAAAGGTTTAAGCAGGAAGTCTCGGGTCTGAAGGACTTGAGCAGGAAAGTCTTAGCTGTAATACCCCAAAATTTACCCTCTTATTTATTATCAACCTCGAGAAGTTTGCGCTTCATTCCCGCATCATTTCACATATCATTGCATCGTATTCGAAAAAATAAATAAATAAATAAATCATGATCATTTGCATGTGCATGAGGCGTGTGATCGGGCAAGACCGACCAAGCATTGGAGCTTAAGAGAAATAACACCACAAAAATATAATCCAAGGCATTTCCATACTAACCCATAGAAAAGAATGAAAATTTACATTTTTCTCCGTTAACTGGTTAACGCATATGGTTAATCAGTTAACGCATGTGAAAATTGGATAAAAAGCTTCAAATTTTAGTTGATTTCACCATTTCCCTCCACTTTTTCCTTCTATTTTTCCACTTTGCTTCACAACTTGTTTTACACTTCACTTACCTTCTATTTTGCCTTGGATGTTTCTACTACATTTTAGACTCTTCCACACTCTTCCAAGGAATATTCCAAGGAATATTCTAGAACTCCAACTAACTTCAACTACCTCCTAACCTAACTCCAAACCTAACCTAATGTCAAAGCAAGCTCCATTCCCAAGCCTCATGTGATACCTACACTCTATATAAGCCTAATTCACTCCAAAGTAAGGGGTTCCACTTCATTTTTCCATGTTCAAACTTCATTTTTCACCATTTTCACTTCATCTTCCTCATTTCTCTCTCAACTTTCCCTATATTTTCAACCATTCACCAAAAGCTTCTTCATAGAAGTTCTTCAAATTCTTCATTGGAATTTGAAGAACTTGAAGTTAAACCTTCATCAATCATCAACATTGGAGCTTATTTGAAGAAGCAATTCTGTTTTTGGAAAGCTTTTTCATAGAAGTTCTTCAAATTTCCATGTTGTGTATCTTATGTGATCAACAGGATCGTGAAGATGTATAATGAATATTATACATGTGTTGCATGCATACTCATTATCATGCATTCATGAGATTATTGTTGATTATTGTTGGAGATGAATCGTTGTCGGATGGGCGTATGTGATTCATCCGAACTCCATTATGGAAAATGTTAGAGATAAATCATTGTCGGATGGGTGTATGTGATTTATCTGGATTCTTTTATGAATCGGGTTTGATTAAATGAACCATGGTGATTTGGTACCACATGCATTGTGTAATTATTGAGCCACAATGTATTATTGATGTTGTTGAATCATAAATTATGTTGATAAGTGTTGTTGTGGATACGTATTATTTATGTTGATTGTGAGATTCTACTCCTTAACATGTATTATACACTATTAATTATTGAATGTAGTTCTCACCCCATTTCATGTTTGTTGTTGTGTATGTGCTTCTTTGGAAGTACTGATAATTTATGTACTTGAGTACTCTCGGAGTATAAGTTGCTTGATCGAGTCTTAGGAGTCGCTCTGATATGTAACACAGATTTATGGGGAATTTTAACTTTGATTTTTAATTGAATTTGTTACATATCGTCACTTATACTAAAAGATTGTAAACCACAAGATGGTGTGGATATTTTGATGTTGTTGGCAGATGGTCGTGATTTGAAATAAATGATTATTTTTTCGTTGTGAATAATTCTTTAATAATAAAGAAGTTTTTGTTAAATGTGAAAGTGGGGTGTTACAGACGTCACTCTCTCCTTCACAAGATCAAGATCTTGATAACAAAACACAACTTTCATCTGTTTACACGAATTCTCATAATTATGACCCTTCAAAATTGGAATACTCTCCAAAAAAATGTCCATTCAAATGATTCATCGCCATTGAACTTTACTTCCTATGAATCGTTCAGTCAGTGCTCTAGATACCAGATGCTGGAAATACACTTGATTCTCATTCAAGATTTTCACCAACACTTAATGAATTCCACTGCAATATTGATGAACAAGAATCAGTCACATAGATTGAATTCTCTCTTGTTCTTCACTCGAGTGAATCAACCAACCTTGGTTGTAAGATTATATTGCTGCACAATTGTAATGAAAGAAGAAAATTTAATTGAGGAAGAAAGAAAGATTAGGGTTTTAGAGAAAAATAGGAAAAGAAGAAAATATTTTCTACAAAGCTTATCTCTACTTCTAAACTGGGTTTTATTCTCTGCCACTACAAGTTCTTATAAATTGATAGGGGTTACTCCCTACTTATAGATTTGAGTTTTCTTGCTCCTTAAACAAAGCCCAAAAATACTTAATTCTTATAGCACTACAAAATTAGACCCAAATCAAAATTCCTATCGAGACACTTTAACATTTTGACACTAACACAATTTTGAGACATCCTTGCTTCTGTCAAGCAACCTGCTTTAATATTAGGAATTACAACTCAATAGTTTAGAGAATACTTCAAAATAAAATTCTTACAAAAGATAACATTTCTAAGAGGGTGTGTTATCTCATGGGCCGGTTGGGTGTGTCGAAGAGTGCATTAGTAAGGAGTCGGTTTCTCACTTTTTTACAGTCCAAATTTTCTGGTGCGTGGAGTTTTTCATTAGAATGCTTTTGGTATTCATAATGAAGGATGAAAAAATAGTTTGAAAACCTGTAAGGCAGAGGTAGATCACTTACTATGAAAATTTAGTTATTTTGATTCTCTTGTGTGGAACATATGAAAGTCTAAGAATGATAAAGTCTTTTGAAATGAGAATATTCACATAAATAAATCTTAGATGAGGAAAAATATCAGCATGAAAGTGGCTCAAAATCAAATCAAATTTTATTAAGGATGATATATGTATGTGGTGTATGTGTTGGAACTGATGAAACAATTAAGGTTTCAAGAAGAAGACGAAGAAAAAGAGAAAAATAAAGTATTATTAAATTAAAACTAAAGTCATTACAATGAATTTATAATGAAATCTACAAAGGTTATTGCTATATATAGGCAACCAAAGCCCAATCCTAAAAATACAAAGTTATATTTTGACTTTAACACAACAACTATATGTTATATTTGAATTTGTGAATACAACTGACTCATACTTCTTTGACTAGCTACTTCGACACAATCAAATACTATCTATTTTATAAAATATAGAATTACAATGCCTAACACACCCCTTAATTCATATTTTTGAGACTTCTCATCCTGATGCTTCCCTTCAAATCATCGAACTTGACTTTCTTCAGGAATTTGGTGAGTATGTCAGGTAGTTGCCATTATGTCTTGCAATGCTCAAGTTTAAGCTTTCATTTGTTAGCTTGATCCCTAAAAAAATTATACCTTCTCTCTATGTGTTTAGTTCAACCATGACACATAGGATGATTCGCCACATTGATAACTGACTTGTTATTGACAAACAACTTCATTTTCTTAGGCTATATTATCTTGAGCTCTTCGAGCAACATCTCTATCTATGTTGTATGACATGATGCATATGATGCAGCCACATACTTAGATTCATAAGATGAGAAATCCATAATGCTTTGCTTTCTTGAACTCCATGAGATTGGGGCACCTCCAATCATGAATATGTAGCCTACAATAACGTCTTGAACTCCACTGAAATCTAATCAGTGTAACTATATACCTCAACATTTGTGTTGGTATTCTTTTGTCTCAATATCAACACACCATGATCAATCGTACCTTTAATGTATCTCAACACTCTCTGGACTAATATTAGATGTCATTCTCGAGACTTCTCCATGAACCTTCTCGACAATTCAACACATTGACAAATATATCGCCTGGTATTGAAAAGATACCTCAAGGATCCAATGATTTGTTTGTACAATGTTGCACTTACAAACTTATCATTTATTTCCATTCTCAACTTTGCTTCAGTCTCCAATGGTGTAAAAATTGCATTATAGTTACTCATCTTGAACCACTTCAAGATGTCTTGGGAATACTTAATTTGGTGCATAAACACTTCTTCACTTGTGTCTTTAAATTCCATTCTTAGGATATATGACAAGTTTCCTCGATCAAACATTTCAAACTGCTTCATTAGCTTCGACTTAACACCTTTGATTTTTGCCTCATATACACCTATAATCACCAAGTCATCCACATATAAGTATGTGCTGACTCGACTAAGCTTGTTTTTATTGTTGTCATACACTCCATGTTCTGAGACACATTTTGAAAACTTTGCGACAGGTGGCAAGTACAAGCCATTTTATAGCTCAATTGCACTAATATTTTTCAGGGTATGGTTCCCCTGTATGATACAATTAATGAATTCAAAATAAATATTTAACTCAAGGAAATGAGTAATCATAGGCCTAGAAATGAGGTATATGTAAAATTCAGGTGTGTAGAGGACAATATTCAAATATAAAGCAAGTTTAGGGGATGCTATTCAAATATAGGTATATAGATCACAATCATAATCGAAGGGAGATGAAGGACCCTAAACTTCTATTGCTCAAACTACAAAGAAAGATGAGGAGGAACACAAGATGAATCAAATGCATTGATAGAGAGCTAAAGCTTAATATAACAATGTTGTAAACATTTCATTAAAGAAAGTTCAATAGCTTCACGACACAATCTAGCATGGCTATAACACGTTATCATAGTGTCCCATGAAACTTTATTCCATTTAGGCATTTCATCGAATAGTTCACATGCACAATCAAGCTGAAAAGACATTCATTTGCTATATGCGGCAATCTCTTTGGCAGTCTCTCTGAACTCATCGCAATCTTTTTCTACCATACTCATCAAGCTCATTACTTTGCAATGTAGAATCAGAGAATGAGTTAGAAGAGAATTCATTGGCTTTGAAATTGTGGTAGTAAGCAATAAAGGGTGTTTTGGACCAATCCATTAACACTATAGGTGCTGTTTTGGAAATGGAACACCAACATATTCAACATTCTTGAACAATCTTGTGAGAATATTGTCAACTAAGAATCTACATTTAGTAATATACATTTGTTAATTTATGTTTGAATCACTTAATTTAGAGAGGTTCATAGTCCCCATAATCTAACATGTGCCACATCAGTTTCTGTTAAACCAAATTGACGACAGAGATCAAAATTGTGGACATAAAACTTTAAGATGACTATTATTTAAAGAAAAATTATAGACTAAAATCAAATTTTGAATTATTTATAAGGACAAAAAACATATTTAATTCATTAATCAATTTATCTATTATAAAAAGAGATTAATTGTTATGCACTGTTAGTGTAAAAAAATTTACACCATCAATCAATTACAACCATTCATAATCATTACTTTAAATATAATTAAAATAAAAATCAAATATAATTTTAGATCAAATAAAATAATTATATACATTTTTGTAAATTTAAGACATACTTCTGTTATGTCAATTGTCTATTGATTATTTAATGAATATATTAAAAAAAATCTTAGAATACATATATTGTTTGGAGAAAAAGAAAAAGAAAAGAAATGCGTGATGAAAAATCGACATGTCAGCCTGCTGTTTGAATGGGTCAGAATTGTGAAAATTGAGTGTGAAAGTGAAAATGAAAAATGAAGTAGAAGAAGAAAACAAGCACGGACGTGAAATTCATGGCACCACCTCTCTCTCTCTCTCTCTCTCTCTCTCTCTCTCTCTCTCTCTCTCATGCTTTTTCAATTCCCGCTTTTCTCCTAAAACAAACAAAACAAAAACGCTTTTGAGTTAGTTCAATAAACAGCGTTTCGCACGTCCAGGCCAAATTTCAGTTTGTCTCAAACTAACCGTTTCAGTCTTCCAAACTCTTTCACAGCCTTCAAGGCTGATCATAATTTCTTCACTTTTTTTTTTTTAATCACAATCTTTAATTTCTTGAAAACTTACACTTTAATAAGACAACAAAGATGCTTCAATATTATTTTCCATTTCTACTTATCACATTATAAAACGAACCTACGTCTCTCAACCCATCAAACAAAAAAATACTATCGCTGAGTGAGAATGACGAACGCCGTCCACAATGTCAGCTCTTCTTCTTCTTCACTCAAACGCATAAAGACTCATGCCTCTGGAAACAGAAGCATCAGCCCACCCCCAAGAAGTAGAATTCGTAAGCGGAATGTGGCTTTTGATGACATAACTACTTCTGCAGATGCTAAAGGTTACTTTCTTTTTACTTCTTTTTAATTAATCATGTTTATCTGTTTCTCAACGCTAATCTTTTCAATAACACTGTCGCATAACTAATTTATATGAATCTTGATACCTTACAAATCATTTGACTCATCATATGCCAACTCTTTGATTCATGCAAAATGCAGTTCTTGTGCTAGAAATACTTTCTCATGTCAATATATTTTTCAACCTAACAGATGATACTCCGGCGTTCGATCCAAATTGTCTGCATCATGATTTACTATGTATTGTAAAATGTAATGCATGTGATTTTCAAATTGAAGTTTCCTTGCCTCGTGGTCATTCAGAAGAGTTTGATGTAAATGATACGGTACGAACTCTTGGATTTCAAATATTTATGTTTACCAGAACTTATGCTACAGTATTTATATTCTCATTTTTGTTAGATTCGGTTTCCTTTTTATGCTTTGATTGATTCATAACAATGCCTTTGTTATAATTGAAATTTGACATCTCAATGACTGCTTCGCTGTTCCTATATATTAGATTTGTCCCATGTGCAATCAAAAGTTGCGGGAGGATGCGATAAAGACTGCGGAGAATTCAAGCTTTGCATTTATGCATTCGGTATCTTTTGCTTATCCTGAGATTTATGCACTTTAATTGTAACATAGTTCAGTTTTAGTGTAGGAAGATTCTTATCTAACTCAATTCAATATTTTGATTTAACAACGTATACTTTCTACATAGCTCGATTGGACTGCTGTGAATCTGGGGAACGAACCTGCTCTAGGGGGAAACAAACATGCAAGAATGTCCGGTTCGTATTTGTCACCATCTCAGGACAATCTTGATGGTCAAAGCTTCAATGATTTCAATTCAGAGGAAGATGACACGACTGATGCCTCCGATGATACTGCTGCAAAAGGCGTTTCCATTGCAAAAAGGTATTACACTTATCTCCATCTATATGCTGTAATGGAGGTATGCCAGTATGATGAAAAAGAACAAAGTTGAGAATTTGCAAGATAAAAAATTCACTTTTTTCCTTTGCAGTCTATGTTAATCTTTGTTGGATATGTTATCATTACCAAATTAACTCATAAGTGAAAAAATCTATATGAATTTTAAATCATTGTTAATTTTAATTCATTAGTTGTTTTCTACATTGAATAAAAATGTTGCTTCTTGTAATATGGAAAATTATGTGGCTGATGGTGTTTCCATAGATTTCCAAATTATTGTAATTTACAATTCTTATGACTTCTCTAAATCATGTAATCTAAGTCCAGCTTTGCAGTAACATACTATGATTATAATTATATTAACAATTCAGTGGATCACATAGCAAGAGGTTTACTTGGAAAATTTATGAATATGAAAATTTTCATTCCAAACCTTGAATTTTGTAGATTTGTGTGTCACTGCCTTTTATTGCTAGCTTACTGTAACATGGCATATCACATTCTCTGGAGAAGTAGTTCTATATCCTTCGTCTCTTTGAATATGTTTATGTAATTACTTGTAAAACATGTACCAGTATTTGAATATTGAATCTGTGTTTATGCATCCACAGCCCCTTGAATAGGATCTTTGGATACGTTTGATTAACATTGAACTGTCCAAATTTTAAAATCTGAATTGAAATCTGAACCGTGCAATCTGAATCAAACAGTTTAAATATTTGTTATATCTTCCTTAATGCACTCAATACTGAAATTTTGGTGATGGTTTTATGCTTGCAGCTTAGGAGGAGCAGATGCACCGAATACTGGCGGCAATGAGCAGGATATTGAAGAGAGAAGTGAGAGAGCTGCATTTGCTCAAAAAATGTTTTTGTCAGCTTTATTCTCGGAATAGTTAATAGGGAAGTAGTTTTGATGGTTGTAAAAATTACAGCATTGGGTTTGATTCTGGTGTATGAGCTATTATTATTATAGGTTAATAACAAAACTACAGCATATTGGATTGCTACCAAATTGGATGGTTGGCTCTATTTTGTAGCCATGTGGTTACTTGAACAATTTACATATTTTAAGTTTGTTTACATTTTGTTTTCATTACCATGTCTGTGATTTCGCATTTTTTCATGACAGAATTTTGAATTCTGAATTGGAAATCAAATTGGCTTGACTGTTTGGTCACGATTCAACGACCACCAACTTAGTTGATGATTCAGGTGGTGCCAAGTCTGATCAGTTGAACTAGGCTTTGAAGTCTGGGTTTGGTTGTTTAAAATGTTGCAACACTGTGGAAATACAAATGATTATCAACAATGTATGAAAATTATGACAGTTTTTTTATGCTCCCTTCCCAACTTATTCAACCAAAAAATAAAACTGACTACGGAAATAAATAAAAATGAATTGGTAACTCTGACATTTTCATTGTAATATACATAAATTGGAATCCATTACTTCAACTCTACAAAGGGGATTTTTTTTTAAATTTATAGTGATAGAAAATTAATATTGATTGAAAGAGATGTTAGTGTCGTAACTTGTAGTGTAAGGAACTTACGCTCATTATGATTAAAACAAGGTAAATACTTGCATAAAAAGATTATAAACGGAATCCTCCACATATATAGGGACCAGTAGGGAAACAAACTTAATAAACTAACTAACTAACTCTCTAACTAACAAATCAAACAGTAAGATAACAAAAGAAAACTTGCTATGCATGTAAGTGAGTAACTTGTTGTCAAAGCCAAGGAAAAACCCGAGTTTACCAAGATCTTTAATGCATAACTTGTTGTCAAGAAAGGTCATGACATGGAAGATTTCTGTCAAATAATTTCCTACAAGCACTATATGATCAACATAAACTAGATGAGGTATGGATGAAGATACATCAAACTTAATATAGAGAGAATGGTCAACTTGTGAATGTATATATCCCAAAGTTAGTAATGCTTGAGACAATTTTGAATACCATTGTTTGCTTGCCTATTTCAGACCATATATAGATTTGTGAAGCTTGCACACCTGAGGTGGAAAGGATTGATAAACATGATGACCATGAGGTAATTCCATGTATACTTGTTCATTTAAGTCACCATGTCAAAAGGTATAGTTGACACCCAACTGTTGAAGATGCCAATGATTGATATCAGCCAAAGCAAGGAGATCTCTGATTGTAGTAAGTTTAGCAGGATGAGAGAATGTATCAAAGAAATATACTCCTTCTAACTGAGTACAACCTTTGGCTACAAGTCTTGCTTTATGCCTTTCAATTGTGCCTTCAGCTCTATGCTAGATTTTATAAACCCACACGCAGCCAACAATGGTTTTACCCGGTGGATGATAAAGATGACATGACCGATGCCTCTGATGTTCAAAGCTTCAATGATTTCAGTTCAGATAAAGATGACATGAACGATGCCTCTGATGTTACTGCCGCAAAAGGATTTTCCATTGTAAAAAGGTATTACACTTATCTCCATCTATATCCTGTAATGGTGGTATGCCGGTATGATGAAAAAGAACAAAGTTGAGGATCTTGCATGATTAAGAACTCACTTTTTTCCTTTGCAGTCGATGTTAATCTTTGTTCTTGGATATGTTATCATTACCAAATTAACTCATAAGTAAAATAGTCTATCATTGTAAATTGTAACTCATTCATTGTTCTTTACATTGAATAAAAATGTTGCATGTTCGTGACTTCTGTGAAAATGACAGTATTTAAACTTGTCGGTATGGGGCTTGGGTGTAGAAGGTTTGGGGAATCTTACCCTACCCTGCTTGAACTCGGAATTGATGCACTCAGCGAGAATGCATTCGCGGGGAGCTGTTAGCAACGTGTATTCGCTGTAACGGCCTGCGGGGCCCCTTCCTTCACGGGTCTCACAGGATTTCTCCTCCCTCCGCTTGTCCCCATTGAGGCAGGGAGCGTTGGGTTCCTCGTGCTTGGGGTGATCGGTTTCACCGGTATTGCGGTTATTCTGAGCATTGTGGGAAACCTGTTTTTTTTATATCTGATGTAAGCTTGAGCTTTGTGCAGGAGCTCGTCCAGGGTACGGGGAGGCTCTATCCCGACCGCTCTGCTGAGTTTGCTTCCGGGAAAGAGTCTTCTCTCGAGGAGGTATTTCTTCATGTGTTCCGTTGTGTCTACCTCGAAGGCCTCTTGGTTGAACCGCTCGATGTACGAGCGCAATGTCTCATTTTTCCTCTGCATTATAGCTTCAAGGGTCGCCTCAGTTTTGGGTTGACGTCGGGAGGCTGTGAAATGCCTCGTGAACGTGGATTTCATGACTCTCCAAGATGTGATGGACTCTAGGGCAAGGATTTTGTATCAGGCCATGGCTCATTTCCTGAGAGTTGTTGAAAACAGTCTGCATTTGAGGTGCCCGGTGATGTCATTGCGGTAGTCGAGCATGGCATTTATGTTGTTGACGTGATCATCGGGATCAGTGGTCCCATCATAGATGGTCAAGTGTGGGGGTTTCTCCATGCCTATGGGGAGTGGTGCCTCCATAAATGCTCGCGAGAGCGGGCAATAGGGGTCTTCCTCATCACTTCTCAACGGGGAGAACTCATCATTTCCGGGACTCTGCTTGCATCGGGACGAGGTCCTCGATTGATCAGTCTCATGGCGTATCCTGGATCTGTTCTTCTTAGGCTCGGGAGAGCGTTGTCCCCGTCGTGGAGGAGAACATCCTCGTTTCTTCGTAGCTTTTGGACATTGTTTCTCGTGCAGTGTCCTTCGTCCTTGCTGGGGGCGATCTTTCCATCGGTCAGCTTCCAATGCCATGATCCTCTCGTGCTGCTGGTAGAGCATGAAGCTGGCCTGGTTGAGGGCGTTCAGCATAGCAATCATAATGACGTCTCCTTCGACGGGTACTGGGATGGGTTGGAATGGAGCGACCGACATTTTTTGAGAATGAGGTTGTGGAGCCCCATTATCTTTGGGTTCAGGTAACTGGGTGACTGGTTGCCCGTCTCTATGATCCGATTCGTTGTAGTTCAGGTTGTCCTTCGTCGTGTAGTCGACGAGGGGGATGCGATGATTGTCGGCGTTCTCTCCAGCCATACTGGAAGGATGGAAGATGGATTTGAGATTTGATTTTCTGTTGTGGAAGAAGGGGATAGCTAGTTCCTACAGACGGCGTCACTGATCTTACCTGATCAGGAGGGTCTTCTAGTAGTTGACATGAACAACAAGATGGTTGATAAGTGGGGAGGGGGTGTACCTGCAAGGCACTCCGATGTCAAAGTAAGTAAGCGATACAGAAAGTGGTAAGTAAGAAAGTGTTTCAGAATACCTGACCCTTTAGTGAGAAAGGATATTTATAGAGCCCCCAGCGCTGGGCTAAGGTTCTTCGTTGGGCTGGAGTAGCTAGGCCCAAGGAAGAACTGCCAAGGTACGCGTAGGAGCGTATAAGACCTTGCACGTGGTCTAACCCTTGGTCTAAGTGCCCATATCTTTCAGGAGATATTGGTGGACAGTTGGGTGACGTGACAGGTGATGGGGAGACCGCGTCTCCCCATCATTGGTCCAATGGATAGGGTGCTTGCCCGACGCACCAAACACTTGCTCAAACAGCTATAAGTCTGCCCGACGATGCATAAGATGTGGTCGAATGAATGGGCCTCTGCCTAACATGTTGGGCCATGGGCCAGCAGGGTCCTCGTGGCCCAGTCCGGAACACTATTCATCTCTTATTGTGACCATCAGTAACATCTCTTCTTCTTCATGTTTTTCCAACTTAACATCAAAATCTTGATTCTTTTTCTTTTCTGGACAACCATTAAAGTAGTGACCATACTTCTGACAATTGAAACACTGAATGTGACTCTTGTCTGGGTTTCAACCACCACCTCTTCCTATACATGTAGCACCACCTCTTTGGTTTCCTTGATTCTAGTGTTTTCTCTAATTCGACCAGTTTTCTTCTTGCTGATTTTTACTAGTCGAATTGTTATAGCCACATCTGCCTTTGTTGTCGAACACCTTTCATTTGCCTTTCCTATCTCTTGCTGATTGAGCCTATAGAGCCATATCACTCTTCGACTTCCCTACTGCTCTTTCAGCCATTTTTTTGTTCATGAGATTCAAGCGTCCCTTGAAGCTCTTCTTTAGTCACCTTCGACAAATATTTTGAATCTTCTATGGCTACTACAACATGGTCGAACTTTGGAGCCAACGATCTCAAAATGTTTGAGACAACTGCTTTCGTCGACAACACTTCACCACATGCTTTGATTTGATTCACAAGTTTTGTAACTCTTGTGAAGAAATCTGATATGCTTTCATTGTCTTCCTCCAAACGATTTCTCAAGAATCTCCCATGTTTTTTTTGCAGACTCTACATCACTAACTTTTTCAAAGTTACCCGAATCAACACATTGATGGATTATAAATAGAGTTTTATAATCTTTCTTCTTCAATTCTTTGTACGCAGCCTTTTCCTCTTCCGTTGCGTTCTCTGCAAGCGTTGTTACTCCTTACTTCACAAGATCCCATAAATCTTGATAACATAAAACAATCTTGATCTGCTTTCACCAATTCTCATTGTTATCTTTCTTGAGAATCGAAAGAATCTCGGAAAATGCTCATTCGGATGATTCATTGACATCGTGTTCTTGCCCTTGAATCTCTTTCCCTTGAATCTCTTTAACCGGAGCTCTAGATACCAGATATTGAAATTATCCCAAAACCTATGGGAATTTTGTAGCTATCACGCAGTAGAAACGTTAAAAGAAAGAAGAAGAAAAATAGAGAAGAAAATTAGGGTTCTTGAGAAAATTGGAAAAGATGAATGTTGTTGCCCACAAACTGTGAGACTTTCTTTCTCTTATTGCTACTCACTCTGCAACTGCAGAACTGTGAGTAAAATAATGTTGTGTTATTTTACAATGAGGGAAACTCCATATTTATAGAATTAGGGTTGCTTGCATCTCAAGACAAAGCTCAAAACTATAAAATCCCAAAATATCTATTTTGAATTAAATCTAATCTAGATCAAATCAAATATTTCCTTGTATCGAGCAATCTTCTTCGAAACAAGAAATTACAATTTAACAATATGGTGATGCTCAACATTTATTTTAACCACTTTGTTGCTTTCTTCCAATGCTAAGATTACTCTTAAGAAAAATGGATCAACTACAAGCAATGAGTGAAACTTGATCTAGGAACTACCTTTCACCTGCATTTGACTTTACTTTCCTTTATTTCGTAGATAGTTCTAAAGTTTTTAAATAGATTCATCTCCAATGAACTTTTTTCTCATTCATTTTTCTAGCCATCTGACTTTCCTTTATTGCATCTTTACAGCTGCATTTAGAACATACCTCACAAGATCTGCATAATAATACAACTTTGATGCAACAATATCCCTTATTTTTCTATCTCTAGAAAACTAATATTCATGAGATATTATTCGTTGTCTTTCTCTAAACTTTGATGGATGATCGTCCTCCTTTTCATCTCTAGACGTGTGTGTTTGAGCAAGAAAGTGTTTAGTGTTTAAGCAAGAAATTTTGTGTGTTTAAACAAGAAAGTCTAAGACGCATGTGTTTGAGCAAGAAAATTTTTAGTTTGTATGCTAGAGCAAAGAAGTCTTGAGTTTGTGTGCTTGAGCAAGGAAGTCTCAGATTTATGAGTCTGAACAATGAAGTTTTATCCTTGTGTGTGTAAGCAAAGAAAGTCTCTTCCTGGTAGGCTTGAGTATTTGTAATTAGATTTAGTTATAATGAAAATTCTTTGAAGAGTAAAGGAACTAGATTATTACTTTTGAACTATATTTCGCTGCTATCATTTATTTATATCTGAGTCAAATTCTATTTCAAATTTTGATAAAGAAATACAAGGAGTTAGACTCTAAAGCGACTCTGAATGAGATTCTGAATAGAAGGTTTAGACTCTCGTCAAGTTCAATCAGAAGCAGAATAAAAAATTGAGAAAAGTCAACCAAGGTTCTAGGCAGCAAAAAATATTAAATTGCTCTCGAATAAACTTCGTATGATTTCCATTTCTTGAAATTTTAGTTTAGTTCCTATTTGAATTTTGATTCAATTATAATAGTTTTGATTTTTAGTCTATCTATTTTCTTTTGTCTTAAGTTCTTTTATAACATTTTTCTTATGTTGTCTTTGTTATAAAAAGAATAAATAAAAATAAAATAAAAAATAAAATAGGTCTCCTAAAATTTGATGTCAAATGCAGTAAAACTAATTGTTCCTGCAAAGGACGACCCTGAATCTTAGTAATCTAATAATATGATAGCACATGGCATATTGAATAATAATATGCATGATGAAGAAGAGAAGGATAAAAAGAAGAAGAAAAATGCAATATTATAACTTGTGTACCACAAGGTAAGGGTGTTCGATTTGGTTTGAATCGGTTTTGAAGCAAAATATCATCTGATCCAAAATTAAATTTATTTGTGGTTCGGTTCGGTTTTGGATGATTGATTAAAAAAATCTGATCTGATCCGATCTAATTTCATACGGTTTAATTTAGATCGGTTTTTTGGATATCCAAATTATAAATTATAATTTTTATTAATATTCTAAAAATACTAATAAATAGTAAATTTGATATAATATATATTTTACTATATCAAAAATTAATATTACAAGATGAAAAAAATAAAAATTAATAGATTAAATCAAACTAATAAATAATATTTTAAAAGATAAATATCATCTAATATTAAATTAACACAATATATATACTAATAAAATATAAATAAGTAAAAAATATATATACATGCGGTTTGGTTTGGTTTGGATCGGTTTTGAAAAATCAATCTGAAATCCGATCCGAACCGATCGGTTCTTACAAAATGACATCCAAATACATCCAAAACAAATCGATTTTTTTCGGTTTTCGGTTTTTTATTTGGATTGGTTTGGATTTGAACACCCCTAATACAAGGTAGCCATATTGTAACAACTTTGCGGGAAAAAAATCTAATAAACCAGAAAGAATCCTAACAAACTTATTACACATTTAACTAACTTAATGATAAAATAGAGTTTATAAAAACTTCAGAAATCTAGCAATTTAGATCTTCACAGCCTCTATTAAAATGAATCTAACCTGATTTTAATAACGACTTCGCTCGGTTTCTTTAATGTTAATTTTACATTGGCATGTAAGCATTTGTTCAATGGGATCAGCAAAATGATATATAAGTGCAAATTATAAGTGACCACAAGATAACATGGGTGCAAATGAACACACGTTCTGAGCTTTAAGTTGCACAAGGTTTGGTATTGAGCTTAGTTTCTTTAATACATCATTTTTGAATTCCAATACAAGAAGATCCAGACTCTTAAAATTCTCTGTTAAGTATTCTCTCGTTCTCTGTTAACCCTGATTGAAAGTCAAGCATATGAAAGATTTGGATAAAAAAGGCATATGACAGATAAGATGAAGCTGATTTTCTATATTATAGACTAATCTATGTAGGCTTTATCAGCTTTCAATAGTAATTCTATTACCAAATAGGACGAAGTGAAGTAAACTATATAGGTTTATCTCATAATTATAAGAAAAGAAGAAGAAAAAAACTTCTACCGCTTCTGCCTTTGCCATAGGTAGAAGGAAAGCTTCTCCCGCGTCTAAGATTGTGTCAACACGATCCTAGACAAGGGGCAATAACAACTTCTGAACCGCTCAAAAAAATGAGGCATGGACATCAACTGTCAGATGAGAAATTCAATAAAATTTGTAAAGTTTTCAAAACTAATTTGCTTAGATTTTCATATCATTTATGCTGTTCATTTTAAAATGCATATGAAAAGTGCACCCAATTAAGTATTTGTTTCAGTCACAGAATATGATGAGTAGCATCTATCAGCTCTATCTAATAAAGAGGGAAACTAACGGTTGATTCCTCACCCAAAATCTCATCATTGATGCAATTTAAGGAATTCAACATTAAGAGAACAAACAGGTATAAGTAATAACAACAAAACATTTTGAAGGAAAAATAGTACCCAATTTGACTAAAGATCATCCCGAAGTTAAATTTAACCCTATAAATTACCACAGACAAGTTGTATGAAAGGGCAAAAGTCAATTAATGGATTGCATTAAAAATAAATAAATAAAAAACCCCGTTTAAAGAGTGGTGCTGCATCGTTGGATAGAAATCTCCATTTACTCAATGATAGCTCCAATAACACCAGCTCCAACTGTCTTCCCTCCTTCTCTAATAGCAAACCTCATTCCTTGTTCAATAGCAACTGGAACAATGAGTTCCACCACCATCTTCACACGATCACCAGGCATCACCATCTTCGATTCCTCATCCTTATCATTCATAATAGAAGTAACTTTTCCAGTTACATCTGTCGTCCTCATGTAAAATTGAGGCCTATAACCAGCAAAGAAAGGCGAGTGTCTTCCACCTTCTTCCTTCTTTAACACATACACAATAGCACTAAACTTGGAGTGAGGAGTAATGCTTCCAGGCTTAGCCAAAACCATCCCTCTTTGAATATCGATTTTTTGAATACCTCTTAACAACAACCCCACATTGTCACCAGCCATAGCATCATCCAAAATCTTTTGGAACATTTCTACACCTGTCACTGTAGTGTTCCTTGTTTCTCTCAAACCAACAAGATCAACTACATCACCAACTTTAACAGTCCCTCTTTCAATTCTCCCGGTGGCAACTGTTCCACGACCGGTGATTGAGAACACATCCTCAATGGCAAGCAAAAAGGGGAGTTCCGTCTGACGTTGAGGGATCGGGATATAGTCATCCACTGCTTGCATAAGCTCGTAAATCTTATCCACCCACTTGTTTTCACCACGTTTAAGGGTAGGTTTTTCCATTAACGCTTCCAAGGCCAATAATGCTGAACCAGAAATAATCGGAATGTCATCGCCAGGAAACTCATAAGATGAGAGAAGATCCCGAACTTCAAGATCCACAAGTTCAAGAAGCTCCTCATCATCCACTTGGTCCTGCTTGTTCAAAAACACAACCACACTCGGAACACCAACCTGATAAATCAACCAATCAAAAACCATATAGTACATAACAATAATAACCAAAATTCATCAGAGAAACTATCTACCAATCAATCCCTACAGCAAGAGCCTAACTTCCTGACATCTATTATCCTCCGTTGGCATTAATAGTGTCAGATTGCAACAAATCTTTATCTAGTTCATATTAAAACTAAAATTCATGGAGAAACTATTACCAATGTTATTCTAATTATTGTAATAATTAAGATAAGATAAGATAAGATAAGATAAGTACCTGTTTGGCGAGAAGGATGTGTTCTTTAGTTTGAGGCATGGGACCATCAGCGCCGGAGACAACGAGGATAGCGCCGTCCATTTGAGCGGCACCAGTGATCATATTCTTGACGTAATCAGCGTGACCGGGACAATCGACATGGGCGTAGTGACGATTTTCAGTCTCATACTCAACAGTTGCAGTGTTAATCGTAATTCCACGAGCACGCTCTTCAGGAGCAGCGTCAATTTCGTCGTACTTTTTGGGGGCGCTGTTACCGAGGGAAGCGAGAGCCATAGTGAGAGCAGCAGTGAGAGTGGTTTTGCCATGGTCGACGTGGCCAATAGTACCGATGTTGAGATGCGGTTTTTTACGCTCGAATTTGCCACGTGCGGCGCGGACGGTGAAGCGAGTGGAAGAAGGACGGTTGGTGCGTTGAGAGGGGGTGAGGTGGAGGATAGTGGAGGGGTGGAGGAAGGAGGAAGAGAGGCGAGTTAGGGTTAGTTTGGGACGGAACGTAGATGAGTTAGAAAGTGAAGCAGAGAGTGGTGGTGGGTTAGAGAGTTTGAGTTTGGAAGAAGTGGTTGGGGATGTGGAAGAAAGTGCCATGGTTGAAATGGAGGAGAGAAATTGAGTGGGAAAGGAGAGAGTGTGGAGAAGAGGATTTGGTTATCGGTTTGGGAGGAGTTTGTGTGTTTTGTATTGTGTGGATAATGAAATGAGAACCTCTTCTTATCAAATGAATTTTATCCTCTCGATTTTGGATTGACGCGCCGTGGTGGCTCACTACTTTGCGACAGTGTACTCAATTCACTCCGGGTTAGATTTTATGGTAACATATTGGAAGCCAAGTAGTAAAGGTTATTTGGGTAATTGCCGTAAAATTTAAAAGGAACTTACCCAGTACTAATGCATAATTATTTAGTATTTGTTATTTATTTATTATTGTTTATTGTTTTTACTAAATTTTACATTTGTTTTTTTTATAGTATTTATTCATTTTTAAATTTTAATATTTATTTTCTTTACTTAATTGAATTTTTTCTGTATAATGTAAATCTACGGTTTTTTCTAAAACCATAATTTTTTATTAATTTTTCAAAATAATATATATTTTTCAAAAATTATCAAAATAATCAACTTTTAAAAAAACGTGGCAACAGGAGTAGTCATTCTTGACGACGCATGCACTAAAAAATTATTCATAGGTGTCATCAAGCATGGTGCATGCATTAGTAGTAATACAGTGTCTGGTCCAAGGTGGTCTATAAGATTGCGATAGATTGTTATAGCGTGTTTGAGACATTTGTTGTAGCTCATCCCTAGAACAGAACAACTAAACTGAAAAGATTGAATAAACTATGTATGGTTAGTTGTAGTATAAAGTAATAAAATTTGAAGAAATAAGATAAACTTACTTTGTTGCAAAGGGGAATGTGAATGACTTTTCCTTGACCGGGGCGAGTGACGACATTCTCGACCAACCCCATGTTTGTAGAAAGAAGGCGCAAGAATAAAACGAAAAAACATCATTTTTTTTGTATTTTTACTCTAAGAAGTATATGGATGGGACAAAACAACTAAACCCCAACTATATGTTCCTATTTTTTTTCATGTTTCTTAACAACGACAAATACATAATATTTAATGTATTACAAATAGTTTCAGGAAATAAAAAATTATCAAATAAAATCATAATATAACATCGAGCTTTAAGTGTTTTTTCATACTCGGTCAAATATTCAGTTAATATTATACTTGAATAGTGTTGTTTAAGATATTTTAGATTAATACCTTGACCCTTAGTTTGATCAGTAGTAATGTCTTCACACAAAGGGGAACCCAACAATTCTTTGCATATTATGTTATCTTAGTTAACTCTACCATTAACAACAACAAAATCACTTGTCTCAGATCGTTGATCTGTCACAAATTTTTTGCAAAATTAACGATGACGAACAATCTAAAGTCGATGTTATTAACGTGGGAGAAGAAGAAGATGAGATATTGGTTGATCAAATGGTGAATGAACCACAACCACGAGCAAAAGTTGTTACCTTCTGGTCATGTGTATTGTTCGCCTCAACACATGACAAACTTGAACTTGGGTATAGATGAATCATCGTCAGATATGTTTTATAATTCTTATATGCAAACAGAAGGATCATTAAAAGTGGGAGACATATTTCGCACTAAAGAAAACTGTGTCAAAGCTATTAAAAATATCACATGAAAATATCAGTTGATTATAGGGTCGAATGAATTAATGTGACAAGATACAAGATCTTATGTCGTAATGTGTTATGCATGTTCTGACTTACATCTTATCGGAAGAGGAATGATTCTTGGGAGATAGGTTATATGGTCCAGCTTACACTTGTATAATTATTTTAAATTAAATAGTATGAATTTTATTATTGATTAATTTATTTTATAATCGACAAACCTCATAAATATGTTTGATATTTATTTTTATATTATTTAATATTGTAAAACAATTATTAATCTTAAAAAGATTTTAATTATATCATTAAATATTAAAAGATATTATTTTAAGTTATGCAAATTGATAGATGATCTGTTCATTTGAAAAGGAATAGACATTAGAAATTATCTTTTATTAGGACGTAAGTTAAAATTATTATATTAAATAAAATAAAATATAAAAATATATTTGTAAGTGTGGATAATTTTTATATTACAAACTTAATTTTGTAAGTTTGAATTATGAATCAATATTATTTTAAAATTCGAATTGAATCTAACTCATTATTATAAAACTTCTTTGCATTGATTATTTCTATTTAAAAATTTGAGGCAAGAATCATAATACTATTGGTTTCAGAATTTTTTTTTAATATAACATACTTTATAAAATAAAATTCCAAAATAACATATATTTGGAAAAAATTACCAAACTAACATAGTTTGGTAACATGTTCGCCAAATGGTTTGTTGAACATGTGAGATTCTTCACTAATTCTCCAAATGGAATGGCGAATGCATGCAACATTACAACCAATTCGCCAAACCATTTGGCGAATGCATGCAACACTAAAACCAATTCGCCAATTGGAATGTTGTGCATGTGTTATGTGCATTTCTTTCATATTCTTTTGTTATATATACATATATATATATATATGTATAAGTATATGTATATATATGTATATATATATATATATATATATATATATATATATATATATATATATATATATATATATATATATATATATATATATATATATATATATATGTATATATATATATACTTATATATATATATATATATGTATAAGTGTATATATATATATATATATATATATATATATATATATATATATAAGTATATATATATATATATATATATATATATATATATATATATATATATATATAAGTATGTATATAAATATATATATATATATATATATATATATATATATATATATATATATATATATTTATATATAAGTATATTAAAGAAAATTATATTTAAAGAAAATTAAAGAATATGAGAAAGAGAAATATATATTAAAAGAAAAATTATTATTAATAATTCAAGAACGACATTACAAAAACTAATTTCCCGCCCGATCTAACTGCCCCCCAGTACCACATCCACGGGGATGACCCCGTCTTCGAACCCTACCACCAGGTTGTCGAGGTTTCGCTTGTATTTGTGTGTTTGGTGGAGGCGGTTGTTGTTGAGTCCATGATTCAGCTTGTCCCCAATTACGTGGAAGGTTGCTGCCAAAGGCGCTGCGGTAACTGAGTTGTGTGCCCATGTTTTCAAAGCTGGGTCGGATAGGTTGGGCTGGGTTGGATTGGGTTGGGTGAGGACGATAGGCTTGACCAAACGAGGATATTGCCTCGTTTTGAGAACGAAACAAAGGTGAGGGGCTATAGGTTGGTGTGGACATGAAGGGGTTGTCGGGGGTATAGTGGTGTTGGTAAGGCTCTTGATGTTGTGATTGGGTTTGTGGCATGAAGGGGTTATGTGTTTGGATGAATGGCCTATGGGTGTTTGAAGTCGATGGCTGGAATTGGGTGGGGTAGTCATGTTGTGGAGTTGGTGGTTGGGCGTATGCTGCGGCCTGGGAGCGGGGGTCAATCAAGTATGGGTTATCAGACACCCATTGTTGCATAGTAACTGACCTAAACCAAACTAAATATTCTCTAGTTGGTTTGACGTTTTGCAGCACCTGGTCAGTTAGGACATGTTGGCGTCGATCCCTCCATTGTTGACGTAACTCCCTTGCAAAGTCTCTCCAATCTTCCATGTTCCACATGTCACTTACTCTTTTCAAATGCCAATTTCCCAAACATGTCGGAGGGCCCGGAATATCCTGTTGCATTCCGAACTGCATTTTCACCCGATCTGTTTGGTGCATTTCAATTGTAGTGAAGCGGATGATTGGAGTTTTTGCCGTCCAAATTTCAGCATCTTCCGGGTTAGGCTCATGGTCGAGGGCTAAATATGGGCGCCAGATGAACTACGGAAAAAAAAAATTCGTTTAGTATAAAATTATTTTAGTTAATAAAATGCAATAAAACGGAAAAATATTTTTTATATGTGACAATACCTGATCGATCCCCACGTGGTCTAACAACTGGCGATATAGAACTATAGAACTTCTTGGGTTTCTACTATAATCCATCCCAAGATCGGACCAGCTAAGCACAACAAATTTAAACACATTTAGATACAATAACAATTTAAATATTTAAAATTTAATATGTTTGGAAATAAAAATTAAAAGTGGACTTACTGGTTTGCGTAGGGGAACGGGCATGGATTCATGTTGCGTGGGGCAAGCATCGGCAGTCTGGAATACCCCCAAGCTTGTAACAAAAATGCACACCCATAAAAGGTACAAGTATCCTTTGCGGCATTTTTACAAAGGCTACTGTACAAGTGTGCCAAAACAGCTGAACCCCAACTGTATGTATTTACATTGTTGATGTTTCGCAACAATGGTAAATACATCATATTTATTGTGTTCCCGGTACCGTCGGGAAATAAAAAATGACCAAATAAAAGCATAATATAACACCGAGTTTTTTGCATTATTTCTAACTCGGTTGAATCTTCGGTTAAAATAAAACTAGAATAGTGCTCTCTAAGGAGTCCTAGATTTATACCTGAACCCCGGCTACGAGTATTTGATGGCTGCTCCTCGTCAATTAGAGGGGCACCCAGCAAATCCGCAACTATAGAAACATCCTGGTTCACCTTACCAAAGACGGCTTTGCCGGATACACGTAACCCCAAAAGCATGTATACGTCTTCCAAGGTGACAGTGCATTCACCGAAGGGCAGGTGAAAGGTGTGTGTCTCTGGCCTCCACCTCTCTTGGAGTGCCAAGATGAATTTTG